>OZ024800.1:3745776-4144153 GCA_964017045.1 Omphiscola glabra
TGTAACTAGCCTAGTTCCTTCGTTGCCAAGTTGTTCACAGGACGTGTTGACACTAAGGTTGATGTAACTAGCCTAGGTCCTTCGTTGCCACGTTGTTCACAGGGCGTGTTCATGTGCGTTGCAATAAGTTTGTGAAATCATTTGACCATGAAATATAGCCATGCTTGCTGGAATGTAGCCATGCTTGCTGGAATGTAGCCATGCTTGCTGGAATGTAGCCATGCTTGCCTAGGAAATAGTTTATTACTTAGTATGCGCTAAATTTTTAGCCAATGATTCTATTGTGAGGGAGGGGGTAGAGTCGGGGG
Organism: Omphiscola glabra; assembly: GCA_964017045.1. Taxonomy (NCBI): domain Eukaryota; kingdom Metazoa; phylum Mollusca; class Gastropoda; family Lymnaeidae; genus Omphiscola; species Omphiscola glabra. The sequence continues at coordinate 3,746,085 of OZ024800.1, forward strand.
GGTGGGGTGTTGGAGAGGACGATGCAACACATTACCCTGCAAGAGACTAGGGCATAGACACCACTGCCAGGACACCACTGTGAGGACACCACTGCCAGGACACCACTGTGAGGACACCACAGCCAGGACAATTTTGTCACAACACTATAGTCAGGACAATACTGCTAGGACACTTCTGTCAAAACATCACTGTACCTATAAATCACTGTGAGGACACCACTGTGAGGACACCAATGTGAGGACACCACTGTGAGGACACAACTGTGAGGACACCACTGTGAGGACACAACTGTGAGGACACCACTGTGAGGACACCACTGTGAGGACACCACTGTGAGGACACCACTGTGAGGACACCACTGTGAGGACAACACTGTGAGAACACCACTGTGAGGACACCACTGTGAGGACACCACTGTGAGGAGACCCCTGTGAGGACACCACTGTGAGAACACCACTGTGAGGACACCACTGTCAGGCCAAAATTAGAAGGATGGTACCATTAACAAGATAGTGTTTACAAAAGTATTTTGACACTTGTGATTGAACAAGGTGACTGGGCAAAGTGACTGGGCAAGGTGACTGTGCAAGGTGACTGGGCAAGGTGACTGGGCAAGGTGACTGGGCAAGGTGACTGGGCAAGGTGACTGAGCAAGGTGATTGAACAAGGTGACTGGGCAAGGTGACTGGGCAAGGGGACTGAGCAAGGTGATTGGGCAAGGTGAATGGGCAAGGTGACTGGGCAAGGTGACTGGGCAAGGTGACTGGGCAAAGTGACTGGGCAAGGTGACTGGGCAAGGTGACTGAGCACGGTGACTGGGCAAGGTGAATGGGCCAGGTGACTGGGCAAGGTGACTGGGCAAGGTGACTGGGCAAGGTGTCTGGGCAAGGTGACTGAGCAAGGTGACTGAGCCAGGTGACCGGGCGATGTAACCGGACGTGGTGACTGTGGGTTCAAGGTGCGAGGTGACCACGCGTTTGAAGTGTTATTATTTGGCAGACGAAATCTGTCATCGTGCCACACTCGCGCTCCCAGGGCAGTTACTTTCTTTTGTTACTCTAGTTTGATCTTATCAACAATGATGTCATAGCGGTGCGTGATTATAGATATTGGAAAATGTATGTATAAGAATGAGCTATGCTGACATAACGCTAAAGAACCGAAAATATTTTGATACGTTCGCACTCTTAAAAACAATCATAGTTATTTACTATTTTTTTACGAAAATCGAATAAATTTACATGCGCAAAAAAATATTTTATTTCCGCTTTCATTTTAGCAAAATTTCAAGTATTATTATTATAAAGTACAAAATCATTCAAAGAAACAACTAAGGAACTATCTTAAACATTTTATATGTGTTTGAAAGTTATAAAAAAAAAAGGAAATAAAAAAATTCTAATCAAAGAATTACACAGTAATCAAATTTATCGGGCAAACCTAAACATCAGTTGTTATTAGTGCGTTCTTTAGTGTGTTGCCGTTGATGGATATGAACCTTGGGTGGCGGCCAAAACCGTGAGAAAGCCGCTCCTAGGCAACCGTTTCGTCCCGTCACTACTCGTCGCGACCGAAAGACTCCTTGCGCGGTGGGGGGTGGTAACGCAACACTTACCACCCCCCCCCCCCCGGAGTGGAAGCAAAACCGTCCTGACTCACGGATAGTGGACTGCGGACGCTTTAAACGCAGCGTCCTCGGTCGACCGGGCTTCCCCTAGGTCAGGGGGGAAGTTCCCGGCAACCTTCCGCACGGGCTGGCGTCGGGGAAATCTTCAGTGCGCTGGCTTGTGTGGGGGAGCGCCGGGGAGGGGGGGGGGCATTAAGAGCTCGCGCTCGACGGCCCACCGACGCCATCTCCTATGCGACATTTTCAGTGTGTTGTCAATATGGTGAAAGAAAAAATAAAATTAATAAGTTCTGAATTATCACACAAATGACGTCATATTGCGAATTGCCTATTTAGCCAAAACTAAAAGTTCTCTGATTTAATAAAAGAGCGGGACAAACTGATAATGTACATTCCCCTTCTTGAAAGTAAAATTAATAAATAGCGTTGATTGCTTTTTAAATTGCTAAACTTAAATACAAATTTAGCTTTGTTTTTTTTAACATTTAATAAGTTTGTACATTTTATTCATGCCGTTTAATTAAATTGGTGAAGCAAAACTAAATAGCCAAATAACATTTTTTAATGCACTTATCACTCATCTAAATAAGAACAAAGCATATAAAATGCAAAAAAATTCTTTTTGCGTAAGTAAAGGGGTTACAATCCAGTGGATGATTTATATATTTTTTTTAAAACTCTGTGTGTATGTGGGGGGGGGGGGATAAATACGATATATTCATTTTGCCAAATGCAGCACAAGATAAGCCTCCGAATGAATTTGATAAATAATTAACCTTCTTCGATACATACCGGTATATATCGGGGGTAGGAAATTGAGCTTTTACATTTTTATTTGGATGACAATATCTTTCAATCCAATGACATTACCATTGTAAAAAATAGATGCTATACTTTAATTTTACATATGAACATCAACGACGTTAACAAAACGTAAATACATTTCCATAACTATAACCATTAATTTCAGAACCCAAACATTTTACACAGTGAAAATTTCATTTTCAAAATAGAGATTTTATTAGATAGAGAGATAGACTGAAAGACAAACAGACTGACAGACAAATAGACAGATAGATGATAGATAGATAGATAGATAGATGATAGATAGATAGATAGATATATAGATATATAGATAGATAGATAGATAGATAGATAGATAGATAGATAGATAGATAGATAGATAGATAGATAGATAGATAGATAGATAGATAGATAGATAGATAGATAGATAGATAGATAGATAGATAGATAGATAGATAGATAGATAGATAGATAGATAGATAGATAGATAGATAGATAGATAGATAGATAGATAGATAGATAGATAGATAGATAGATAGATAGATAGATAGATAGATAGATAGATAGATAGATAGATAGATAGATAGATAGATAGATAGATAGATAGATAGATAGATAGATAGATAGATAGATAGATAGATAGATAGATAGATAGATAGATAGATAGATAGATAGATAGATAGATAGATAGATAGATAGATAGATAGATAGATAGATAGATAGATAGATAGATAGATAGATAGATAGATAGATAGATAGATAGATAGATAGATAGATAGATAGATAGATAGATAGATAGATAGATAGATAGATAGATAGATAGATAGATAGATAGATAGATATGTAGATAGATTGATAGGCGGGTGGATGAATGGATGGATGGATGGATGGATGGGTGGGTGAGTGGATGAATCGATGGATAGATAGGTAGGTAGAAAGATAGGTAGGGAGTTATGTAGCTAGGTAGGTACGTAGGTAGATAGATAGATAGGTAGGTAGGTGGACATAGGCAGATAGGCAGGTGGGCAGGTGGGCAGGTAGATGGTAGATAGGTAAATGATAGATAGGTAAATGATAGATACACAGACAAAGAGACAGACAGACAGACAGACAGAGAGAGAGACAGAGATACAGGGAGACAGACAAAGGGACAGACTGACAGAGAGACAGACAGACAGAGGGACAGACAGACAGAGAGAAGGAGAGACAAACAGAGAGACAGACTGAGAGAGCGGCACAGAGAGACAGACATAGAGACATAAAGACAGAGACAGACATACAGAGAGACAGACAGACAGAGAGATAGACAGAGTCAGACAGAGAGACAGATACAGAGACAGAGATACAGACAGTGAAAAAGAGAGACAGACCGCGAGAGAGACAGAGAGACAGACAGAGAGACAGAGATACAGACAGAGAGACAGAGACAATCAGACAAGCAGACAGAGAGACAGACAGACAGAGAGAGAGAGACAGACAGAGATACATGGAGACAGACAAAGGGACAGATGATAGATAGACAGACAAATAGACAAGCAAACAGAGAGACAGACAGAAAGAGAGAGAGACAGACAGAGATACAGGGAGATATAAAAAGGGACAGACTGACAGAGAGACCGACAGACAGAGGGAGACAGACAAAGGGACAGACTGACAGAGAGACAGACAGACAGAGGGACAGACAGACAGAGGGACAGACATACAGAGGGACAGACAGACAGAGAGACAGAGAGAAGGAAAGAGAGACAGACAGAGAGAGCGGCACAGAGAGACAGACAGAGAGACAGAAAGACAGAGAGACAGACATACAGAGAGACAGAGAGATAGACAGAGAGACTATTAGAGAGACAGATAGAGAGACAGATAGAGAGACAGACAGAGAGAGAAAAAGAGAGACAGACCGCGAGAGAAACATAAAAAACAGACAGAGAGACAGACAGAGAGACAGGCAGACAGAGATACAGACAGAGAGACAGAGATACAAACAAAGAGACACAGGTGCGGATAGACAGACAGAGAGATATACAGACAGAGAACGACATAGAGACTGACAACGAGACAGAGAGACAGACAGCAAAACATTTTGTGAATTGTTGTACACACGCCCGCAAATGTTTCTGAATTATTACACACATTTTACAATATTCCGCTTTGGGACCGGGGCCCTAAATTCTGTCCCCCGCCCCCCCCCCCCCATATTTATGAGCTAAATATAATTTCCGTATGCGTTCCTATACCATTCATCCGACTACGATAAAACTTTGGTAAATTGTGCGCAGCAAAGGTTTATGAATTAGTTTATCCATTTTGAAATATTCCTTTTGGGACCGGGGGCCCTAAATACTTTTTTTCTTATATGAACCATACAAATAAAATTTCAGTCAGTGCTATTGTACGGGTGGCTAGAAATCAATCAAGTACAAGCGACATTTCAGTTTGTGTGTGACATAAGTACAACCTTATTTTAAAAATAATAAATATTTGAGCTATATAAATATAATTTAAAACCGAGCTACTGCATGGGTGGATTAATAGCTACGAGTGTGTGGACTAAATTTTGAAAATCAGTGCTTCTCACGTGGACAGCTGTATGTTGCCTGCTCACGACAAGCGTCGAAAAAACTTCTAATTTATTTGTGTACGCACTAGACGGAAAAAAGTAAATATTTTCTATTTAAAAATTACTTTAAAACTTAATTAAAACACAAACACTTTTTTCATTGAGTGGCATTGCAACGCATGCCGGGTTCTCGCTAGTTGTTATCATAAAGAAAAATGCATTTTAAATACAGCTGTGACACATTGTCTTAGTGTGCAGTTTTTAACATTAATTATTATATTTTTAAAATTTAAGTTAAGTTTTATTATATATATATATATATATATGTGTGTTTGTGTGTGTGTGTTTGTGAATCCAAGGTCCATACAAGAATAATAAAATAATGGCTGCATATATTATTATGGTATCACATACAAAATAAGTCCGGAAAGCTGGGGGGAGTAAAAAATTATCTCTCTAATACAGTAGACATTTGACTTGCTGTGTTACAGTAGACATTTGACTTGCTGTGTTAGAGTAGATATTCCACTTGCTGTGTTAGAGTAGACATTCCACTTGCTGTGTTACAGTAGACATTTCACTTGCTGTGTTACAGTAGACATTTCACTTGCTGTGTTACAGTAGACATTCCACTTGCTGTGTTAGAGTAGACATTCCACTTGCTGTGTTACAGTAGACATTTCACTTGCTGTGTTACAGTAGACATTTCACTTGCTGTGTTACAGTAGACATTTCACTTGCTGTGTTACAGTAGACATTTCACTTGCTGTGTTACAATAGACATTTCACTTGCTGTGTTACAGTAGACATCCGACTTGCTGTGTTACAGTAGACATTTCACTTGCTGTGTTACAGTAGACATTTCACTTGCTGTGTTAGAGTAGACATCCCACTTGCTGTGTTACAGTAGACATTGTTGACAAAATATGTGTAATAAAGATAAATCTAAGATTTCCTATATAAGATACCCACATTTATTGAACTCACCAATAGGTTAATAGAGTTTCTTATAGACCATTATTAGCCAAGGAGAATAATTCTTTGTGGACCGTATTGGATTTGACAGCCCAAATTACCGCAGTTTACCCTTGCCAATTTTTGCAGTTTCCCATTACACTGCAGACGTGGGTGCCGGCAGTGTGGGTGCCAGCAGTGTGGGTGCCGCAATTAAACACGATTCCTGATAAGCATCTGAACTCATTACGTGCTGCTACGCACATTCTAGAAGGTCGTGACTTTAGGGGGGGGGGGGGGGGCTTCTGTCGATCTAACTAGAAGGTTGTTAGATTAAGTAACTGAAATGTCGCTACTGATCGGGGCGAAGGTCGTGAGAAAACTCAATAGTGAAGGGGTTGGTGGGTTGGATGTCTCACAGGAATAAATCAAAGCGTCTGTTATCGTAATTCCACTAGCTGGGGTTGGGAATAGTGCAATAGTTGATCAGCGTTGGCGAATAGAATGTTCCCATAGCACAATGATCAGCGTTGGCGAATAGAATGTTCCCATAGCACAATGATCAGTGGTGGCTAATAATATCGCATTGTGGAAAAGTTAAAAGTATATAAGAAAAGATATTTTTATTAATCCAAATAAATGGAAATTCTTTTCTTTCAGTCATCGTACATATTTTTTCTTTCCTGAAATTGCTTGTTTGTTTTCCGTTGTGCCTTAAAACTGTTATAGCAAGACATTCGGTGTGTCATTGTGAGGTAAGAATAACTCTTGAGTTCTTGAGTGAGAACAGAGTTTTGGATTTTTGGATGAGCAACAGAGTTCTCGTTTTCCTCTCCAAGATCAGCCACACTCCTTGTGTCTGTAGCCGATTTGTCTTTGAATGGCTGCTTTGATCTTGCCATGTGTTTACAAGATGGCATATCAATTTTTACCAATATGGCGGCCATGGCTTTGTCTTGGTTTACGGCAACAATGTCCAAAAATCCATGCAACCGCTGGTCCTCGTGATAAAAAACACAAGATTATCCGTCAAAGCAGATACACACATTCAACTCTCCTTTATTCTTAAGTTCAACTCTCCTTGATTCCTAAGTTCAACTCTCCGTGATTCATAAGTTCAACTCTCCTTGATTCCTAAGTTCAACTCTCCTTGATTCCTAAGTTCAACTCTCCTTGATTCCTAAGTTCAACTCTCCTTGATTCCTAAGTTCAACTCTCCTTGATTCCTAAGTTCAACTCTCCTTGATTCCTAAGTTCAACTCTCCTTGATTCCTTTCAACAAGCCTTGATTCCTAAGTTCAACAAGCCTTGATTCCTAAGTTCAACAAGCCTTGATTCCTAAGTTCAACAAGTCTTGATTCCTAAGTTCAACAAGCCTTGATTCCTAAGTTCAACAAGCCTTGATTCCTAAGTTCAACAAGCCTTGATTCCTAAGTTCAACAAGCCTTGATTCCTAAGTTCAACAAGCCTTGATTCCTAAGTTCAACAAGCCTTGATTCCTAAGTTCAACAAGCCTTGATTCCTAAGTTCAACAAGCCTTGATTCCTAAGTTCAACAAGCCTTGATTCCTAAGTTCAACTCTCCTTGATTCCTAAGTTCAACACTCCTTGATTCCTAAGTTCAACAAGCCTTGATTCCTAAGTTCAACAAGCCTTGATTCCTAAGTTCAACAAGCCTTGATTGCTAAGTTCAACAAGCCTTGATTCCTAAGTTCAACAAGCCTTGATTACTAAGTTCAACAAGCCTTGATTCCTAAGTTCAACAAGCCTTGATTCCTAAGTTCAACAAGCCTTGATTCCTAAGTTCAACAAGCCTTGATTCCTAAGTTCAACAAGCCTTGATTCCTAAGTTCAACAAGCCTTGATTCCTAAGAAAACTTAGTAAAAACCTCTAAACTATTAAGAAAACTAAAAAATATGCACAGAAGACATGGAGTCGCCTGGAGAGCGGCACCCCAGAAGTAATGTGATGGAATGTTATAGAACCAGGTAAAACTGTATATAGCACTACGAGAAGTAATGTGATGGAATGTTATAGAACCAGGTAAAACTGTATATAGCACTACGAGAAGTAATGTGATGGAATGTTATAGAACCAGGTAAAACTGTATATAGCACTACGAGAAGTAATGTGATGGAATGTTATAGAACCAGGTAAAACTGTATATAGCACTACGAGAAGTAATGTGATGGAATGTTATAGAACCAGGTAAAACTGTATATAGCACTACGAGAAGTAATGTGATGGAATGTTATAGAACCAGGTAAAACTGTGTAGAGCACTACGAGAAGTAATAGGCTCGAAATATCTTGTGTCAGCCGGTCTTCAAAATAAAGGCGGAGATCAGCCCAGTATGGTACCAAATCTGTAGGCGGCTAATCCGAAGTCTGATATGACCATAGTTTCATACTGTGGATCTATTTAGGTGCCCCGCCTCAAACTAGTGACAAAGGTCCAGCTCTTGTCTTCTTTTTAAAGTTTCCATTTTTGGTGACCATCCATAACACCCGCTAGAGATAGTCCATTTCAAACCTTCTATTTAAAACCTTCCATTTCAAACCTTCCATTTCAAACCTTCCATTTCAAACCTTCCATTTCAAACCTTCCATTTCAAATCTCCCATTTCAAACCTTCCATTTCAAACCTTCCATTTCAAATCTTCCATTTAAAACCTTCCATTTCAAATCTTCCATTTCAAACTTTCCATTTCAAACATTCCATTTCAAACCTTCCATTTCAAATCTTCCATTTCAAACCTTCCATTTCAACTCCAACTTTACATAGCAAACCTTCCATTTCAACTCCAACTTTCCATTTCAAACCTTCCATTTCAACTCCAACTTTAAATAGCAAACCTTCCATTTCAACTCCAACTTTACATAGCAAACCTTCCATTTCAACTCCAACTTTACATAGCAAACCTTCCATTTCACACCTTTCATTTCAAACCTTCCATTTCAAACCTTCCATTTTAACTCCAACTTTACATAGCAAATCTTAATTTTCAAACATTTAAAATTTGAAATCGTCGCAGTAAATAATGTGTCAGATTTTTCTCGTTATAACTAAACGATTTGGATAGCAGGATGGCTTATCTGGATTAGATTATCTCAGGACGCTACTCCACCTCATAAACCTTAGGCTTATCAGTACAACAACTTTCACGGTAAATATCGTAGATTGAATTTACCACCCACAAATTTAACGGTGCGTGACCGCTATCAGATGGACTTCCCAGGAATTTGCTACTCCAATCATTTAATCATTCAATCATTCGATCATAATTATTTACTACACACAGCCCTCCTGTACTCTAATTTTTTAGAAGCTGCTTTTCTCTCTTTCACTCGTCTTCTCAGCAACTTTCAAGCCCAAACAACGGAAACATCAGAAAACGAACTGATGTTGGTTTTTTTTTATTTGTGTAAGAGAGAGAAGTTTTGAGAACTAGAGACGCAACAAGTCGGCCTTCGTTAAAACTAAACATGGAGAGTTCGGCCTTGGTGCCTTCCTTACAACGTTATGTCCCATTTCTCCCATCATGTTTGTTTTAATCCCCACCCCCCCCCCCTTAAGATCTTACTTTCCCTTGGTGTCTTACATTACACTTGATGTCTTACATTCACCCTGACGTATTACTTTCAACGGATGTCTTATATTGGCCCTGACGTCTTACATTCCACCTGTCTTACATTCCACCCTATTTCTTAGATTCACCTAATGTCTTACATTCGACCTGATGTCTTACACTTTCCTTGATCTATTCACTTCCTATATGTCCTTTCCTTCATGTCCATAGACTAGATCACCTCAAGTGTTGATGTCCACACATCATATCACCTCAATTGTTGATGTCCATACATCATATCACCTCAATTGTTGATGTCCAAACAACATATCACCTCAAGTGTTGATGTCCATACACCATATCACCTCAACTGTTGATGTCCAAACACGATATCACCTCAAGTCTAGATGTCCATACACCATATCACCTCAAGTCTAGATGTCCATACACCATATCACCTCAACTGTTGATGTGCAAACACCATATCACCTCAAGTCTAGATGTCCATACACCATATCACCTCAATTGTTGATTATTTCAACAAGAGGAATACTAAATCTGACCTCTAAGTTGTCAATGGTCTCAAACAAGATAGAAAATATTTTTCACTCAGATGACAGCACCACCCATCCTAACTCGCGACCTTATATCAAAATCATGTACTATATTCTGATACCTTACAAAAGTTTCCTTCACTTTAGTCCATCAAATCCCGATACTGCGTTTGAGAAGAAAACAAAATTGTTGTGTTATATGAACATTGCGCATGTTACATTGAAACAACATGGACAACTTGATTGAATGGATATTAATTCTTTCAAGAGCAACAACCCATACCTTGCCTTCTTCAACGGGAACTTAAAAAGGCAAAGTTTTCTCTTAGAGAGTAGTTTGATGTCGTCATCGACTAGAAATATGCTGAACACTCATATCTCCTCCATCAAAGACTTAATGCTTATGTTTACACACATGATGTGGTGTTGTGGGGGTGCACCGTCTGGTGTGTGGGGGCGCAAGGCTTGCAATCACCCCCAACACGTGTGTGTGGGGAAACCTTTTTTTTTCTTCCTTACATTTGGAGGGCGGGGGGGGGGGGGGGTGGGTGGCGTAGGACCTCCCAGGATCTACATTAATTAACAAGAACTGCTCCCATTGGTTGGGCTCCTATTACACGAGGCCCTTACTTTGTTTTTAAATCTTGTGATTCCGGTAAATTCTGAAATTGTCTTTAATCAAAGTTTTCATGGGTGTCGGGCAAGGGTTGGGGCGCTGGTGCGTGGGGGAGGGGAAGGGGTTGTTATAAGCTGGCACTGATTTTCCTACCAAATAACAAATTTCTAATACGATTAATCCTCAAATGTATAAGATGATTATGAGATGATTATAAGATTATTATGAGATGATTATAAGATGATTATAAGATGATTATGAGATGATTATAAGATGATTATAAGATTATTATGAGATGATTATAAGATGATTATAAGATGATTATAAGATGAAGTATATTTGATCTGGTTTTTCAAATCTGATAGGGCATTTCTATGAAGATGGTCAATTCTTCTTTTGGGATTTTTAAAAGACAATTGATTTACTGAAGGAAAAAATATAGTTAAGTTACATACACCAGACATCAGAAGTTTTTTTAAATTTCAGAACTGTTATGACAGAACAAGTTGCATTTATTACTTTAAAATTAACTATCCACACTAGTGTCTCTATTCTTAGCGATGTACACTAATGTCTCTATTCTTTCCCTATCTACAACTGTTCGAGTGTTAAGTATCTGCTAGTCTATAGGAGTTGGCGGGTAGGAGCGGGGGGGGGGGGGGTTGCAAGGCGCACGGGAAGTCTGCATCTGTTGATTTTGATAGTTAGGTGGTCCAACAGCAATCTCCCAGGTCAAAGTGGTTGACATCTGGAGGTGTTTAGCCCTGTGGGGGTGCTCTCACAGCGCCATGGTGTAACGATATGTGTGGTCTCAGAGGCGACCCGCCATCACCCCCACCCCCTCTTCCGGATATTATCATCATTTTGGTATCCGATGACAGGAAGTTGTCTGAGTCCGATACGCCTGAGATCTTCATTAAAATACAAAAGTTGTCAAAAGTTAATTGACAGGATGAACCTAATATAAGGTTTACTTCTTGAAATTTTCAAAATTGATTAATTTACTGCCAGGCATAATTATATATTTGATTACTACAGCACCTCAGACAGAGACTTGTTACACCTCCGTTAAAATCATGGTAAGAAATATAATCACTAATGTATAACTTCCAGTTAATTCTGACTGTATGCTTCTTAAAAGAATGCCTAGGGCGATGTGAGGTCATTTTATGGCGTTTACTCGGAGTGCGGATCGCACGATCTTCCGCAAAGCATTTGGTGCGCACCTCAGTTAACGGAACGGTACTGCTAATCGCTATAATTTTTATGACGTGATAATTTAACGTGGTTATCTGTCAAATATGTGCTATATGTATATAAATGTGGCCTCTATGGGGTAAGGTCACGAAGGAAAAAATATTTATTTTCAGAGAGAAAATAGCATAATGGGTTGGTACATATCATTTCCGCTTTCACATCATGTGTGCTTGTCATGGTTTGGCAAAGTAAACATGGATCGGATGACGTCAGCGTGATTGGAAAGGAAAGAAATTATTCTGAGTAAAACTATACATTTTATTTTAAAAATTATATTATTGGGGTCTGTTTTAATTAGCCATACTTAACCTAGTGAAAACGAGCTTAGAAACAACCAACATGATTTTGGAAACAACCCAAGTTGGTAAAAATAGGCGGAAACCACGGGCAAGCTACTCTGTTTTAATAGGCGGAAACAACGGGCAAGCTACTCTGTTTTAATAGGCGGAAACCACGGGCAAGCTACTCTGTTTTAATAGGCGGCAACCACGGGCAAGCTACTCTGTTTTAATAGGCGGCAACCACGGGCAAGCTACTCTGTTTTAATAGGCGGCAACCACGAGCAAGCTACTCTGTTTTACACAAATTTGAACGTATCTCAAAGTTGCTTCATATGCCGTTTCTATAGTTGTGCCACGTGCGGCATCTAGAGGTATGCCACAAGCGACCTGATTATTATACCCGAGAAAACGGTGGTTTAAATATCGCAGAAATGACGGTCAAAACCAATTACAATACTCACACCAATCACACCAATAACAGTTTATAACACAATCACACCAATCACACAATCACACCAATCACACAATCATACCAAACACACCGATCACACAATCATACCAAACACACCAAACACACCAATCACACAATCACACCGATCACGCAATCATACCAATCGCACCTATTTTATTTGCCAAAACTGTTAAGACCAGATAACAATATGAGTTGACCTGCATAACTTCTTCAGATCCATGCAGCAACCTGCTGCGCCCTCTATCCCTCCCCGATCCCGATACCATCGTCTGCTGATGAACCTTCCAGATAACGACAGCCGTAAACAGGAATTCATGCAGACGTCAAACTTCCTTTGTCCAATCAGCGCCTTATCGACAGCGTATCTGGGCGGTGCTGGCCCACTGCCAAATGTCACACGTTTCCTCAGTTTCCAACCACTGACACTGCTCTAACAAATTAGAAGGGTAAAGTCTTTGGTGTGGCCCGAACATAGAACTAAATATAGCCGCTAGAGGGCGCCTGATAACATCATCAGACCATAGCGATAAGCCTAACAACGTCACCCACAGATCTGTTGGAATCTCCTTCGCCTCCAACACATTCATTCCAAAAACTACATCCCTGCTCATGTCAGTCTACAACAAAACAACTTGCATACATATTCTACAAGTTCATGTTTGCTGATTAACATAACATCAATAAATCTTCGACAAGTTTATGTTCGCTAATCCACTTAATATACGTAAATCTCTGGTCAACTCAGTGTTTCCTCACTAACATTGAGGATATTGTCCCATCCATACATCCATCCAACCACATAACATTCACAGTCCGACATCCGACATCCTATATCCATCCACTCACCTCCACGCACAACGTCCGTACTCAGTTGTCCCAGTTGTTGTCTGGCCAGCTTCTGGTCATAATAACCTGTGACGTAAGCCGCCTTACGAATAGATGGATTATGTAATTTTACATATTACGCTACTTGTCTGACAACAGATGTCACATGGCTGGAATATGAGTTGACTACGCTACTTGCCTGACAACAGATGTCCCATGGCCAGAATATGAGTGGACTACGCTACTTGCCTGACAACAGATGTCCCATGGCCGGAATATGAGTGGACACCAGGGCATGAGTAAGCCGAGAAGTTTTCTGGTCTATTTTTAGCTTGAGTCGGTACAGTTTAAACAGGAATATTTCCTGAATTTTTGTCTTTTCTTTTGTCGATTTTCCCCACAATGTTCGAAAACAGCTATTCGTCTTAGGGCATATGCCAGATTTTTATTCCATCTCATCGTCTGAGCTGACGACTACGTGTCTAACGGTCGAGTCTAAATTAGTTTAATCACATCATAACATATTGAGTGGATTCAGCAAGAAATCAGAACATTAACTCACTGAGTACGTCACTAGCCCTAATGTGACGTCAAGGAACGGCTGTAAGAGGAAGCGGCTGTTAATGTTGGTTGAACTTTAAACAATGCTGCAGGCTATTTTGTTAAAGTACCTGACCTTCTGTAGTAAAGTCCATCTGTTTGTGTGCGCTACAAGATCATTTCAAAGAATTGAACAAATCTGAATGGAAACCTGGCCGGACTCTTTGACAGCGCCAATCTCTGATCACTCTCAGTGGGTGCTTCTATACAAGAACAGATTAGAACATTTCAGAACATGTTATAACGGACTAGAACCGATTAGAACAGATTAGAACAGAGTAGATCAGATGAAAACAGATTAGAACAGAATAGGACAGAGTAGAACAGTTGAAAACAGATTAAAGCTGATTAGAACAGACTAGAACAGAATTGAAGAGACGAGAACGTATTGGTTGCCATGACAGCGTAAGAACGTTACAGCACTTTTGTAAGCAATTATGACTATACGCTACCAAAACTTGATGTCAAATAAGATAGTAAGACAGGGTAACGAGTAGCCACAGAAGCTGATTTCACTGCTCGTCATCAGAGGATAGACCTACTTTTCTGGTATATGGACACAACTCCGTTAGACCTAATTTCACTTTACATAATTTCAGGTTACCCTATTTACAGGCATTGTGTTCGGTAAACTTGAGTGATATGTATAGCTTTGGTGGTCCACTTGTCTTTGATGGTCCACTTGTCTTTGGTGGTCCACTTGTCTTTGGTGGTCCACTTGTCTTTGGTGGTCCACTTGTCTTTGATGGTCCACTTGTCTTTGATGGTCCACTTGTCTTTGGTGGTCCACTTGTCTTTGATGGTCCACTTGTCTTTGGTGGTCCACTTGTCTTTGGTGGTCCACTTGTCTTTGGTGGTCCACTTGTCTTTGGTGGTCCACTTGTCTTTGATGGTCCACTTGTCTTTGGTGGTCCACTTGTCTTTGATGGTCAACTTGTCTTTGGTGGTCCACTTGTCTTTGGTGGTCCACTTGTCTTTGGTGGTCCACTTGTCTTTGGTGGTCCACTTGTCTTTGGTGGTCCACTTGTCTTTGATGGTCCACTTGTCTTTGATGGTCCGCTTGTCTTTGCAGAATGATCCAAGCACTGTACCTGTGGTACAAATGTCTGACATTGACATATTCTGAGATTGGTTATACTATAGTGTCACAGATAGGAAGATATGGGAGATAAGTAACATGGGAATTATTACTTATGCAATATATAGAGTATTGGGACTTGGACAAAACTGGCCAATGAGAGGCCAGCAAAAAGAGAAAAATGGAGTCTTAAATAATATGATTGTTGAAATCACGAAGTTTGTGTAGGAAGATAGATTGAACAGAAACGTTTGTGTAGGAAGATAGATTGAACAGACACGATAGTGTAGGAAGATAGATTGAACAGAAACGTTTGTGTAGGAAGATAGATTGAACATGTACACGATAGTGTAGGAATATAGATTGAGCGGACAATGAAGATTTATTGTGTATTGAAATATTTATGATACATTACAAGATTTTTTTGGATTTAGTATGATCAGCACATGAGATGTGGACCTATCTCAAGTATTAACTATTATTATTATTATTATTATTGTGATCGTCACCGTATGTAATAAATAAAGTATAGTGAGTCACCATTATTAATCATTCGAACCACTACGCCTCTCTTATAATTCATAAGACATTGTGATTGTGACATATAGTAATGATGTTGTCGACCTGGGTCGGAATATGTTAATTTGAAACCCTCGAGTTCATTTTTCTAGTCTAGCAGACGACAGAGTAGGTATTGAAGTTGATACGACAGTCTTGTTGGTCCCCACAACACAGGTCGGTGTCCGGAACAAGAAAGTGCAAAGCAAGTGACCTTGACATGGACTAGCCCTCAGATGTCACTTGACACTGAGTGCACCAGGTCATCCGCTGACGTGCCCTGGCATTCGACTGTCCCAATGAGACAGCGTCAATATTGGCCCACCCCAAGACGAGACGTTCTCGTGTCGGCGAGGGTCTGTTGGACCCATGTCCTACGCCATGTCCTACGCCGCTCTTTGCCAGAGTTCAACATCCTTCAACAAAGATCGGCCGTGTATGCAGATTAGTCACGGCTCGCCGTGAGTGACCTCCCGATGTTTTAAATACCATGTCACGCTGTGTAGGGGGGTTAATTCCTGCCACTCTTACAACCCAGACACAAGATTTGCTCCAATGCGGACACATAATTGACCACTGCATCCACAGCGGGCAACCAATTAGTGGCGCCATTCCTACATCATACCAGTGTCCCCCATCATTTCAGCACGTTACAACATCTATAATTAGAGACCGAATTAACGTGATTTTTCTGTTTTTTTCGGCCGAAACCAAAACCAAACCGAAAGTTAAAAATTACTTTCGAAGGACACCCAAACCGATAAATATACAACCCAACACAATATTTGTAAAAATATGCCGTGAAGCAACGATGCAACAAAAAATATCAAATGTATCCACAATAATTTAATAATTATTAAGTAATCCGTAATCCAGAAATAATCATTACGAACCAAAACTTGCAGCAAGAATCGTTAGATGGCAGTTGAAGTCAAGCAAGCTAATGTTGTTGTTCACAAAAAAACTTTCTCCGCGTTATCTCCCAGTAGGTTGCTGCGTCGGCCAGCGTACAACTGTCCTGCTGGTCGGCATACAGTTGTCCTGCTAGTCGGCATACAGCTGTCCTGCTGGTCGACATACAGCTGTCCTACTGATCTAGCCATGCTTGGTCGACATACAGCTTACTGCTACACTTAACAACTGCTCACTCGCCACGCTGGTCGCCATTCAGCTGTCCTGCTGTACAACACAACTGATCATTTGCCACTCTGGTCGGCAGAGTAGACCCCCCAAAAAATGAATCAAAAAAATTTTGAAATATTACCATTCCCTTTGTTGTATATTTCCACAAAACTATTTCCCTTATGCTTGGTTAAATGTAATTGTATTTTTGGAAATATTGGACAAGTAGGTCGTCATGTAGTTGTGAGAAGCGTTCGCAGAGAATTTTTCATATGTCACACCGTGACAGCAAGACGTCGAGCAATAAGGCATGTCGGATTGCCGTACGACACACAGAGTGACAGTCTGACTTCTGGTAGACGACTAAATAAACCTAAATCGGTTTCGAAAGAAACCGAAAATAAAACCGAAATTCAACTTTCCTATTTCTTTCAAAACCGAAACTACGCCAAAAATTATCATTTGTTCGACCTCTATCATCTAAATTACGCTCTCTCTGTAATAAGCTCTATGTATAGTATGTTCTATCTGTAATATGCTCTATGTATAGTATGTTCTATCTGTAATATGCTCTATGTATAGTATGTTCTATCTGTAATATGCTCTATGTATAGTATGTTCTATCTGTAATATGCTCTATGTATAGTATGTTCTATCTATAATATGCTCTATCTATACTATGCTCCTCCCTCTACTTGGTTGCCCTTGTTTGAAGCTATTGAAATAGCTGGTGAACAATTTATTGAAAAAATTGGTGGTTGGTGGGGGGGGGGGGGGCGTTAAATCCAATAATACACCATTATTAGTTTATTATAATTTAAAATCATTTTGGGTAAGGGTTCCAACATTGGGTAAAGTATCAAGATTGTGTAGGGGTATAAAGAATGGGTAGGGGTGTCAAGATTGGGTAGGGGTGACAAGATTGGGTAGGGGTATAAAGAATGGGTAGGGGTGTCAAGATTGGGTAGGGGTGACAAGATTGTGTAGGGGTATAAAGAATGGGTAGGGGTGTCAAGATTGGGTAGGGGTGACAAGATTGGGTAGGGGTGCCAAGATTGGGTAGGGGTATCAAGATTGGCTAGGGGTGCCAAAATGGGGTTGGGGTGCCAAGATTGGGTAAGGGGGCCAAGATTGGGCAGGGGTGCCAAGGTTGGGTAGGGGTGCCAAGATTGGGTAGGATGCCAAGATTGGCTAGGGGTGCCAAGATGGGGTAGGGGTGCCAAGATTGGGTAGGGGTACCAAGATTGGGTAGATGTATCAATATTGGGTAGGGGTGCCGAAATGGGATTGTGGTGCCAAGATTGGGTAGGGGTACCAAGATTGGGTAGGGGTGCCAAGATTGTCAATTAAATTATGAGTTATTATTGTTCGTCCTTCGCATGCGACTTGAGTAGTACCCTTGATGTGGCTGAATTTTGTTTAAAGTGAGGGAGAGTGGCTCAATTCTTTAGCCTCACTCGTGTCCATTTGATCCTTTTTGAATAGATGACCAGCGCTCCATGTCGCAGGAGTTGTTGGAATTTTGTTTGTGTCAATGACATACCGCCTACGGAACTCCATCTCTGGTTTAGGTATCAGACTTCGCCTTCTCTTAGATGAGTTGCCTTCTCTTAGATGAGTTTCCTTCTCTTAGATGAGTTGCCATCCAAGGTTAACGAGTCCCATCTACCCCTGGTGCTGGTAGTGTTTTTACTTGTCTCTGCCCTTGCTGGGAAAGCTTGGGATGGACACAGTTTAGACCGCACGGCCACCCAGCACCCTTAAATTATCATGGGATAAATGTATTTAAGCCGTCGAAGTCTGGCCGGTGGTCAAAGAATGAACACCTGTATCGATCCACAGACTTTGTGGTACAATGACTAAAGCAACTAAACTGTACTTCTTTAGTAAGCATGCTTGTAAGACTCTATTCCCTCTAGACTATGCATCTGTCTTATATGCATGCTGGTCTATATGTCTGCCAGTCCGTATGTCTAAATTAATCTAAAAAAATATGCAGCTTGCCTCATTACTAGAAACCGACCGGACGTGATCAAACGGCAACTTTCTGCGCCGAAACCGAAACTGAGGCCGAAATTCAGTCGGTCTCTATTCATTTCTAGTAACATACTGGTCCGCCTGACATTGATTCTATCAATGAAAAACTATACGTTTAAATTAGTATGCATAAATAATTAGTTCCTCCACTAGTCCTCACATCGGTAACATAACTTCAATGTTTCTCTCAATCCAGCCACACTGTTGGCCAAGATGTTACCTTAGCTTCAATGTTTCTCTCAATCCAGCCACACTGTCCCCATGACTGTTGGCCAAGATGTTACCTAAACTTCAATGTTTCTCTCTATCCAGCCAAACAGTCCCCAAGACTGTTGGCCAAGATGTTACCTTAACTTCAACTGTTCTCTCTATCAGGCTACACTGTCCCCAAAACTGTTGGCCAAGATGTTACCTTAACTTCAACTTTTCTCTCTATCCAGCCAAACTGCCCCAAGACTATTGGCCAAGATGTTACCTAAACTTCAATGTTTCTCTCTATCCAGCCAAACTGTCCCCAAGACTGTTGGCCAAGATGTTACCTTAACTTCAACTGTTCTCTCTATCAGGCTACACTGTCCCCATGACTGTTGGCCAAGATGTTACCTTAACTTCAACTGTTCTCTCTATCCAGCCACACTGTCCCCAAGACTATTGGACAAAATGTTGACTTACACATCCGTTGGTCTGTCTGTCTCAGTCGCTAATCTCCATTCCTTTACATTAGGTCGGGGCGGTGGTCAATCTGGTCAGTGGTCTGTAGGGTCAGTCGTCAGTCAATTAAATCAGACCACACGTCACCCCCACCCTAAAAACATCCAATGGTTCTAACACTAGATATCACGGGGATCCATTGGTTCTCACACTAGATGTTTCGGGACACAAAACAAATGTCACAGCTTAATGTGTGATTTTTACAAATAATTGACATCATAATAGTGTCTAAAAAGACATTATTTGAAATGTATGTCGATATGAAGCCATTGTTACCTGGATGTGTATCACATATCGTGATCTTGGTGTAAAAGTGAATATGTATCGCAAGAAAATTATATCTTAATTTTTCACATTTATTCATTCCATGACGTCCTGTCTCAATGTTAGAATCACACCTGCAGTTACACGTTATGGCGGTCAAATATATTTTCGTTCCTAGAAACTTGCTGCTCACTTCGTCAAGTCCTGACTCTCTGGTCCAACGGACTGCCCCAGTAGAATTCTGCGACTTCGGGTACCCTCTTTTTTTTGACTGTCTGAGAACCTTCGATGCTCAAAATACCACACCCCCCCCCCAAAACCCTCCCTATGGCCGAGATGGAGTAACACTGGGTTGACGCAATCCTTTAATCAAGTCTAATCCGTAACGACCCACCAACCATGACCACACTACCCGCCGGGGGCTAGGCACACCCAGTCAAGTGTGCGTGGTCAACCATCTATTTATAGCCACTGTGGGGTTTTTTTTAGGTCTCCATTTAAGTATTTTATGTCAAGATGTAACGAGGCCAGTGATCAGATATTGACAATTTTCAGAGAGATGATTCCATCAACACGTCCACAACATTCGCCATCTTCAGTTATGTCTCTCTACCCTCTCTGCATCTCCCACATCTCTTCCCACTTCCACCCTCATTAATCTCAGCTATCTCATGTCTTTTTTTTTTTCCTTTTCAGTTTTTCTTGTTTTCGTTCCATGTCTTCTTTCAACTTTCTTTCAAGCTTGCTCTCGTATGTTCCCTTCACTACCTCATATGTTCCCTTCACTACCTCATATGTTCCCTTCACTACCTCATTTCTCCCCGTGTTCACTAGCTCCATCTCTCTCTGACGGTCTTTCCCTTCACGTTTCACCATTGTTTCACTGTTTGTCTTTCTTGTACATATTTTGATTGCTCCTCCTATCTTACTTTTCCTATCTTACTTTTCCTATCTTACTTTTCCTATCTTACTTTTCCTATCTTACTTTTCCTATCTTACTTTTTCTATCTTACGTTTCCTATCTTACTTTTCATTTCTTACTTTTCCTATCTTACTTTTCCTATCTCACTTTTCCTATCTTACTTTTCCTATTTTACTTTTCCAATTTTAATTTTCATTTCTTACTTTTCCTATCTTACTTTTCCTATCTTAATTTTCCTATCTTACTTTCCCTATCTTACTTTTCCAATTGCACTTTTCCTATATTAATTTTCATATCTTACATTTTGCTATCTTACTTTTACTATCTTACTTTTCCTATCTTATCTTTCCTATCTTATTTTCCCATCTAATTTTTCCTATCTTACTTTTCCTATCTTATTTTTCCTATCTCACTTTGCCTATACACTTTTCCTATCTGAACTTCCTACCTTACTTTTCCCATTTAACTTTTCCCATATTACTTTTCCCATCTTACTTTTCCTATCTTACTTTTCCTATCTTATTCTTAATATCTCACTTTTCCTATAAAATTTTCCTATCTTACTTTTCATATCTTACTTTTCGTATCTTACTTTCCTATCTTACTTTTCCCATCTCATTTTTACTTTCTTACTTTTCTTTCTTACTTCTGACGCCATTTCAGTTAGCCTTGAACTTTAATACATCACTGTTCAAAATTCTATCTTGATTTTTTTCAGCTTTATAATTTTTAAATTTAATTGTTTAAAATCGATCTTCTCTCTTTCCCCCTCCACTCTGTTTCTTTATCTGTCTCCCTCTCTCTTCCTTTCTTTCTTTCTCTCTCTCTCTCTCTCTCTTTCCTTCTCTTGCAATCACAATTAATTCTACATACGCTTTTCCCCCCTCCCCACTACTTCTTAAAACCTCCTGACACAACCCTCCAACACTAGCACACCTCCTGACACAGCCCTCCAACACTAGCACACCTCCTGACACAGCCCTCCAACACTAGCACACCTCCTGACACAGCCCTCCAACACTAGCACACCTCCTGACACAGCCCTCCAACACTGGCACACCTCCTGACACATCCATCCAACACTGGTACACATCCTGACACAGCCATCCAACACTGGCACACCTCCTGACACAGCCCTCCAACACTGGCACACCTCCTGACACAGCCCTCCAACACTAGCACACCTCCTGACACAGCCATCCAACACTGGCGCACCGCCTGACACATCCTTAAACACTGGCACACCTCCTGACACAGCCATCCAACACTGGCACACCTCCTGACACAGCCCTCCAACACTGACACAGCCCTGCAACACTGGCACACCTCCTGACACAGTCCTCCAACACTGGCACACCTCCCGAAACAGCCCTCCAACACTAGCACACCTCCTGACACAGCCATCCAACACTGGCACACCTCCTGACACAGCTCTCCAACACTGGCACACCTCCTGACACAGTCCTCCAACACTGTCACACCTCCTGACACAGTCCTCCAACACTTGCGCACCGCCTGACACAGCCATCCAACACTGGCACAGCTCTCCAACACTGGCACACCTCCCGAAACAGCCCTCCAAACCTAGCACACCTCCTGACACAGCGATCCAACACTGGCACACCTCCTGACACAGCCCTCCAACACTGGCACACCTCCTGACACACCCCTCCAACACTGGCACACCTCCTGACACAGCTCTCCAACACTGGCACACCTCCTGACACAGCCCTCCAGCTCTCGGCACACATCGTCTAGATTTACTCTACGCCGTCCCTATGTCTGTGTGGATGTATGTCTGTGCGTCTATATGTCTGTGTGTTTATCTTCAGTGTGTCCGTGTAATCACCCATTTTATTTATGCCTGCATTTTTAATTGCTTGAGATCTACCCCCACCCCCCATCTCCCCCATCCCCATCCATTTATGCTATTTGAAAAAGAAGAAACCCTAGCTTCTCGTGCCTTCTCTGATTACGTCCCGGCCACAAAATGTCAGCTTAGAATCATCTCATTCGAGACGACGCATCACCGTGGTTGCGAGGGTCAGTTTTTGCCGAGCTGTCAATGGCCGTCCTAACTCCAGCTCCGCGAATGTTATTAATTGCTGGCGAGGAAAACATGCATGGAAAAACAGAGCTATAATCTCGGGAGCTCCCCCACTTAGACTCTTCCCTCACCCCCCTCCCCCCCCCCCCCCCCATCTTCACTCAGAGGCTCATCCAGGTCATAAAATTATTTACATTAGAGTAAGAGAGAAATACCCCCCTCCACAACTTTTGATAATAAACGCCTTTATTAATATCTAGAAATGGCGCCTTAGCTCTCAGACGGGCTTCGTTATTTCCTTCATCTTTAATTATATTCACTGATAATACCTGTAAGTGTAATCATATTTACTAGAATCTTGACAGCGAACGTTTAGGAAGCTTAATAGTCGAGCAATCGAACGATGGAATTAAACAAGCCATAACAACAAAGTTTTTTCTATACATCCTTTATAAAATGAAATATCGAGCGATTGGGGGGGGGGGGGGGATGTGGGGGGGGGGGGGGGGCTGAAAATTTGACAAAACATTCATACAAGCAGCGCAATTTATAAGAATTCCAATTAATGCCTCCCCCTAAGGCTTGCAAACGCACATTTTGTTCACGCCCCTGTCTATATTAATGATCTAATGATCCACTGACTTTTACGCCGCAGATTTTATTTCACCAAGTATTTCACCAAGTATTTCACCAAGTATTTCACCAAGTATTTCACCAAGTATTTCACCAAGTATTTCACCAAGTATTTCACCAAGTATTTCACCAAGTATTTCACCAAGTATTTCACCAAGTATTTCACCAAGTATTTCACCAAGTATTTCACCAAGTATTTCACCAAGTATTTCACCAAGTATTTCAGGAAAAAAACAACAATATTACGTACCAAACGCACTTGAGATATTTTTGTTGTTTAAATAAGAATCTTATTTAGAGCAGTTATCGGGAATTTTATTTCGTAAAATTAGTGTTATCATAATTCTATAATTTTTCCCCTTCAAAACAGGAAAGACTGATATTGGGGGTGGGCAGGTGGGTTAGAAAACGGGATAGAATGTGTTGTCGTCTACAATGCGTCGATGTGCCAAATTTCAGCTCGATATATCGACTGGAAGTGGGTCAATTAGCCGTCCGAAGATTTGACCAGCCAGTAACCAGCAAAATTAAGTTAATTTAAGAATTTGATAATCTTTATCGTCTCCACAGTTTGAAGATTACGAGACATGAAGCACACGGTACAAACGCATTTTGTGTTTTAGCTTTTTTAAATTTAAAAATTATGCTCCTAATTAAAAATCAGTGTGGGGGGGGGGGGGGGGGGGTTAAAAGGTGAAGACCTGAATTCACAGTAATGCAATTTACGACGAACAGTCTTAGCAGTCTCCGTTTGAACAGTCTTAGCAGTCTCCATTTAAACAGTCTTAGCAGTCTCCATTTGAACAGTCTTAGCAGTCTCCAATTGAACAGTCTTAGCAGTCTCCATTTGAACAGTCTAAGCAGTCACCATTTGAACAGTCTTAGCAGTCTCCATTTGAACAGTCTATAAGCAGTCACCATTTAAACAGTCTTAGCAGTCTCCATTTGAACAGTCTTAGCAGTCTCCATTTGAACAGTCTTAGCAGTCTCCATTTGAACAGCCTTAGCAGACTCCATTTGATCAGTCTTAGCAGTCTCCATTTGAACAGCCTTAGCAGACTCCATTTGAACAGTCTTAGCAGTATCCAATTGAACAGTCTTAGCAGTCTCCATTGGAACAGTCTTAGCAGTCTTCATTTGATCAGTCTTAGCAGTCTCCATTTGAACAGTCTTAGCAGTCACCATTTAAACAGTCTTAGCAGTCTCCATTTGAACAGTCTTAGCAGTCTCCATTTGAACAGCCTTAGCAGACTCCATTTGAACAGTCTTAGCAGTATCCAATTGAACAGTCTTAGCAGTCTCCATTGGAACAGTCTTAGCAGTCTTCATTTGATCAGTCTTAGCAGTCTCCATTTGATCAGTCTTAGCAGTCTTCATTTGATCAGTCTTAGCAGTCTCCATTTGATCAGTCTTAGCAGTGTCCATTTGATCAGTCGTAGCAGTCTCCATTTGAACAGTCTTAGCAGTCTTCATTTGATCAGTCTTAGCAGTCTCCAATTGAACAGTCTTAGCAGACTAAATTTGAACAGTCTTAGCAGCCTCCATTTCTGACAACTGCCAGTGTCCGGTCTGTGGTGGTGGGGGGGGGGGGGGGGCGACGAATACGACTCTGGTTATCGACGTGTACGTGGGGAGCTAGGGGACGAGGGGTTAGAGGCTATAAACAATTGATTTGAAGAGGATTGATTAACAAGTGAAGGTGATTGGTGAAGACAATTAGAAGTTGTGATACATGATTTATGGATTCCCCCTATTATCATTTGGTGCGCCCTAATATTATTATCATTTGGTGCCCCCTCATATTATCATCATTTGGTGCGCCCTTAATTGGGACGCCCTGGTATTCTCAAACAAACAACAAAACCTCCATCATATTTACTCTGCGGTTGGCGTCCAGGGATCGCCAATGGAAATAAAGACAATTGATGGTCAGATGTTAGTGGAAACATGCTGATGGGTCCCTCCAGCCCCCCTCCCCCATCGCCCTAAAATCACCACCTCTCCCCTCAAGAAATGAGATGCGTAATGCCGCATGAGCTAATCCAGCGTGTGATTCTGTCAATGTCAATTTCCATCCTGTCCATAACTGACCCAGTTCTTATGAGCGACTGTCAGATTACAGCAATAGGACGTCTGCGGTCTGACGTCTACGGCCTGGGTAAGAGTTAAACCTTTTGAGCGTCCTTGAACTTTCTTTTTGTGGCAATTTCCTTTTAACATAGGAGTCTTCTGCAAGATTTCCTTGTGGCATTGTCCGTTAATACAAGAGTCTTATGCAAGATTTCCTTGTGGCAAGATTTCCTTGTAGCAAGATTTCCTTTTGGCAAGATTTCCTTTTGGCAAGATTTCCTTGTGGCAAGATTTCCTTGTAGCAAGATTTCCTTGAAGCAAGATTTCCTTTTGGCAAGATTTCCTTGTGGCAAGATTTCCTTGTAGCAAGATTTCCTTGTGGCAAGATTTCCTTGTGGCAAGATTTCCTCGTGTCAAGATTTCCTTGTGTCAAGATTTCCTTGTAGCAAGATTTCCTTGTAAATTGTAGGAACTAGAATTCCACTTGTATTAATCAGTTTCATGGATTCTGTACCAGTCACTGGGAAAATGCTGTACCAGTCACTGGGAAAATACTGTACCAGTCACTGGGAAAATACTGTACCAGTCACTGGGAAAATACTGAACCAGTCACTGGGTAAATGCTGTACCAGTCACTGGGAAATACTGTACCAGTCACTGGGAAAATACTGTACCAATCACTGGGCAAATACTGTACCAGTCACTGGGAAAATACTGTACCAGTCACTGGGAAAATACTGTACCAGTCACTGGGAAAATACTGTACCAGTCACTGGGAAAATACTGTACCAGTCACTGGGAAAATACTGTACCAGTCACTGGGAAAATACTGTACCAGTCACTGGGAAAATACTGTACCAGTCACTGGGAAAATACTGTACCAGTCACTGGGAAAATACTGTACCAGTCACTGGGAAAATACTGTACCAGTCACTGGGAAAATACTGTACCAGTCACTGGGAAAATACTGTACCAGTCACTGGGAAAATACTGTACCAGTCACTGGGGAAATATTGCTTTGATAGTTTCAAATTTGATGACAAGGTGCAGTAATGTAATTTACACTGGTCAGTGCCCAAAGGTCAAGCTAAGCCATGTTATATAGACTGGTCAGTGCACAAATGTCAGTCTAAGCCATGTAATACAGACTTGGTCAGTGCACAAATGTCAGGCTAAGCCATGTTATATAGACTTGGTCAGTGCACAAAGGTCAGTCTAAGCCATGTAATACAGACTTGGTGAGTGCACAAATGTCAGGCTAAGCCTTGTGATATAGACTTGGTCAGTGCACAAATGTCAGGCTAAGCCTTGTGATATAGACTTGGTCAGTGCACAAATGTCAGTCTAAGCCATGTAATACAGACTTGGTCAGTGCACAAATGTCAGTCTAAGCCATATAATACAGACTTGATCAGTGCACAAATGTCAGTCTAAGCCATGCAATATAGACTGGTCAGTGCACAAATGTCAGTCTAAGCCATGTAATATAGACTGGTCAGTGCACATCAAGGACGACATTGTAATAAAACAACACAACCTTTCAGTCCCTAGAGGCTCACTGTCTGACATGGAGCCTGCTCAAGGCTCACTGTCTGACATGGACCCTGCTCAAGGCTCACTGTCTGACATGGACCCTGCTCAAGGCTCACTGTCTGACATGGACCCTGCTCAAGGCTCACTGTCTGACATGGACCCTGCTCAAGGCTCACTGTCTGACATGGACCCTGCTCAAGGCTCACTGTCTGACATGGACCCTGCTCAAGGCTCACTGTCTGACATGGACCCTGCTCAAGGCTCACTGTCTGACATGGACCCTGCTCAACAGATTTTTTTAATGAGATCTGTAAAAACTCACATGTGATTATGGGTTGAGAAAATAAAGCAAAAGTGGGGATAGGGATATTGGGTTTAAGGGCGGCGGCAAAACGGCAGAGGGCGAGTGGCCCCCATCTCCTCCCTGACCCACCTCCAAGCACACTGCCCTGTAACATTCCATGCCCCAATTTCGTGATGCACCGCGTAAAACCACCTCCAACCCATCTCCTTGTAAACACTTCAGATCTCATCTACCGAAACCGCCTTCCAACCCTCCTCCCAATTCACCTCTCCATGACCCAGCTCCCTGACACATCACTGCAACCCACTTTTTCGACCCACCTCCCCGACACACCTTACCTACTCACCTCCCCGACCCACCTTCCCGACCCACCTTTCCGACCCACATCCCCGACCAACCTTCCCGACCCACATCCCCGACCCACCTTTCCGACCCACCTTTCCGACCCACCTTTCCGACCCACCTTTCCGACCCACCTTCCCGACCCACCTCCCCGACCCAACTTCACGAACCAACTCCCCGACCCACCTCCCCGACCCACCTCCCCGACCCACCTTTCCGATCCACATTCCCAACCCACCTCCCCGACCCAACTTCCCGACCCAACTTCCCGACCCAATTCCCCGACCCACCTCCCTGCACGAATCAAGCACCTGGTTTTCATTAATACTTGGCAATCGATGAAACCATTCATTTATTTTTTTTAAAACAACCTCCAATAACACAGGGAAATTGATACCCACAATACACAGTCACTTGATATTTCCGGTTCATGCAAATTTTCTCGAGAGCCCTTAACTTCGGGGCCACGAAACAAACAAAAAGTCAATGAAATCCTGCCATCAATCATACGGGCATGGTGCTGTAGGGCAGTGGTTGAACAGCGGTTCCCAAAATGTGCGCATCTACCCCATTAAAGGGGTGCTGGGATATATTTAGGGCAATATAGAAGATAACTCTTACAAACCGTCTGAAAGAAATTTTAAGTATATGATATCTGCAATTTAGATCAACAATACACGACAATCTAATGAACGTTTCGGCAGCATGCCTTCGTTCGCAAACACAACAGTCAAAAACACCAAAAAAATCAGGATTCAGGGAGTTGGATGTCTTAGTGCGAAAGATTTTTTTGAAAAATCATAATTGAATCACCATTTTCAATACACGCCTGGTACAGGCGGACTGGGGTGGGGGGGGGGGGCTAGTACAGGCGGTCTAGGGGCCTAGTACAAGCGGTCTATGGGGCGTGGTACAGGCGGTCAGGGGTCTTGGTACAGGGGGTCTGAGGAAACTGGTAGGCAGTCTGAGGAACCTGGTATAGGCGTTCTGGGGGGCCTGGTACACCACCTATATTCTGATATCGACCTTCTCTGTATGAGACAGAAGACGTCCCACTTTTGTTCGCGACCAGGCGATATTTTCTGACATTGGAGTGGCGTCCCTTGAGTCAACATAACTGTTTTGATCGTGAGCGATGAATAGGTCGATTTAAAATCAATCACAGAGTAATCAGGTCGGCCCGTCAATCTAGTTACGATCTCAAAGATTGTCTGACTGTCCATTAACGAAATCAGTTTCTCTCAAATGGTTCTGACAATCTGCTTTTCTATACCACATCACTTGTCCCATCTCTCTCTCTCTCTCCCTCTCTCTCTCTCTCTATCTATCTATCTATCTATTTATCTATCTATCTATCTATCTATCTATCTATCTATCTATCTATCTATCTTCTATCTATCTATCTATCTATCTATCTATCTATCTATATATATATATATATATATATATATGTATAATTCTGTCTCTATCTGTGTCTCTCTCTGTGTCTCTCTATCCATATCTCTCTACCTCTGTCACGATATCTCTATCTCTGTCTCTCTCTCCCTTTGTCTCTTTCTCTGTCTATCTCTGTCTCTTTCTCACTCTCCGATCCCTCTCTCTCTCCCCCCTCTCTCTCTCTCTATCTCTCTCCCTCTGTCTTCTTCTCTACATCAGCGTTATCTTCACTCACTTCTGTCCCCACCACAATTCCTTTCCACTCACTTCTTTACACATATTTAACCCCTCGCCAGCCTATCCTCTCGTCAACAGTCCTCATCTCTCCCCGCCTGTTGTCTAACTTTGATGACGTGTTAGTGCCGATATAGCGAAGCTCGAAATCTGTGCTTCTGGATTTCGGCAATATTTTTGCCGCCTGCTGGTGACGGCAAACTGATTCCTCTCTGATTATTGCCGTAACACCATGGCCGTCCTTAGGTTCTGTTTATTGTCGTAACACTTTGGCCGTCCATAGTTTACCTTTACAATCAGACCATTGATTATTTGACTGTCACGGAAAATTGCTTTCATTCGAGTCGACTGTTTCTGTATCCCGTGTACAACAGCCCTCGACAGTGACTGTGCCTCGGTGTTTGCTCAATTAAACACTGACTCGTGTCACACGGTTTCCGTAGCGAGTGCTGTTCAACATTTGAATGGTCAATGAAGCTGGTCAACGTTTGCATGGTCAATGTAGCTGGTCAACGTTTGAATGGTCAATGTAGCTGGTCAACGTTTAAATGGTCAATGTAGCTGGTCAACGTTGGAATGGTCAATGTAGCTGGTCAACGTTGGAATGGTCAATGTATTTGACCTGTCCAGATTTTAGTCTGTAGCTGCTTCTCACTCCCTCCCCCTGACTCCACCCATCTCTCTCTCACTCTCTATCTATCTCTCTCTCTTTCTCTGTTGCAATATTTGGGTCTCATAGTATTACTGTCATTTTTGTTCACCCGAGGCGCAACTAAACTGCAGGGTTCGACCACTGGGACCAGGTGAGACACAATTGTTGGTTTGATGGGTGGGGGTGGGTGCTAGTGTGTGAGGTGGGTGGGGTGTGAGAGGTGGGTAGGGTGTGAGAGGTGGGTGGGGTGTGAGATGTGGGTGGGGTGTGAGATGTGGGTGGGGTGTGAGATGTGGGTGGGGTGTGAGATGTGAGTGGGGTGTGAGATGTGGGTGGGGTGTGAGAGGTGGGTGGGGTGTGAGATGTGGGTGGGGTGTGAGAGGTGGGTCGGGTGTGAGAGGTAGGTGGGGTGTGAGATGTGGGTGGGGTGTGAGATGTGGGTGGGGTGTGAGAGGTGGGTGGGGTGTGAGAGGTGGGTGGGGTGGGGGAGGGCCTGCAACATCGTTTTAAATGTTAAACGTGTTTCGTTTATCCCTCTCATTTCATATTTCAAGGGCGTATTCACTAATATTCCGGCCCGGGGGGGGGGGGGGGGGGTATCTTTAGCCCTGACAACACTTGATACCCATGATGTGATCTTCCTTTATCTGTGTCTCAATTATCTGTGATGACAAATCTATATCTTTTATATATGTATGGTTTCTTCAGACGTAGGATTACAGCAATCTTCATTAAGCCACCGGCTGAAAACATGAGTCAATCCTTATCTAGTGGACTCGAGTTCAATCCTTATCTAGTGGACTCGAGTTCAATCCTTATCTAGTGGACTCGAGTTCAATCCTTATCTAGTGGACTCGAGTTCAATCCTTATCTAGTGGACTCGAGTTCAATCCTTATCTAGTGGACTCGAGTTCAATCCTTATCTAGTGGACTCGAGTTCAATCCCCAGAAATTATTTCTGTTGGGTGAACTCGTAAACCTTCAATGTCAACTCCCTGAATTCACAAATCTGAATGAGAACTAATATGTCCCTGATATGGCTAAAAGAACTAATATGTCCCTGATATGGCTAAAAGAACTAATATGTCCCTGATATGGCTAAAAGAATTCACTTAATGGCTGTTTCTTTTTTCACTACTGAAATAACTTAATGTGGATGTCTCGTGTTAAATGCAACAAAAAACAAAAACAAATCCATTTGTTTAGGTCAATAAAAGAATCTTATCTTATCTTATCTTATCTAAGGAAAGGCAAAATGTAAATCCAACCTGGAGACGGAGTCCCGTTAGTGGTATCATATTGACAAGATGAAAATACCGACAACTCTTCGACGCAAAAGACGCACAGTTAAACGCATTGCTGGTCATCTACTGAATTCTGGTCGATTGACAATCATCTTGATCACGTGTCGCAGTTTGATCAACAAGGCAAGGACGAGAGACTGGGGCTGACGAATTGCGCAACTCTTCCTCACTTTAAACAAAATACAGCACAAGTCGAGATCTTGGTCATCCTCTGGTGTCGAAAGTCGAACAACAATGATCGAATGGAGCAGTTCATCAAATGATTGAATGGATCAGGTCCTCAAATGATTGAATGGATTAGGTCCTCCAATGATTGAATGGATTGTGTCCTCTAATGATTGAATGGATCAGGTCATCCATTGATTTAATGTACTAGGTCCTCCAATGATTGAATGGATCAGGTCATCCGATGATTGAATGGATCAGGTCCTCCAATGATTGAATGGATAACGTCCTCCAATGATTTAATGGATCAGGTCCTCCATTGATTGAATAGATAAGGTCCCCATAAATCATTTCATAGTATAACATTCTTTATTGACATCCAAATCCTAACCTTGTGATTACGTAAACTAACAATCTTTCCTAAACTAACAATCTTTCCTAAACTAACAATCTTTCCTAAACTAACAATCTTTCCTAAACTAACAATCTTTCCTAAACTAACAATCTTTCCTAAACTAACAATCTTTCCTAAACTAACAATCTTTCCTAAACTAACAATCTTTCCTAAACTAACAATCTTTCCTAAACTAACAATATTTCTTAAACTACCAAACTATGCTAAACTAATGATCTTTTTGAATTTCTTTCCTTAGCTAATATTCTTTTCTAAATTAGCATTAATTCCTAACAATATTTATTTCCAATGATTATTTCGTATCCCATATATTTATTATTTATATTTTATCCTCATTATCAGTCACCAATGTTAACATTTTCAAGTCACCACTGTTACCATTTTCACATCACCCTTGTTACCGTCTTGACATTACCTTTGTTATCTATTTCAAATCATTATTGTTACCATCTTGAAATCACGACAAAGTCTCTTTACGTCTCTGCCATTGTTATTTGAAAACAGTAATTTCAAGAACGTTCAGACTCTATCATTTGGCATGGAAGTAATCTATTGTCCTAATTTTAATCATTCAAAGGAAACAATCAGAGGATATAATCTCTGTCAACAATTTTGGCTTGTTAAGAATAACTTCAAAGGAGCGGGATGGATTGTCTTTCCTTGAACAGAAAATGAAGACGACATCTAAATGTTAAAAAAAATATAGCTTAAAAAGTGCAGAACAGAACAGAACATGTTCTCATGTAACGTCCCAGTCTTTAATTAAAATTGAATGTTCCATTACGTTGATGTTTTGACTTTTGGTAATTTGTTTGTCTGTTTGTTTGTCTGTTTGTTTATCTGTTTGTTTGTCTGTCTTTTTATTTGTTATGTTTATTTGTCTGTCTGTCAGTCTGTTATTTTGTCTGTTTTTTAGTTAGTCTGTTTCTCTGTTGGCATTCCTCTTCACTGATGTTGGTTATCTTCTCCTTGGTAAAAATCTTTCGTACTTTGATCAGGGTCTGGGGTACTTGCACCCCCCCCCCTTATGTAAGACGTTCCCCACCCCAACCCCACCCCCACCCCGTTGAAGAAAAATGTGTACAACAATAAAAAGAAAAAACCAACAACTAAATGGTCATTTTTATAACATTTTTAAAAATAACGGTCATTGGTGTCTTGAAACGATTACAGCTAGGGAACCTGTGCAGTATCGCTACACTTGATATATTTAATGATCCGTCTATTTAAGGCTAACCTTGTTACAATATTTGATTACAAATCTTACAAGTAACATGATGTGAGCAGTGCCTTCTTTTTTCTAATGGAACTTTGAAGTTATTTTTTTATCAATTCATTTATTAATTAAGAGTAGTTAACCCCTTAATTCAGTTTATGGATACCACTGGGCGCCTCCCACAGACCCTTAAAAGATGTCTACCCCCGATCAAAACGTCTAACAGAAACATTGAATTCTGGTATACTCCAAAATACAACTCTTGAATTTGAAATAATCAAAAATGTTCTGGGGAGAGTCCTCTCCTGAACCTCCTTCCGCTCAAGATTCACCGGCGTCTACGAGTTCTGCCCTAACTCCCCGCTGAAAATGATCGCCAATAATGGTGCCTATAAATACACGCCCAGTGGCGTAGCTAGTGTTGGTGGTGCCATAGGTGGCCCTAGATGTTTGACGCACTCCCTTCGACAATAAAAACTCTGCAGTTGTCAGAAAAATACACACCTCCGTTTAAAGAAAAGGGAACACCTGGGTGGACCACACGATTCACCTCCCCCCTTTTTTTTTTATGCGCCACTGGCAGGGGCGTAGCTAGAGTGTTTATAGCAAGGGGACAACACTCATTTTACGCCCCCCTCCCACAACTCTGAAATCAATTATATTCATCCATTAAATACCATCAAAATTAATTTTGGCCCCCGCTAGTCTGGCGCCCGGGTAACGTCTGTCTCCTCTGCCCCCATTAGCTACGCTTCTGGCACTGCATCTGAAATGCCCCCCCACCCCCCCCCCCAAATTGCCTAAAAGTAAAACTGATTTCGACTATCCGGCACATTCTTCTATCTGACGTGATCATTGATCAATACAATTCAATGCCTGCCATTTATCACCCTTTGGAGGGGGCGGAGAATTTTTCCTTTTTTTAGGAAGTCATGGTAGGTGTGGGGGAAAAGTGGAAACCAATCACAGGCATACCAGATCCACGTCAACTTCACTTATTGTTAACTTTGATAGTACTGCGCATCATTACTCAGAGACGACAAGGTCAACACGTGTTTTGTACACTAGCGTTTTGTTTGTGAGAGTATGTGAGCATCATTACCGGAAGACAATGGCGTCATTATCGGTTTGGTACACAAGCGTTTTGCGTGTGAGAGTAGGGTACGTCACAGGGCGAGATCCCTTCAACAAATCCATGGAACGTGCGTATAAACTGATGCGGAAACAATAACTGCATGATGTACAAGAAATGCTTTATCGTCGCCTTTCATGTTGATTGATTTGGGGGGGGGGGGGGTTGATGGGGCCGCAGTGACACGTCAGCTGGTAGGGCTTTAAAATCTTGATTCTGTAATGGCTGGTATTGTGACCAGATTTTTAATACGGGGGATTATTCGCTGTTGATTAATTAACGTCCAGATGTGTTACGGTTGCAAGATGAACTGGCTTTCAGGCTGACATGTGTGCCAGTACCTGCTGCCCTTTCTCTACATGGACTGTGGTTTGTTATTTGCCATACTTAATGTCTGCTCTTTTCCCAGCAAGCCTTGGGTTTCTTTCAACTCCTTCAATCGAAGATCCATGACGTCATTTACCAATTACATCATATTTACATCTAATTAACCCACAGTTACACCTTACACATGAGTGGATTGTAGCGACGAGAAATGAAATGTAAGTACATCACAAAACGTCGCGTGAAGGGGGTGGGGTCGTTGTGGGTGGGGGGTAGAGGAGGGCGGTCAGATGTAAGAGAGGTAAGAGAGGTAAGCACCGAAATGTAAATTTGCGATATATGTTTAATTGAGAGTCGTGCTTGGTAAACCCTATGTTAACATACAGTACTCCTAGATGACGTGTGCCTCACTGATAAACCCTATGGTAACATACAGTAGTCCTAGACGACGTGTGCAGCACGTGCGCACATAAACAGACATCACGGGAACGTGTCATGTCTTGTACTCGTCACTTCCGGAACGAAATGTGCGCACCGTGAAGTCAAAGTCTGCTCCAAACGGGAATTTCCGGTGACTGTTCTTAGAATCCACCAAGTATCAGATCGCGTATTGGTCGCACGTTCTTGCCACGTCATCGTTTGCTCGTCATGGTGGAACCGTTGTTGGTCGGTTTGCTATCACATGTGTTGTAGTTAAATGATAGGACGAAAACAAAATACCTTTAGTGTAAAGCAAATCAGTGACGTATCCCTTCGCTGACAAGAATTATAAATGATAGGTTAAAGGATAGTTCTTATGAAAGTAAATCTAAACGTTTTGTAATAAGAGTATAGCCTAATTTAACCACTCACGATCTAATTAAACAATCATGAAATAACTAGCTCACTATTTTATAAATTGGCTATTAAAATAAATATTTTTAACGACACAATAAAATTGAGTAAATGACGACATAAAGATAAGATTTGAATAGACTGCTTAGGTTCAAGGCTAGTGCAAGTCAACATTGATAGATACAGCAGTATTGGTCAATGCCAGAGATAACCTGGTTAACATTGATATATAAGACAATATTGGTCAGTACCATGCACATGTGCGCTATTAGGCAGATAGTGGGATGGGGGAGTGGGATGGGGGAGTGGCATGGGGGAGTGGGATGGGGGAGTGAGATGGGGGGTGTAAGAAAGGATGAGTTATGAGAGTAAGTGATGTTGGAGGGTATTCTAGGAGTTAGGAACGAGAGAGTATGAGTGCGGTTGGAGGGAATAAGGTAGGGGATTGAGGGAAGGGAACGAGGCAGCTGGGAGGGGTATGGAAAGGGAATGATAGAAGTGTTAGTGGAGTGAAGGTGTAATGATAGAGGTGGGAGAGGAAATTGGAAGCCGATAGAAGAGGGAGGGTGGGAAAGGAGGGACATGAAAAGGGAGTGGATTGGGAGAGGATGTATAATTTGAAGTAGGTTTCAACATTTGTATTTAATTTTGGAAAGTTTGAAATCAGAAAATGTATGACAAACCAATACATTCAACCATTGGGGAAATAGTTGATAATTTTAATGGAGGGCCATGACAAGATATCTGTGTCGACAAGGACTTGATGAATATTTCATCACCTGAAAATATCAACATTTACATAAATCTCTCAGGATTAAACAAAGATTGTCTATCTATTTGTCTGTGTGCTTGTGTGCATGTTTCAAAGCTTTGTGCTAAAGTTGATGTGTCTTGCCAGGATACACACAGGTGTGTGTTATATTACTGTGTCTTGCCATGAGACACACAGGTGTGTGTTATATTACTGTGTCTTGCCATGATACACACAGGTGTGTGTTATATTACTGTGTCTTGCCATGATACACACATGTGTGTGTTATATTACTGTGTCTTGCCATGAGACACACAGGTGTGTGTTATATTACTGTGTCCTGCTAAGATACATGCAATTGAAATGAAAGCGTTAGTTGTGGTAAACAAGGCTTGTTATGTTCCAGGTTGGAACTTCCCGGAAATGGAACAATTGCTCCTCTTAATGAAACCATATCTCCTCTTAATAAAAGTATTGTTCAATATACACATCTCTGACAATATCTGTATCCCTGTCTATATTCACATCACTGAAAATATCCACATCCATGTCAAAATCCACATCCCTAGCAATTTCCACATATCCCTGCCAATATCAACATGCTGACCACTATCCCTGTCCCTGCCAATATCAACATGCTGGCCACTATCCCCGTCCCTGCCAATATCAACATGCTGGCCACTATCCCCGTCCCTGCTAATATCAACATGATGGCCACTATCCCTGTCCCTGACAATATCCTCATCCCTGCCAATATCCTCATGCCAATCGTTACATCCTGATACTATATCCCTACCAATAAAGACATCTAGAAGCTACAATGCCTGCCAACAGAGACATCCTGATGTTAAATCCCGGCCAACAGAAACATCTTGATGTTAAATCCCTGCCAACAGAGACATCCTGATGTTAAATCCCTGCATACAGAGACATCCTTATGTTAAATCCCTGCCAACAGAGACTTCCCGATTTTAAATTCCTGCCAACAGAGATATCCTGATGTTAAATTCCCAGTCCAAAAGAGACATATTGATGTTAAATCCCCAGGCCAACAGAGATATCCTGATGTTAAATTCCTTCCTACAGAGGCATCCTGATGTTAATTTCATGCCAACAGAGCCTTCATTGTGTTAAATTCCTGCCAACGGAGACATCCTGGTGTTAACATCCCTGCCAACAGAGACATCCTGATGCCATTATAAAGCCACCGATTGCTTGCAGCATTCTTAAGTGCCCGGATTAATTTTAATCCCAAGCAGCGGTGCCCAGGTTCCCTTCATTAATAGCTATAGCAATGTTAGCTGTACGGCCGGAGCAACCCATGCCCGTTCCCCACCCCCGACCCTCTCACCCACCCCCGACCCCAGTCTCCGGCACGTGACGGTATCACTTTAAGCTTTTGGAGTGGTCTCCCCACGAAGCTTGGGATTTTGATTTTTAAATGAAAAAAAAACAGCACACAAAAAAAAACACTTAGCTCTTCCCGTTATAATATTAACATTTTCACTCGTCCCTTCCCCCCCCCCCCAAAAAAAAACAACAACCCCCAAATGACGTCACTTTAATGGTGTCTCTGGTTGTGCAGAAGGCACCGAGATAGGAGACTTGGGTTAGAATGGGTTGGCTTGTTGTGACATTGTCAGTAGGAATGCCAAGACACTTGTTCACTGTGAGCCCAAGTCTTGTTATGACATTGTCAGTAAGAATGCCAAGACACTTGTTCACTGTGATCCCAAGTCGTGTTGTGACATTGTCAGTAGGAATGCCAAGACACTTGTTGTGACATTGTCAGTAGGAATGCCAAGACACTTGTTCACTGTGAACCCAAGTCGTGTTGTGGCATTGTCAGAAGGAATGCCAAGACACTTGTTCACTGTGATCCCAAGTCGTGTTGTGACATTGTCAGTAGGAATGCCAAGACACTTGTTGTGACATTGTCAGTAGGAATGCCAAGACACTTGTTCACTGTGAACCCAAGTCGTGTTGTGACATTGTCAGAAGGAATGCCAAGACACTTGTTCACTGTGATCCCAAGTCGTGTTGTGACATTGTCAGTAGGAATGCCAAGACACTTGTTCACTGTGAGCCCAAGTCGTGTTGTGACATTGTCAGTAGGAATGCCAAGACACTTGTTGTGACATTGTCAGTAGGAATGCCAAGACACTTGTTCACTGTGAACCCAAGTCGTGTTGTGACATTGTCAGTAGGAATGCCAAGACACTTGTTGTGACATTGTCAGAAGGAATGCCAAGACACTTGTTCACTGTGAACCCAAGTCGTGTTGTGACATTGCCAGAAGGAATGCCAAGACATTTGTTCACTGTGATCCCAAGTCGTGTTGTGACATTGTCAGAAGGAATGCCAAGACACTTGTTCACTGTGAACCCAAGTCGTGTTGTGACATTGTCAGTAGGAATGCCAAGACACTTGTTCACTGTGAACCCAGGTCGTCATGCCGCCAAAAAATTATCTCACCCAAGTCATGTGAGTTGATGGCAGAGAACTCTTGCCACCTTGAGTTCTCACTCATCTCACTTACTTCCCTTCCAAAATGTGACGGTAATTTGTTTAATATACGTCACTTCCTTCAACGTTGCATTCCTGTTTTCTAAGATGAATTTGAATTGTGAAATTAAAGGGAAAAATAAATGTGTTCTTAAGTGGCCGTCTTTAGATCTTTTTTGCTTTAATCAGCCATGATTTTCCCAGGCATGATTTTCCCAGCCATGATTTTCCCAGCCATGTTTTGACCACCAATGATTTTCCCAGCCATCCGTTGCCCAACCATCCTTTACCCAGCCATGATGTGGCCAGTCATGCTTTTCCCAGGTATGCTTTTCTCAGCCACGCTTTGCCTAGCCCTGCTTTGACCAGCCATGATTTGACCAGCCATGATTTGACCAGCCATGCTTTGACCAGCCATGCTTTGACCAGCCATGCTTTGCCCAGCCATAATTTGACCGGTAATGATTTGACCAGCCATGCCTAGACCATGTGTAATTTAAGTCGTTTCTTTTCGTCCAGCTCAAACAGGAAATCGTATGGAAACTCACACACGCAGACGACTGGCCCACAAAAGCCGACAGCGCCGCTCGTGCGAGACGGTGACCTTTGAACTCCTGTCTCTCTCAGCTCAAGAGGATGCGGATATTTAAAAAGCTCATTATAAACATTGGGTGGTGGGGTGGTGGTGGAGGTGGGGTGGTGGAGGTGGGGTGGTGGTGGAGGTGGGGTGGGTGTTGTGGGGTGGTGTGGATGTGGGGTGGTGTTGGAGGTGGGGGGTATGTGGGTTGGGAATGATCCCATATTTGGATTCAGGGTCTTTGTCTCAATGTCTTACTGTTATATCCCCCCAAAAAATGTTAGCTATGGACCAAGTTACCGTACTTTCGTTTTTAACGAGGCAATATCCTAGTGTCATCTGCGTATCCGGAAATTTGATCGAAAGAAATTTCGTTTACGGAAAATTGATCGACGGAAATTTGATCGAACGGAAATTTGGTCGAATCGTTTTTTTTAGTTTATACGTTAAAAATTTTGCGCCAAATTTCTTTTTGAACGCATTATTTTGTTTTACTGTATAGTAGAGTGCGTTCAAAAAGAAATTTGACGAACATTTTAACGTCCGAACTGAAAAAAAGATTCGACCAAATTTCCGTTCGATCAAATTGCCGTCGATCAATTTTCCGTCGATGAAATTTCTTTCGATCAAATTTCCGGTAACCGTCATCTGACGTCATGAGCAGTTGTTGGGAATTCCTAATTCTTCTACTCTCAGTTTGGCAGTCAACAACACTGAATACAAGGTTTGTTGAATGATGTAGAACTGTTTGATAGCCCATATCACTGAAGACAAGACTTGTTGTATGATGTAGGGTTGTCATTTAACTAGATATTCAGGTATTAATGTAATAGTTATTCAATTATTGTATTTCTGTATCATGTCTTTAGATTTGTTACCAATGCAACATAAACAAATAGGTGTACGGTTTAGTGTGGGGGGGGGGGGGGTTGTTTGGGTGGAGGGTAGTTTGGGTGGGGGTAGTTTGGGTGGGTGTTGTTTGGGTGGGGGTAGTTTGGGTGGGGGGTAGTTTGGGTTGGGGCGTAGTTTGGGCGGGGGTAGCTTGGGTGGGGGTTAGTTTGCGGTGTAAATAGTTGGGGCTGGGGGTACTTTGGGGGAGGGAGGAAGCTGGGCCGGGATGCTTTTGGGGCGTGACGTTGTTGGAGTGGGATCTAGTTGGATGGGTATGTTGTTGGGGTGGGAGGGTAGAGAGGTATTTAGGCTGGTAGGTCATTTGGATGGGAAGTAGTTGGGGTGGAAATTTGTTAGGATGTTCTAGAGATTAAAGAAGGCAATATAAGAACACAACTATACGTAAGACAAGAACAACATACTAAGTACAACTGGTATTGCTGGTATGGAATATAAGTACAACTGGTATTGCTGGTATGGAATCTAAGTACAATTGGTATTGCTTGTATGGAATCTAAGTACAACTGGTATTGCTGGTATGGAATCTAAGTACAATTGGTAATGCTGGTATGGAATCTAAGTACGATTGGTATTGCTGGTATGGAATCTAAGTACAACTGGTATTGCTGGTATGGAATCTAAGTACAATTGGCAGATGCGTAACTGGGTTTTTGACGCCCTTGGCTTATTTATTTTTGGCGCCCTTGATATTTAAAAAAAAAAAAAATAGAGATTTAGTAGGCCGGCGCCTTTGGCAACTGCCCCAATGCCAAGCCGTTGTTACGCCACTGACAATTGGAATTGCTGGTTATGGAATCAAAGTACAATTGGTATTGGTGGTTATGGAATTTTATTACAAATGGTATTGCTGGTATGGAATGACAACCTTAATGCCAATTTAAGATGTACATTGGTTGAGATTGTATCAACTCTTAAGCTAGGGAAGTGACCAGCTACTGGCTAATTTACTTTGAAAGTTGGCCACACGACTGAGCCTGGTGGCCGTCTGTAGACTAAAGACTTTCAGTTTGCTCGGGAACAATTGCCTCGTGCGTGGCCATGACGGAAATCTGGGCCAATCAATGATTAGGAAAACTCGGGTCTAGCTGGGCAACCACCCCCTCCCCGCGGTCTACACACAACCGCATCTCACCACACACACACACATCCAACCACACATACTGCCAAATCTCCTTAAACGATGCCTTGATAAAATCTATACAAGTTAATTAGACAAGTTATAAATGAAAAGGGCGCTTGAGGGGATGAATAGGGTAATGGGGTCCGATTCTGCTCCTTGACGTGGACAACCACTCTATTCAAGTTACAATTTGTATTTCATGTTTGCTATTTGTAACTTATTTGATCAAATAAATTACTTTATCTGATCTGTTCTTTCGGAGTTAGATTTTGGCGAACGTTTTTACACTTTGAAAGGATTTTTAAAAGCTATTTTTTTCCTTTTGTTTGTGTTGAATAATACAACAAAAACTTGGATGCATTTTGTAGCTTATTGCTTGTTGTATGACTTGATGTATATTAAGTGACTTTCCTAAATGGAAGTACTGTCCTTAAGAAATCTACTCACAGAAAAATTCCTAAAATTCTAAATTTCTATATTTTAAATATTTTTTGTATCATTGCTACAACCTCCCCTTCCCACCCTCATTACACACGCAGCCGTATCGAACCCCCACACGATTCGTTTGGTAGGCCATCACCGCGCGTGAGCAGGATGCCCCTGTTACCGGTGGGATGCGAGAGCAGCGCGCGCTTATGTACCGCACGGGGGGAGACGCTTGAAACGTGAACGTCCCGCTTTGCAAGTTACAGAGGATCAGGTCGGGTGCCTGGCGAGCGCTCGTGATTGAAGGCTGGCCCTAGAAAGGTGCTGAGCACATACGGACGTACGGCTTCGCATTCCCACGGAATATTAGGATTCTTGTGTTTTGTTGGAGAGAGAGTAGGTCGGCTACTCCCAATCTCTGGAGGTGTTACTGTGTAACTGTGACTTTTTTTCTCTTCCCTTCACGGATATTGTTCACGAGAGAGATCTACTTCCAAACCAGTAAGGTTTAGCAGTTAAAATACTTTTTTTTTTAATATCATAATAGATATTCCTGCTTTTGTTGTTGTTTTTTGTATGTGTTTTTTTTGTGTATGTGTTGTTGTTTGTTTGTTTTTGCTCTTGTTCTTGTTTTTGTATTAAATAATATTGACTTTACA
This sequence comes from Omphiscola glabra, assembly GCA_964017045.1. NCBI lineage: Eukaryota > Metazoa > Mollusca > Gastropoda > Lymnaeidae > Omphiscola > Omphiscola glabra. Next base: position 3,788,488 of record OZ024800.1, read on the forward strand.
AATGTTAGATAATTGAAAACATATTAATGTGTTTATCTTATAAAGTACAAGATCAGATAACAGAATGTGTTGGTGCTTTTTGTACTGCGTTGTCTGGCTCAAAATAATTGATTTGTTAAGCCTCGAATGTGCCGGGCGCTATCATCAGCCGAGCCAGGGAAAGTGTTGTTTTTTTTTTTTTGTTAATTGGATTAAATTGTCGTTTAAAGGTGTTATTGGATTAAATTGTCGTTTAAAGGTGTTATTGGATTAAATTGTCTTTTAAAGGTGTCATTGGATTAAATTGTCGTTTAAAGGTGCTATTGGATTAAATTGTCGTTTAAAGGTGTCATTGGATTAAATTGTCGTTTAAAGGTGTTATTGGATTAAATTGTCGTTTAAATGTGTCATTGGATTAAATTGTCGTTTAAATGTGTCATTGGATTAAATTGTCGTTTAAAGGTGTCATTGGATTAAATTGTCGTTTAAAGGTGTCATTGGATTAAATTGTCGTTTAAAGGTGTTATTGGATTAAATTGTCGTTTAAAGGTGTTATTGGATTAAATTGTCGTTTAAAGGTGTCATTGGATTAAATTGTCGTTTAAAGGTGTTATTTCGATTAAATTGTCGTTTAAAGGTGTCATTGGATTAAATTGTCGTTTAAAGGTGTCATTGGATTAAATTGTCGTTTAAAGGTGTTATTGGATTAAATTGTCGTTTAAGGGTGTCATTGGATTAAATTGTCGTTTAAAGGTGTCATTGGATTAAATTGTAGTTTAAAGGTGTCATTGGATTAAATTGTCGTTTAAAGGTGGCATTGGATTAAATTGTCGTTTAAAGGTGGCATTGTATTCAATTGTCATTTAAATGTGTCATTGGATTAAATTGTCGTTTAAAGGTGGCATTTTGTTGAGACGGATGAGAAAAGGATTCGGATATCAGAGGTCGCGCAGTGGGGGCAGTGAGGCGGCACTTAATACAAACGGACTTTAAACTACTCGGGCCCATTGGTTTACTACTACAGACTTTAGGACACCGTTACGTACTGATAATTGCTTTATACGGAGTCTTAAAATTGTATCGTTATTACTATAAGGCGTAGCAATAATGCACAAGAAATACTTGTTTGTTGATTCGACATAGAGCTTCTAATTTCTTCTAAGACCGGAAACCGTCACTTCGCTTGACGTAATGTTACTATTTTTAGACAACGATTTGGTCAAACATGGCTACTAACAATGTATTTTCGCATATATATAGCAGTAACAATTTTGTAAAATATTTTCTAACATAAATTTATAAACACGTTTTCGTTAAGAGCCACTACGCTGGCTCACATTAGTTAAGACCCACTACGCTGGCTCACATTAGTTAAGAACCACTAAGCTGGCTCACATTAGTTAAATCCCTCTACGCTGGCTCACATTAACGTATAAGTACCGAACGGCTGTTGAGAGATTGGCCAGACTGTACGTCCGGATTTTCTATTAATAGATGTCCGCCATTAAATGACCCACACTATTGTCATAAAAAATCGGCTAAATTTGGCGCAGTCATATGATGCTATTGTGTTCCAGATCATCAGCCTTAATTTCACGACGGGTACGAACCATTCCTTACAAACTACAAGGGTGTGCAACGAGTGGTGCGCAAGAGGTGGTTCACCCACTGTCTAACTTATTGACTGCATGTACACGATATCTCCAAATTTCGCACCCATGAGAAGCTTGCTCACAACACATGTCACGTGCCGTGAGACTCTCATTTATTGTAGAGATATTTTGAATAAATAGTTTGGGGGGGGGGGGGTGCCGTGTTTTTTTGTTGGTGTGTTTTTTTTTTCAAATGGGAATTCCCAAACTTGGTTTTTAAATGCGCACTGCTGTAGTGTTGGGTTCGTATGGTTACAAAGAATTATGGAATCAACTTTTCAATGTCTTCTTAACGGGTCTGATGTTAAGCAATCAATGGGTTGAGGTCCCTGTAAAGATAGGGCCAAAATACATCCAGTTATTCACTTTTCAGGTCATATGGAGGATTTTTAAAAAACACCAAAAAAAACGTATATAGTATCCCGTCATGCCCAATTCCCATGATGCACATGCTAAGACTGAAGTCTAGAAGGAAAAAATATCACGTTATCTGTCTAACTATCCATATCATCCCTCCATCCATAAAGCCGTGCCATCCGTCGATGTAGCCACCCGTTTAGCTAATATTGCTGCCCATCCATCTAGCCAACTGCCCATCTAGCCTACCGTCCATCTAGCTATCCGTCCTTCTAGCCAACCGTCCATCTAGCCAACCGTTCATCTAGTCATCCGTCCATCTAGACAACCATCCATCTAGCCATCCGTCTATCTAGTCAACCGTCCATCTAGTCAACCGTCCATCTAGCCATCCGTCTATCTAGTCAACCGTCCATCTAGCCAACCGTCCATCTAGCACTGTTGTTCGTCCATCTAGCCAACCGTCCAGCTAGCCATCCGTCCATCGAGCACTGCTGTCCGTCCAGCTAGCCATGTTATGATAAACCCTGCCAATACATCAGACGCGTGTTGACCATTGTTGTCAATAGGATACCCAACACCCGCCATCTTTGTTGTAATGACTTGTTGAGCGTGCCGGGGACTCTGCTAGCGTGATTTTGTGGACAGATTTCTGCGTGGATCACAAACACGATGGCTACCTCCCCACCCCCACCTCCCCAACTTGGACTACTAGTCATAATAGTCTGATTATTTCTGGAAAGCAGCGGAGGATATGGTTCGGGGGCGTTGAAGCACGTGCTTACCCACCCCCCCCCCCCCCCCACCACCCAACTGCCTCCATCCGTGTATTTTTAAAGATATTGATTTGGTATAGTTTGCAACATTTAATTACTATCATGATTGACCCGACCCATAAACGTTCTAGATCCGTATTTGACGCAGATTGCAACTCGCGATATGTTCGCTGATGTAGTCCATCGTATCTTTCGTCATGTGTTCCATCCTCTGTCTCTTGCTGTGTTCCCGATGTTTTCCGAACATCATTACATTTTGTTTCCCCTCATTAAGAATGGAAACATCATTGGATATAACGTTGGCCAGTGTTGACTCAAGTAAACCACGGTCAATCAATATCAACCTCAACGCGCTTTCCGAGTTCATTTCCGAATATCTGGCCACAAGATGCACTTTCATAACCAAAACATCCGGATGTCTGGAATTGTTTGATGAAAGAAACGATATAATAAAACTCTGGAGGTTTCCTTAAGGATTTGTAGAATAGATTTATAAGTCCTTTGTTTGTGTTGGTGTTGGCTTCGATTAAATTGGTAAATATAAATCTATGTTTGTTTTCCTTCCCAGCCACGGTTTCCTGAACAGAGACTGCTGGGATATTTGACTTCTGCTCGTCCCGTCTGAGCCAAACTGATCTAACTCACCCTTGTTCTCCTCTACGAGGAGATACATCTCCGTCTACTACACGTGATCACGTGATCAGATAGTATTCTATTTCTCTTCTGCGGGAAAATTAAGGAGGGAAAGAAAACAGACCCGCTACTAGCAAGAGTGCCCGCGATTTCTCGGTACATCAGAAGTCTATTTAATCACGGGATATTGTGTTTTATCCCCAATTTGATCTGAATCTATTGTGTTATTTACAATTGGATATAAATCTATTTATTCTGAACATCTTCTGATATTTATTTGTATTTTTAAAATACGAAGAGAGATTATAAAATTATTTAATTATTCCTTTGATTATTTCGGTCAATTATTTCCTGGATACTCTCATCACCAAGTTTCCTTTTCTGTTTTGGATTATCAAGATAATTGGATTATTGGATTATTGGATTGATGAGTGAATTCACTTCCTACACCTGAGAGATACATCTCGCACATATTTATGTGTTGGCTGGTGAGACTCTAAGAGGTAAGTTTAAAACGTTGTTGTTGTTGTGTTTATGATTCTCGTGGTGTTGTGGTGATGATTCTCGTGGTGTTGTGGTGATGATTCTCGTGGTGTTGTGGTGATGATTCTAGTGGTGTTGAGGTGATGATTCATGTCGCTGATGAACTGAACGCGTGGAGCACTTTAATTGCAATACAAATGTCCTGAGAGCACCAGTGACATCAGACGTAAGTGCTGAGAGCACTATGACATTTGACATCAGACGTGTGTGCTGAGAGCAAAAATGACATCAGATGCGTGTCTTTTTTGAAAAGTTGTTGAAAATTAAACAAGCATAATTGGTGAAATGATCAATTGTTTGAAACGATCAACTCTGTGTAAGGATCAACTCTGAGTAAGGGTCAACTCTGTGACACTATCAACCCTGTCAAACCATCAACTCTATGTATGTTTCCCAATATAATATTTGTAGTTTAATTTTCTAACGCGATTTGTCTCACGGTCAGACAACTCGTCATATATTTGTGATCATTTCTTAATCAGACTTCACTGATCGCTCTTCTCTATGTACTTTTCTTGAGACCTCTGCACCCAAATCTAAGACAGGTTATTTCTCCGTGTCTTGGAGTACACTACCCAAGTATCACCCGTGTCTCGTTCTCATAATTTGATCCTGTCAGTCCTGCCAGTCGGGGCAAACAACTTCTCATCTTTGTACCCGCACGGCAACAATTTAGAAATTAAATCTGGCAGACGAGTAGAGAGGAAGTGACGTAGACCCCATTAAATCGATAGTTGACATTTTCCCTGTCCGTCCCAAGGTCAGGTTTCTCTCTTGTCTTTCTTTAAGCCATTTATGTCATCGGACGTACGCTTATCTATTTATCAATCTATGCTTATCTTCTTTATCCATGCTTATCTTTGTATCTATCTACAAAGACAGTTGCTTTATTTGTCATTTTTTTCTTATTATTTTAATATAAATATGTATGTGTTTTTTTTCACATCACTCTTCTCTCTGTCTCTCTCTCTCTCTCTCTCCCTCTACCTTGTCGTCGTCGTCTTCTTCTTCTATCTCTCTCTATCGATAAATTTCTCTTTATCTCTCTCGCTATCTCTCTCGCTCTCTGTCTCTCTCGCTATCTCTCTCGCTCTCTGTCTCTCTCGCTATCTCTCTCTCTCTCGTTATCTCTCTCTCTCTCTGGCTCTCACTCTCTCTCTCGTAATCTCTCTCTCTCGTTATTTCTCTCTGTCTCTCCTTCTCTCTATCTCTCTCGTTATCTCTCTCTCACTATCTCTTTCTCTCTCTCGTTATTATCTCTCTCTGGCTATCTCACTCTCTCTAGTAGTTCAAGACATATCAATGTTTACAATTTATTACGGGATAATAAACATGCTTAGATTGAAATATTATAATCAAAAGCGGAGAAATTGTATATGACTATGCCCCTGCCCAGTAGCGTAGAAAGGGAAATGCGGGGGAAATGTGGGCGGTCCGCCAGGAGCGGCTCTGTATTTCTTGATATTCAGGGGCGTCATTCTCGGCCGGTTGCTGAGTTTCGTCGTCGAAGGAGGAAGGGGTGGGGGCAAACAGCTTAGCCCCGAGTGACACCGACGCTAGCAACGCCCCTGCACATGCCTAGTGAAACTCGCTCTAATCTGGCGGTGGTGTTTCGGGCCCACTGAGAACTTTAAGGGTTGCCAACGATTGCCAACCCTCACGTCTGTCACGTGGGACAGATTGTAAACCCCCCCCCCCCCCCCCGGTCTCTTAAACACACACTTAGTTCCGCCTTTTCATGTCTCCAAGAAACAATTGCTGGTTAATTTATTCAAGATGACCCGGAACTGCACTTCAACGTTATCACAAATAATCGACGCAGTCGTCCAACGACTCACCAGTTGTGTGCACGACCCCTCTGTGTGCACGGCCCCTCGCAGTACACGGCACCTGGGCGTCTTATCGTTTTTAACGACAGCTCGTGTTTGGACTAGCAGACGTAGACATGTCGGCAGTACATGTTAACCAAACCCGATGTTGACAGTTGGTCCATGTTAACTATATCTGCGGTTGACCGTCGCTCCATGTTAACGGTGCGTGTTGTTGACACTTGGTCCATGTTAACGGTGCGTGTTGTTGACACTTGGTCCATGTTAACGATGCGTGTTGTTGACACTTGGTCCATGTTAGCCTGTTGTGAATGCTCTAGGTACCACAATAAACATGGCACATTGTTTTATTTCTGACAACTCAGATTTTTATTGACCCACCGAGATGTAGGATACCGTCAGTCCTTTAAACCAGGGCCGCGCAACTCAAAATGAAAAACTTTTCCGGGCCGAAAGATGATAGGACAGGGAAAGTGGGGGGGGGGGGGGGGGGGGGAAGCTATTAAGAAAATAAAATAATAAGGAATATTTCGTTACTTCGCGGGCCCCCAAGTGGTTGCATGTTGTGCAGGCCTGCTTTAAACCAGGGCTTCTAACGTGTTGTCCCAAACCGCTATCCCACCTTCATGTCCCAACCCACTATCCCACCTTCATATCCGAACCAAGACTCACCCATTACCTATTACCTCTAATAAGCTACAGACTCATTCAAATGATGTGTTTGTGTCTTCTCGCCCTCCCACTGCTCATGTTTACTTTGTTGAGCGCATGCGTGGCTTCGTGATGACACGACGTCTAAGTTTAGAACAGTGGTTAACGTTGAAAGCATTCACTGCGCATGCCCGGACATGGGGCGCCATTGTTGCTCACGTCACAGTTGATTCGACATGTCACTTGTTTTGACTCGCACGTGCAACTGGCCGCCATGATAGGTTTGTCGATGCATGATGAACTTTGCAATGGTAAGCTAATGGCGTGGAGATTAACACACGCTGCACTTATGACGCAATCGACAGTGGCGGAAAAGTTTTTTTTTAGAAGAATTAAAATATTCCTAAAGTGGATCAGTTTGTCTTGACGGCTAGGTGGGAGCGACATTTTACTAGCTTCAGGGGCGTAACTAAGGATTGGTACCAGGACAACTCCCCCACACCCTAAATAAATATTTTCAATTAAAAAAACAAATAAATAAATAATTTGTAGCGAAATTATACATATGCTCATCACTGTTCGTGTGTCAGCCACTTGGTCCGCTCCTACTAGAATATAAGCTACTAAGTCTCCCGAGTGCGTCGAATCACATTCTGTAGTGCTATAGTGCTGTAGTGCTGTAGTGATGTAGATGTCGCAACGTTTCTGATAAATCGAATGGTGACATATTTTCAGAAAATCTAGAGTACAAAATAAAGTTCTAATGGCATACATTTTGGACTGCCACTAATCAACAACTTGTAAATAAAGATTAGTGGCAAGTGATATTTCATCAGCGATTATTGGTTAGTGATAACCCATCAGCCATTATTGTTTGGTGAAAAAACCTTCAGCCATTATTGTTTGGTGATAATCCATCAGTCATTATTGTTTGGTGATAATCCATCAGTCATTATTGTTTGGTGATAATCCATCAGCCATTATTGTTGTAGATTGCATTGCTTAATCGACTTCTACTCTATAATCCACCCAGATAATCCATTTTAATCCCGTACAAACCAACCAAACGTCTGTGCCTCCTTTGATAATTTGACCATCCACAGGGCCCCATTATTTGACCATCCACAGGGCGCCATAATTTGACTATCCACAGGGTGCCATCCAGACATTAAACCTACCCCCCCCCCCAAAAAAAAAAAAACAACCTTTCTTCTTTTACTCACTAACTTCCAGATGTACGTTTCCTTAATGAAATAACCAGTTTCAAACAATCACATGAACTGAAGTTATGCGCGAGTGTGTCTCTCCTCTGTTTCTTTGTCTGGGCGCTCATTGGTCGACATAATGAGGAGACGAGATGCCACACGTGGCTGGGGGGCCCGGGCTAATTCCAGGTACTTTGGTTCAGGCCAGGTCGTGGCCCCAGGGTGCACCGGAGCCCTGATGTAAATAGACGGTGTCGTTTTAAATTTCTGCCGCTTAACTCGGTTAGCTTAAAGCGAGCGTTCCCGTTATGTGAGCGGCTATTTCTGGAGCCGCCTGGCGAGCTAAATTATGGCTTTTCGTTTTATGGCCGACCATCTCTCCAAGTGACTCTTCTCTATCTTTCACATTGATCAATCTGTGGCTCTTTTTACAACACCATGTTATCTTTTGAAATTTTGTTCCGTTTCAATGAGGTCTGCTGCAGATTGGCCATCATTCTACACCTACTTTGGTTTTATGGGTTCATATTCCATCTGTCTGTTTGAGGGAAGCCACAGAGACGTAATGATGTACATAAATTAGACGAATGTCAGAGAGATGAAAGTATGTACACGTATTAGAGGAATGTCAGAGAGATGAAATTATGGACACATATTAGAGGAATGTCAGAGAGATGAAATTATGGACACAGAGTAGAAGATTAAAATGTGTAGTAAATCCTCCATTTGCCATTGTCCCATTATTTTTGTGTATGTAATTAAATTTTCAAATAAAACTGGGGAAAAAAGATGAAGATGAAGACACATCAGGGATAACTTTCGCTCAACACGCGTACATTTCAACAGCAGTGCATTTCAACAGCAGTAAATTTCAACAGCAGTACATTTCAACAGGCGTACATTTCAACAGCAGTACATTTCAACAGCAGTAAATTTCAACAGCAGTACATTTCAACAGGCGTACATTTCAACAGCAGTACATTTCAACAGCAGTACATTTCAACAGCAGTACATTTCAACAGCAGTGCAATACGTGGACAATTTAATTCTGCAATTTTTTTATATTCTTAACAATATAATTTGGATATTATGTGTTGAATCGTCTCGACCAACGCTAAAAATGTGTGTTTAAAAATATGTCGACCTCCAATTAGTCTAACTACTGGTCCTAATAGAAGTAGATTCCTGTTTTGTAGAAGTGACTGGCGGTCCTGTCAATCAACCGAACTTACCAAACACAAGACCGAACTTACCAAACAAAAGTCCGAACTTACCAAACAAAAGTCCGAACTTACCAAACACAAGACCGAACTTACCAAACACAAGACCGAACTTACCAAACACAAGACCGAACTTACCAAACACAAGAACGAACTTACCAAACACAAGACCGAACTTACCAAACACAAGACCGAACTTACCAAACACAAGACCGAACTTACCAAACACAAGACCGAACTTACCAAACACAAGAACGAACTTACCAAACACAAGACCGAACTTACCAAACACAAGACCGAACTTACCAAACACAAGACCGAACTTACCAAACACAAGACCGAACTTACCAAACACAAGACCGAACTTACCAAACACAAGACCGAACTTACCAAACCGTCGTAAAATGAAGACAAAGCTTCCAGGAGTTTGCCAGTGAACGTTGCGTGCCCCCGTCATAAAAAAACTGACCAATTGTGTGGGATAGACACGGACTGTAAGCACTGGAATAGTAGGGCAACTCGTGAAACTGTGCATCCAAAAGGCTGTGTGAGGTGGGACTGTGGATGGGGGTAGCGAATTGTGTGCCAGTCTATGGCAACGAGGACGAAATGATAACAACTGAGAGGAAGTAGCGTGATTTCACTTAAAGATGCGTTCGTTTAACGAAAAAGATTATCCACACACAAAAAAATAATGTTTGAGTTTGTACAAAAGGAGATTTGGAAGATCATCTTCACGTCCAATATGTTTAGCTGTTCGTTGTACTGTTGTCAGGCAGGATATATGACGTCAGGATCCAGAGGCGTAGCTAGAGGGGGCGGGGCTGGAGCGGAAGTGCCTGGGCGCCAGACTAGTTCGGGGCGTCAAAATATGCTTTGATATTATCTAATTAATTAAAATAATGGATTCGAGAGTTGGAAAAAAAAGGGAGGCGCTTTAAAATGAATCTTGTCCCCGGGCGCCCAACACTCTAGCTACGCCTCTGTCAGGATCTATGACATCCGGATCTCCGATGATTCGCCGCCACCGTCAATTCGCCGCCGCCATTTTGCCACCAGTTTCGTAGTGGGCCACTTCACTGACACGGATAACAATAAATTGTTTTAACTCTAAAGTTAAAGACGCGAGTGATTTGATTCTGTTGAATTTTCAATAAAATCTTTCTATTTTTGTGCAAAGGTTTTGTTTGTGGGTCTGTTTTTTGGGGTTGTTTGTGGGTTTTTGTGAGGGATTCTTTGTGGATTTGTTTACGGCTTCATTTGTGGGTTTGTTTGTGGGTTAGTTTGTTCGTTTTTTCACAAGTCCTAAGTGGATGCATGGCAGTAAACGTCGATATTTTTCTTTAAAAATGATTTTTTTTTTACTTTTTGCGAATCGGGAGCCGGCACGTGGTCCCATCCATTGTCAACCAATTGTATATTTTAAGTGCAAGTGGCTTTAACCCATACTTTTTTACCAATATCATATATACGTGTGTTTTACCAATGTAAGTTTTCCTCCCATAAATACATATGACCCATCTTTGCTCACAAATTACACTCCAGAGGCAATAACCGCAAAAAAGTATACTTCCCCCACCACCACCACCCCTACCCAGCCCACTTCTATAACAGCTCTGATTGGCTATTGAGGGGGTGTGTCCAAGGCCGTTAGATTGCGTTGATGCGAATCGATGGATGGGTGTGTTTATTAATGGCTTATCGGGGAGGTAATGAACTGTGGGTGCTCATTCTGAGGGGGGGGGGGCAGGGAAAAGGGGGGGGGGGAAGCGGAGAAAAAAAGAATAAGTATGTAATGTTATGTACATTTTCTAAAACATTATGTGTGGGGGTGTGTGTCTGGGGATAGCGGGAACGAATAGATGAACACCAAATTAAAGCACCGAAAGTTAATATAGATGTTTGTGTTTAGGTCAATCGTCTTCTGTTGTCTAAATGATGTCAGCATGGGAGCCATGGGTTTTTGTGTCCATTGAGAACAGTTGATAGAAATCATGTGGTTTGGACACTGGAACTGCAGTCCATTAGAATACCTGTCATCCGTCATACATCATGCGTCACGACACTCACATCCATCAATTAGACTAACTTGACATGTCCAGACCGAATTTTACCATTGCTACCAGGGACTACCTCCCAAATGTTATAAAGCCATTGCTACCAGGGACTACCTCCCAAATGTTATAAAACCATTTCCGCCAGAGCCCCCCCCCCCAGTGGTATAAAATCAGTTTTGTTTGGTGACGCCCTACCCTGGGTGCTTGCTATAAATTCCTGCTAACTGAATGCACTAAAATTAGCAAAGTTTATCAGTAGATGCGAGGATTTTAACGTCAGAAAGAGGGGCGCTCACTTAACTCAATGCCCCACCCCCTCAAAATTACTCCGACAGCGAGAAACGGGTGCAATGTGAGGGGGTGTGTGAGTGTGGGGTGGTCCGTGTGACATTAACGATGGAGATAATGCTAAGCAGCTTACGAAGCTTTCTTTACTTGTGGCGCAGCCTACGTCTATACCTTTATGTAGCCTACGTCTATACCTTTTTGTAGCCTACGTCTATACCTTTATGTAGCCTACGTCTATACCTTTATGTAGCCTACATCTATACCTTTATGTAGCCTACGTCTATACGTTAATGCTTGAGATTTGTTCTCCTACTAATTAGATGGAATGAGTTATAAATTACATCAAGGAAAAAGGAAGAGGGGAAAGGATGGGAGGGCTATAAGGGGAGGCAATGATGATACTGGGGGGGTAAAGGGGAGGCAATGATGGTACTGGGTTGTAAGGGGAGACGATCCTGTGTAAGAGAGAGTTAAAGAGCATCACGGGCCACACACAAATGAATTTTTAATGTAATATAGTAAACGTTCATTTATAATTAACATCATCTGTGTAAAGAAACACTTTTATATGCATATATTATTTTGTTTATTTCGTAAATCCGTGTTTTTGTTATTGTTGTTTTCTTTTACAGTTCTTTTAAAATTTACCGGTGGTTTGGGTGGGGGAGGTGAGGATGGGTGGGGGTGGAGGGGATGGGTGGGGGGTATTCACAGGTACGCGATATATGCATGTGATTTTTGCCATACATGTAAATTAATTATTTTCATGAGTATACGAAATTAATTAAAATTCTTCTATGTGAGCAATCAACGGGAACTGTCACCTAATAGCTTAATCCTTTGACCTTTGACCTGCCTTCATCTCCCCGTACTTTGTATGTGAGTGCGTGATGTGTGCGTGTGTGTGCCTATGAAACAAATGCATCGCGTACACACATACACAACACACAAGCACATCGCTACGTGTACACATACACATACCGTACACAATTAGACAATGCAGACGTGCATGCTTTGGGCCTTTTAACGCATGTGTTTGGATGTGTTTACGTCTGCTCGTTGTTGTCTGGTGTTGCAGAAGAGAGGTCACACGACTCGTGATGGAATGCCACCGTTGTGTGCACCAAACAGTGATGTCATCGTTGTGTGCACCAAGCAGTGATGTCATCGTTGTGTGCACCAAACAGTGATGTCACCGTTGTGTGCACCAAACAGTGATGTCACCGTTGTGTGCACCAAACAGTGATGTCACCGTTGTGTGCACCAAACAGTGATGTCATCGTTGTGTGCACCAAGCAGTGATGTCATCGTTGTGTGCACCAAGCAGTGATGTCATCGTTGTGTGCACCAAACAGTGATGCTATCATTGTGTGCACCAAACAGTGATGTCACTGATATGTGCACCAATCATTAATTTCATCTACGAATTTTAACTGAGCAATTTGTGCTAAGAATAGCATGGCAGTTTAATTCATCGTCTTGATGTAGGCCAGCGGTTCTCAACCTGTGGGTCGCGGCCATGGGAAGGTTGAGAACCACTGATCTAGGCCATGAACTTCAACCACGTGACTTCTTACTGGGGAGCTACATGGTAAGGGATTGTTCTGCTAGCGACAACTACATTTACGACAAGGGTTTTTTTCTGTTGGCGACATCTACATATAGTGCAAGACATTGTTCAGTTGGCGACATCTACATATATACTCCTTCAGCATGAGAGTTTGAAATAAGAGATCGTACATTCAGAATCAGAAGGGGCCGCCTTTGTGTTGTCTGGATGTTACAAGGCCGCCTTTAAGTTGTCTGGATGTCACAAAGCTATCTTTGGGTTATCTGGATGTTACAAGGCCGTCTTTGAGTTTTCTGGATGTTACAAGACCAAAACCCCAAGCTAATAATCCCGTCAATAAAAGTTTAACCTATCTGTAGCCTGTCACTAGGATATAATCCCGTCAATAAAAGTTTAACCTATATTTTGCCTTTCACTAGGATATAATCATGTCAATAAAAGTTTAACCTATATGTTGCCTGTCACTAGGATATAATTCCTCATGATCTCTTCCACTGAGGCATTTCATTTTCGAGCAATTTATTTTCAACAGATTCAATTTCTAATATGTTTACCGTAAATTTTTGTTTTGTTTAAAAAAAAAAAAAAAGTAAAACTGCAACAATCTGGCGGTAACCATAGACGCCGTGTTGCCAGGGACCAGCAGTTGAACAGTATCTCTGAAACTAATTTATGGTATCATTGGTCTACTCCAGTGGCTCCACCTCTACTGTAGGCCCCGTCGGTGTGGGGGGGGGGGAGGGCTGTGTAAGGTCGTGCTCTCCAAAACAGTAACGTGTGTGGGGTTGGAAAAAAAAAGGGGGGGGGGGAGTGGGTAGATGGTTGATGGGACTAACCTTCAGAAAGAAATGATGGGCGGCAACTCTCGCGGGGTTCTAGTCAAATGATCCCCCGAACCTACGCATTGTCTACCTCTAAATTCTTAGATCTTAAGAACCGTAAGACTAGTATAAAAACGTAAACGTGTAATTGACGTAGCTTAGCGACGTAGGAAGCTTCTGTGGATTCAAATACACTGAATGCCTTTTTACGTTTATTGTTAAATAAATAAGAATTTATACCGTCCTTTTTATGCGTTCCTGGGGCTTCGCGAGACCCGGTTTTGGAACCCCTGTTTTGTTTGGCATGTGGGGCACGCGAAGACTTGAGAAATGCCTCAGATGATGAAAAATAGCCCGTTAAAGTAGCGGTTAAAAAAATGTCATGTTTTTGTGTTCGGGTTTTGCATCCAGGGGAGCTCATGCGGTAAGTTCCCCCCTCGTAAGATTACAAGACCTGATAAACAGCGGCGGAGTTGAGAACAACGGCGTCCTGTTGGTATGCAGTGGCGTAACCTTAAACGATCCTAGGGGCACGACCTTAATACAGCCCCGTGAATCATAGGAGACTGTTGAGTAAATTTGACCAGGCTGGAAAAAATGGTGGTGGTGGTTGGGGGCGCAGGGGGGGGGGGTTGAGGGTAATCAAATGAGTGTTGATAGACAAGTTATTTCACTCACTGATGAGGTGGAGAAACTAAAGGAGGTACTTTCTTGGAAAAGGGGGGGGGGCAACAGAGATGGGGCTTTGTGGTGTAGGAGCTGACAGAAGGACTCTACATAATGCTTTCTTTCTATAGGGCCCACCCAGCGCTGTCCCACCCCAGATAGTCTATCGTAAACGTCCCAGTTTTAGTGTTGGAATGCCCCCAGGATTCATTGGAGGCATTCCCAGGAACTGGTCGTCACAGCTGACACGTGAAGGGCTGTTTGTGTTTGAGACTCAATAAAAATGTCCTTTGATCCGGACGGTGGATGGGGCTCAAATTACTTTGAACACGACGGCGGTCTTAGGGGACGGGAGTTAAACGATCTTTAAGGGATCAGTTGTACCACGTCAGGGGTCAATCTGGGCCAGATGATCAGGGAATCACAGGGGCCGGTGATTTGGTATCTACAGGGGGATTAGGTGAAACAGGGCTCAACTAAAGGGGTCAGGGGATCTGGGGTCTATTAGGCGCCAATAATAAACAACGAATATAGATTATTTTTGTGTTTGGAAATGACTTAATTTCGAAAAAATGTTTGTCATTAACAACTAGGTCTCGATGGGTGGGTCGATATCTGGTTGTTCGGCTGCTTTTTCAACCCAGGCAGACCCAGAGCTGGGATTCGCAATGCAGGTAAACAACCAGGTATCGAGTGAGCCACCGACAGAGCACAGCCTTGCATGTCTTATGTCTAATCTCAAAGTCTTAAGTCTAAGGTCTTAAGTCTTAATTCTAAGTCTAAAGGTTGCATTCAATCTTTTAAAGTTTAGTGGAATCTAACGGATCCACTTGTACACAAATGTGTTGTGATGGTCCGAGAGCTGTCCCACTTTCTCCAGCTCAATTTACGGCAACAGACAACAGACAACAGATTTTTTTTTTCATCGTCCGGTCGTCCGCTTCAATTATGTAATTAATCTTCAGAGAAGGGGAAATAATTAACTCTCGATTCTCTTTCATCTAGGTCGCCTCCCCTGAGGCGCTTTGTCTCTGCGAACCTTTTCGTTTAAAAGATAATTGTGTTCTAGTGTGTAAGTCTGCGTGTCAGTGTGCACGTCTGCGTGTCAGTGTGCACGTCTGCGTGTCAGTGTGCACGTCTGCGTGTCAGTGTGCACGTCAGCGTGTCAGTGTGCTCTAGTTTATATGTTTGTGTCAGAGTGTTTTAGTGTGTATGTCTGTGTGTCAGAATGTTTGTAGATTGGTAGTCTTGGCACTGTAAAGCTCTAGTCCTGGCACTGTAAAGATGTATAGTCCTGTCACTGTAAAGCTCTAGTCCTGGCAATGTAAAGATGTATAGTCCTGTCACTGTAAAGCTCTAGTTCTGGCATTCTAAAAGCTGTTATCATGGCACTGTAAAGATGTATAGTCCTGTCACTGTAAAGCTGTATAATCCTGTCACTGTAGAGCTCTAGTTCTGGCACTGTAAAGCTGTATAGTCCTGTCACTGTAAAGCTCTAGTTCTGGCATTCTAAAAGCTGTTATTCTGTCACTGTAAGCTGCAGTTCTGGCGTGTCTGATAGATTACATCGCAGATCGATGCCAGTAAACAGGGAAAAGTGATGTTGATTCACACAAAAAGCTACCCGTCCATTGACCGTTAGGAGAGAAGTCTCCGTGGAATCGATTCCATTCAGCCTTTCTATCGATACTTGTATAATACTTGTCTTTTCCCCCTTCTTTTATGCTGAAGTAACGAATTCCCATGGAAGTCGTCTGAGTTGTTGAAATATTCATTTCAGACAAGTGTTTGGTACACGCCCCTGGTATTTGTGTCTACAGGGGGTAAAACACAACTTTTTTTCTTTCCTGTATCTTTGCTTTTGAAAAAGTACTCTAGGAGAGAAAAAAGATTGTAAAATGAATTTAAGTTGAACAGATCTAATGTCAGTAATATGATGAGAGTCTCTGAATCAAAATGACTTAACGTTAGAAATCTCTTTGCAAAGAAAAGATGTATACATTAAATTTTGCTCTCATCCGCACTGTGGGATGGAGTCGAATACAGCTGTTTGACGTGGCATCGATACATTCATTCAATTCGGATTTTGTTTCTTTTAAAGATGTACGACAACATTCGCTGCCGGCATTGGCTTTACACTGACCACTCGATGACGTTATGTTACAATGACCACTCCATGACGTTATGTTAGACTGACCACTCCATGACGTTATGTTACAATTACCACTCCATGACGTTATGTTACATTGACCACTCCATAACGTTATGTTACGTTGACCACTTCATGACGTTATGTTACATTGACCCGTCCATGACGTTATATTACAATCACCACTCCATGACGTTATGTTACATTGACCCGTCCATGACGTTATATTACAATGACCACTTCATGACGTTATATTACAATGACCACTCCATGACGTTATATTACAATCACCACTCCATGATGTTATGTTACATTAACCCGTCCGTGACGTTATGTTACATTGACCACTACATGATATTGTGTTACATTGACCCTTCCGTGACGGTACATCACAGATCATGACGTCAAGTTCGACCAGCTATTGGTCATAGCTTTACCACGCGACCTATTAACGTAACATTTTAAGACCACGTCACAGCGTGTTACAACCTTGAAATACCTGTGGAAAATCCATCACCTTCTACGTCAGGCGTGACCAGGCAATTTATTACATGACTAACATCTCCCCCCCCCCCCTTGGGGGAAGGGGGGCATGGGGTTTGTCTACAAGACAACAAGTGATCTACACTGCTAGAACCCGTTAGAACTAGACTGTTATATTCTGCCTTGATCTCTTCAAGATGAGCGATAACAGGGATCGAATTCTTTGCCTTGTCTAGACCAAAGATTTTTCAGCCCCAGGGCGCCGCCGCCCCTACCACCTCCCCGGCAACGATGATACAACGGAGTCAGAGAGTAGAGAGTAAAGAAATCATTCCGATGTTCACTTTAAAAAGTTATGACGTCATTACTGCAGAGGAGTCGAGTTCACAACGTCTTTTTTCGTCGAGAGTATTTTTAGGTCAAGGTTGTTGTAGGGAGGAAGCAATATTAGTTCATTTTTAGGCATGTGTTATCAGTATGCTTGGACCAATGACACTACGGTATGACGGGTATCTGCAAATGTCTTATCTTGATTACAACAATGACACTAAGATATTGCGGGATATTGTCTTGATGAGAGCTATGACGCTAACATATGGCGGCGTTTAGTATGTGTCTTATCGTGATCAGACCAAACCACTTGGCATTTAAATTTTATTGAATTGAACATATGTTTATGTGTGTCTAAGAGTGTATTGCTGCTTGGGTTGAGAGAGTATGCGTTTGTGTGACATGAGTGTAAATGTGATATGTGTGTGGTAGAGTGTTTGTGTGACGTGTTTGTGAGAGAGTGATGAGCGCCAAACACATTGTTACCTAAAAGACCGTCCGTGTTGACCACAACGTCATCAACTAAGCCAGAGGACCGTCCATGTTGACCACAACGTCATCAACTAAGCCAGAGGACCGTCCATGTTGACCACAACGTCATCAACTAAGCCAGAAGACCGTCCATGTTGACCACAACGTCATCAACTAAGCCATTAGACCGTCCATGTTGACCACAACGTCATCAACTAAGCCAGAGGACCGTCCATGTTGACCACAACGTCATCAACTAAGCCAGAAGACCGTCCATGTTGACCACAACGTCATCAACTAAGCCATAAGACCGTCCATGTTGACCACAACGTCATCAACTAAGCCAGAGGACCGTCCATGTTGACCACAACGTCATCAACTAAGCCAGAAGACCGTACATGTTGACCACCACGTCATCAACTAAGCCAGAGGACCGTCCATGTTGACCACAACGTCATCAACTAAGCCAGAAGACCGTACATGTTGACCACCACGTCATCAACTAAGCCCACGTGACTCGATGAACTCAAACGTTCAATGAATGCTGCATATATCAAAGAATGCACCCCATGTAACAACAAACCAATGTCCTCCACATACAAAACAAAATGTGCGCCACATTTTAACTACATCATTCCCCAATTAATTAACCATAGTATTCCCCACTAACCAAGACATTCCCCACTCTGTCTCTTAATTAGAAATTTGTAACGGAATAACCCAATCTATTTTTAATGAAGCTTTCTCCCACCCCCCTCCCACAGCTCCCCTTTGTTTTAATCCCAATTTTTCATCGCCCTTCCACCCCCCCCACCCCCCCCCCCCCCAACCGACAAAAACGTATACATTTAGTTTAGGCAACGTTACATCGTATAACTTTCCCACACTCTCGAAACCGAAATCTCTCAAGAAAGAAGAGAGCGAACAAGTGTGTCTGTTTTGAGGGTTTGGGGGGGGGGGGGGGGAGTGGGGAAGCAAACTTAAACCAGACTCTCGAAACCAAAAGATGATATTCATAAATAAAGCCAAGAGCGCAATTGTGTATAGCGTATCTATTTGATGAAATGAGGGAACAAGAGCGGCAAAGGTTTGTATTGAAATTTAGGAAGTCTCCATCAAAATGTCTTTGTCTGAAGTTGAAAGGTGTGGGAAGCGAAGTCTGACAAAGGAATGAATTCAAGTCACAGAATTCTATTAAGAATTGTATAAAGTTTCTAAATGAAACATCTCGACGTTACCTGCAAGTTTCCAATGTGTAGACTCCTAGCTTTTGTTAATTGTTACCCACATTCAAACTACGCCTATGGGGATTTGTTTGGGCAACTGTACACTTTGGCGTTGGAGTCATATCTTTTCTTTGACTCTAGGCCTGACTCTGATGACGCCAGGGAATTGCTCTCCCCATTGTCTTGCCTGCCATTATTATGACGCATCTAAAAGTCAACACTCTAAAAGTTTCCCTCCCAAAAATTCCATGGTGCACATTTGGTAAACAGTGCATGGTACGACATGCTTGCACTGACATGCGGTGTTTGGAAGTGAGCAACAGTCTTAACATTTGATGGACTCGTGTGAGTCAGGGATTGTCGAATCCCCTCCCTCCCCCCACACACACACGTGAGGGCGTTGACAGGAAACGCTATGTTCTGTTTAGCCCCGTGGACCTGAAAAGATCCTTTGTAGAAATGTAAGCTGTCGCGGGGGCGCCCAGTTTTCATGTGTGGGGGCGTCCAGGATTGGGACATGTCAGATCCCATGCGGCTTTGAAATTAGCTCAGGGCGAAAATCTTGTGTCGCATTTCATCAGCTGCCCCCGCCCCCCCCCACCATCTCCCCCCACCACCACCCCCGAAAAACAACTAAACAAAAAACAAGCGCTGGAAGTATTGTCTTAAGAAACAACGTTGCTGTAGGGGAGTTGTTTAATGTCAGGCGCCCACACCGATCTGTCTCAACCGACCCACTTACACACCGTTTGGTATTTTAAATTTTGACATCATTTTATAATTTAAACTTGACATCTGGGCCCCAAACCGTTTACATATGTATATTACTTAGCCCTTTACCCCCCCCCCCCCACCAGAGTCGTAACTGGCTTGCCGAGTCAATGACTGACTCTAGGAGGCTCTTCACTAGTATAGACGCACACAGACACTCTTCACTAACACAGACACACAGAGACACAAGGGGCCTCTAGGAGGCTCTAAACTAGCACAGACACACAGAGACACAAGTGGACTCTAGGAGGCTCTTCACTAGCACAGACACACAGGGACACAAGGGGTCCAAGGTATATGACACAACATAATATTTAGTCATCAACCTCCCATCCTCCAACTGTTCTCAATCTATTACAAATGTCCTTAAGCACGTGACCACACCTCCCGCCCCCAACTCACCCCTCCCCCGAATGTAAGTGCCATGCTCCCTCACACTAATGTCCACTCCGAATCCAAAAGTCTAACTGCAACCACCTGACATACCTACCCCCCCCCCCCCCCTTTGACATATTTAGTGCAGTCCACCAGATGCACATAAGGGAAAACCCGGAACATTTTGTTTCTTCATTTCTTACATCGCGCCATTTTGAAAAGTGCCCAGATGTCTTTAGACTTCATAAAATAAAAGAACACACTAAAGACGGCTACCATTAAGAAGCCTTTTATGGTGCAATCTTTTGTGACCAATTTTGCTCCGGCCATTACTGTACTTTCATTGGCGTGTTCTCGTCGATGTCTGTTCCCATGGAAGCAAATGTCTCTTAAGACTTGTCTTGTAGCAGTCTTGTCTTGTAGCAGTCTTGTCTTGTAGCAGTCTTGTCTTGTAGCAGTCTTGTCTTGTAGCAGTCTTGTCTTGTAGCAGTCTTGTCTTGTAGCAGTCTTGTCTTGTAGCAGTCTTGTCTTGTAGAAGTCTCGTCTTGTAGCAGTCTTGTCTTGTAGCAGTCTTGTCTTGTAGCTACAAGAGATAATGAAACTCACATGAAACTTGTTCAAGTTGACAAATTATTATCATTATCAGCAGTAGTTTTATATAGCGCTCACCATGCTGTACATACAATTAAACAAACGTAATCATGAGCTTTGGAATTGTAGAGGAATTAGTTATTTTGTCTTTGGCAACTGGAGGTTGACAGTTCGAGACCCAACTGTTCATTATAAATGCAAAGTTTCAGCTACTTGTAGCTCCATTGAAGACTTCTGACCCATGGTCATTTTAGCATCGTGAAGAATAGTGGAGCGATAAATTGGGCTGACCCACGGTCATTTTAACCGAGGCGCAGACACAACTCGATGACTTTGACAAAATCTCCTCTCTCAAGATTCCTTACCTCATATCTGATCTATGCTTCCGTTTAGTATATCTGTCATTTCTACATCCTCAGATTATCCGAGCTATCCCACAGCTTATCCAGTAAACAAACATCCCCCATTTATCCCAGTTGTCTCGTTACCCAGATTTCGATGTTTGAAAAAATCCCCATGATTTATATACGTTGCCCCAGGGCGCCCCCAGCTGGATACACCCGCATGAAGGGCGCAGGTTCCACAAGCTCTGACATTTCTGGCTAATGCCCCAAGACGTTTCTAGCCCAGACTTTTGTTATTCTAGTTATGCCCAGGCGCAGAGGCGGCGCCTTCTGCTGCGACGGTCACAGGGACGTCCACGCTGAAGAGGTCTCCGCGGTACAGCACATTGAGTGTTGGCGGTTCCCAGCCCCGAGGGCCTGTTGGCACTCCGTGGGGCTTATAAACATTGCTTAATGATCGCGGAGAACCTGTCGTCGGGAAAGCCCCCAACGGGTGTGTCGGAATGTACGTGCGGGCTGCGTAAAGAATCGGCGCAAACAAGCGCGTGATTCTTGGCGTGTAGAGCCTCGTTGTGAGAATTGCAACACGTGTTCACTTTTAGGATGTTTACAATTTCGTTAACTTCATTTTGTTTCTTTTTCTTTTTTTTAACAACTTGTAACTAATTCATTTTTCACCCTGCAGTCGTTTTGTAGATGGATAGGAATTTTTGAGTTTGTGTTGTTCACATAAAAATGAGGAGTAATAAGGGACTGGTGAGTTAGTGACATGACATTTAAAACACTTGGTGCGTAGACTGATTGAATCTATGACCAGATGACCTGACATTTAAAACCCTTGGTATGTCGACTGATTGAATCTATGACCAGATGCCAGATGACCTGACATTTAAAACACTTGGTGCGTAGACTGATTGAATCTATGACCAGATGACCTGACATTTGAGACACTTGGCATGTAGACTGATTGAATCTAAGACCACATGACCTGACATTTAAAACACTTGGTATGTCGACTGATTGAATCTATGACCAGATGACCTGACATTTGAGACACTTGGCATGTAGACTGATTGAATCTAAGACCACATGACCTGACATTTAAAACACTTGGTATGTCGACTGATTGAATCTATGACCAGATGACACATGACATTTGAGACACTTGGCATGTAGACTGATTGAATCTATGACCAGATGACACATGACATTTGAGACACTTGGCATGTCGACTGATTGAATCTAAGACCAGATGACACATGACATTTGAGACACTTGGCATGTCGACTGATTGAATCTAAGACCAGATGACACATGACATTTGAGACACTTGGTATGTCGACTGATTGAATCTAAGACCAGATGACACATGACATTTGAGACACTTGGTATGTCGACTGATTGAATCTATGACCAGATGACACATGACATTTGAGACACGAATGTGTCCCAAGGTTTTATTAAGTATTGTCTTATTTTGACCCAAAAGGCGACCAAAATTAAAAATGTAGCGTTAGAGAATGTAACAGTCACATCTTAGGCGTTAGAGAATGTAACGGTCACATCTTATGCGTTAGAGAATGTAACAGTCACATCTTATGCGTTAGAGAATGTAACAGTCACATCTTAGGCGTTAGAGAATGTAACAGTCACATCTTATGCGTTAGAGAATGTAACAGTCACATCTTATGCGTTAGAGAATGTAACAGTCACATCTTAGGCGTTAGAGAATGTAACAGTCACATCTTAGGCGTTAGAGAATGTAACAGTCACATCTTATGCGTTAGAGAATGTAACAGTCACATCTTAGGCGTTAGAGAATGTAACAGTCACATCTTAGGCGTTAGAGAATGTAACAGTCACATCTTAGGCGTTAGAGAATGTAACAGTCACATCTTAGGCGTTAGAGAATGTAACAGTCACATCTTAGGCGTTAGAGAATGTAACAGTCACATCTTAGGCGTTAGAGAATATAACAGTCACATCTTAGGCGTTAGAGAATGTAACAGTCACATCTTAGGCGTTAGAGAATGTAACAGTCACATCTTAGGCGTTAGAGAATGTAACAGTCACATCTTAGGCGCCACTACAGACCCCAGTGGTTCTCAACCTTCATAATGCCGCGACCCTTTAATATAGTTCCTCATATTGTGGCGACCCCCAGCCACATCAATAAGTTCATTACTTCTTCATAACTGTAGAGTATATGTGTTTTTTGATGGTCTTAGGCGACTCTTGTGAAAGGGTCGTTCGACCCCTGTCCAAGCCTTTTACTTGAGCCAATCGGTTGACTATGTCCTGGTTAGGGCGCGTTGGCCTAATCTTTCACGAGACACTAACGACCGCCCAACAGTTGCTCTTGTTGGACACTTTAACTGATTTAATGGATATGGATACTCTCCAACCAATGCGTGTTGTTGTTTTTTTATCTATGAAGTTTAATCCATACTTTTGAAAACACAAGTCATCACGTGGTATTTCAATCAGTTAATGGGCGAGACACAGAGAATGAAAGGTCTACAGAAGCCGAGTTGAGATCATGAGAAAAAGTATTCTTTGCTGGAGCCCAGGGGGTGGGGGTGGGGTGGGGGTGTTCTTGAAACAAACTATTTTATGAAAAAGAGGCAGGATTAGTGAGAGCAAAGAAATAGGGGTGGGGGGAGGAGGGTGATTGTTTAAAGCAACATCTCATTTTATTGACTTGAAAATTAGAAAGGAACAAAACACCGACACAGAGGAAAGTTTAACAGCTATAGACTCGGAGGTAAGTATAAGAAGTACAGACTTGGAGGGAATTATAACAAGCATTGACTTGGGGAGGAAATCAGAGAAAAAAAAAAGCAGAGATGGTGGCCAATGTTTTTTTCAACGTTCTTCGTTTGACCACAATCCTCTCTTCTAAATTATCATTAAAATATTCCGAGACAATCGCGGACATTCTAAGACTTTCCAAGACATTCGGAGACATTCCAAGACATTCTAAGACTTTCCAAGACATTCTGAGACATTCCAAGACATTCCAAGAGATTCTAAGACATTCCAAGACATTCTGAGACATTCCAAGACATTCCAAGAGATTCTAAGACATTCCAAGACATTCTGAGACATTCCAAGACATTCCAAAAGATTCTAAGACATTCCAAGACATTCTGAGACATTCCAAGACATTCCAAGAGATTCTAAGACATTCTGAGACATTCCAAAACATTGCAAGAGATTCGAAGACATTCCAAGACGTTTTGGTACCGCTGATATAACTTTTGCACCCGTTCCTTCAGTAACGTGCCATTCAGGGACGTCTGTCCCCCGTGTGTAAACGACCCTGGTGCCAAGCCATTACTAAACTACTCATGAAATTGCTCAGTAATTACTATTCATACTTTGCCATCATGAGTTTCATGAACGGCGCTCATCCTATGTGTCCATGTCTTGAACTCAACATGTGTTCATGATATGAAAATGTTCGGCAGTGCACATCAGTGAAGTCATGATATGCTAATGTTCGTAGTGCACATCAGTGAAGTCATGATATGCAAATGTTCGGTTAGTGAACCACAGTGAAGTCATGATATGCTAATGTTCAGTAGTGCACCCCAGTGAAGTCATGATATGCTAATATTCGATAGTGCACAACAGTGAAGTCATGCTAATCCTTTACAACGTTGACAACTTGGAAATGACCTCATTCCGTGAGAATTTAGTGCCTCTGAATGTCTTGTTGCACTTAAACCCTCGAGGCTTTGGGGAAAAAAACGTTGAGGGCAAGGAGATTTGGGGGGGGGGTGTCGGGGAAGACGAGAGATAAACCTGATGCCACTTGCCATTTCAAGAATTGAAATTGTCTTTTAAAACCAGCTCCTGTCTCGTCCCACCCCCACCAACCCACCCATTGCCACCCAATCCTTCTTAAAATGTCCCCGATACCCTCACTTTGATCAGGAGGTGACAGAAGCTATTACAGACCTCCCCCACCCACTCTATCCCCCGTTCACCATCAATCCTTCGTTTCTTCATACAAGGGCGGTCACCCTTTGAGACGTTTCCTGTCAGACTCGCAGACAGACCTCACACCACACCGACCACGACTCCAAAACCATCCCCTACAGCCACACCCTCTCCCCCACACCCTTTCTGACTCCCACACGCTTCTGACTCGAGCACCCACCCTGACTTCCCACACATTCCCTGACTCCTAAATCACCCCTGACTTTGACACCCTCCCTGACTCCCAAAAAAAGTTGATTCCATACACCCTCCCTCCCGCACCCTCCATTAATCCCTACAACATCCCTCCCGCACCCTCCCTGACTCCCAAAAAACCTGATTCCATACAACCTCCCTCCCGCACCCTCCCTGACTCCCCCCCCCCCACATTTGCACAACACGTGACTGGGTTGTTCCATCAACGGTCAGTCATGCATCTTCATCTGTCATCTGTTTCACACGAGTTTCGGCTTCTCCTCGCGCCCCGTGTACGGCTGGCGTCCACCGCGAGCTTGTCTAAGTGTTTCGAATGTCCCTATCTTAAATAGCGGAACATGGTCGAGGGAAACGAACCGAGTGCTTCCTCGGCGGTCAGATCATCTCTTGGGGCAACGGCTGACTGATCAATGACAACACGGGACACTGACTTTTCATTTCAACTGTTTTTAATTATTTTGTTGCCATTCCAAGAGCATCTCAACAAAAATCGTTTTCTCGATAAGTCGGAGAACTGTTTTTACTTGCTCTGTTGCATTAAGGCACGCCGGTGGGGGTGCAGTGGGGAGTCTTGAGGTGGGGTGGGAGCTGATAGAGAGGTTATCTAAAAATAAAAAAAAGAGAAAGAAGCTTACTACGTCATCTGGAAAACTTTGTAAACATGCTGATAGAGATATATGACAGATGACAGTCGAATGTATGACAGGTGATAGTGGAATGTATGACAGGTGATAGTGGAATGTATGACAGATGATAGTCGAATGTATGACAGATGACAGTCGAATGTATGACAGGTGATAGTGGAATGTATGACAGGTGATAGTGGAATGTATGACAGGTGATAGTGGAATGTATGACAGATGATAGTCGAATGTATGACAGGTGATAGTGGAATGTATGACAGGTGATAGTGGAATGTATGACAGATGATAGTCGAATGTATGACAGGTGATAGTCGAATGTATGACAGGTTGGTAGTCGAATGTATGACAGATTGTAGTTGAATGTATGACAGATTGGTAGTCGAATGTATGACAGATTGGTAGTCGAATGTATGACAGATTGGTAGTCGAATGTATGACAGATGATAGTGGAATGTATGACAGATTGGTAGTCGAATGTATGACAGATTGGTAGTCGAATGTATGACAGATTGGTAGTCGAATGTATGACAGATTGTAGTTGAATGTATGACAGATTGGTAGTCGAATGTATGACAGATTGGTAGTCGAATGTATGACAGATTGGTAGTCGAATGTATGACAGATGATAGTGGAATGTATGACAGATTGGTAGTCGAATGTATGACAGATTGGTAGTCGAATGTATGACAGATTGGTAGTCGAATGTATGACAGATTGGTAGTCGAATGTATGACAGATGATAGTGGAATGTATGACAGATTGGTAGTCGAATGTATGACAGATTGGTAGTCGAATGTATGACAGATTGGTAGTGGAATGTATGACAGGTGATAGTCGAATGTATGACAGGTGATAGTCGAATGTATGACAGATGATAGTCGAATGCATGACTGATGATTATCGAATGTATGACAGATTGGTAGTAGAATGTATGTCAGATTGGTAGTGGAATGTATGACAGATTGGTAGTCGAATGTATGACAGGTGATAGTCGAATGTATGACAGATGATAGTCGAATGCATGCCTGATGATTATCGAATGTATGACAGATGATAGTCGAATGTATGACACATGATAGTGGAATGTATGACAGATTGGTAGTCGAATGTTTGACAGGTGATAGTCGAATGTATGACAGATGATAGTCGAATGCATGACTGATGATTATCGAATGTATGACAGATGATAGTCGAATGTATGACACATGGTAGTGGAATGTATGACAGGTGATAGTCGAATTTATGACAGGTGATAGTCGAATGTATGACAGATGATAGTCGAATGGTGGGATTAGCTGTCTCATGCCTTAAAATGTCATTGAAATACGGTCATGTCAGTAAGGTTATTGCTGCAAAAGGATTACATTTATGCCTGTCCGTCACACAGGTAGTTTGAGAAGCATTGTTATATATGATTTTTTATTTTTACTTCCGAATTTGATTCTCTGATATGAACACTCAAACGATTTGATTCTCTGATATAAACACTCAAACGATTTGATTCTCTGATATAAACACTCAAACGATTTGATTCTCTGATATGAACACTCAAACGATTTGATTCTCTGATATAAACACTCAAACGATTTGATTCTCTGATATGAACACTCAAACGATTTGATTCTCTGATATGAACACTCAAACGATTTGATTCTCTGATATAAACACTCAAACGATTTGATTCTCTGATATAAACACTCAAACGATTTGATTCTCTGATATAAACACTCAAACGATTTGATTCTCTGATATAAACACTCAAACGATTTGATTCTTTGATATAAACACTCAAACGATTTGATTCTCTGATATAAACACTCAAACGATTTGATTCTCTGATATAAACACTCAAACGATTTGATTCTCTGATATAAACACTCAAACGATTTGATTCTCTGATATAAACACTCAAACGATTTGATTCTCTGATATAAACACTCAAACGATTTGATTCTCTGATATAAACACTCAAACGATTTGATTCTCTGATATAAACACTCAAACGATTTGATTCTCTGATATAAACACTCAAACGTTTTGATTCTCTGATATGAACACTCAAACGATTTGATTCTCTGATATAAACACTCAAACGATTTGATTCTCTGATATAAACACTCAAACGATTTGATTCTCTGATATAAACACTCAAACGATTTGATTCTCTGATATAAACACTCAAACGATTTGATTCTCTGATATAAACACTCAAACGATTTGATTCTCTGATATAAACACTCAAACGATTTGATTCTCTTATATGAACACTCAAACGATTTGATTCTCTGATATGAACACTCAAACGATTTGATTCTCTGATATAAACACTCAAACGATTTGATTCTCTGATATAAACACTCAAACGATTTGATTCTCTGATATAAACACTCAAACGATTTGATTCTCTGATATAAACACTCAAATGATTTGATTCTCTGATATAAACACTCAAACGATTTGATTCTCTGATATAAACACTCAAACGATTTGATTCTCTGATATGAACACTCAAACGGTGTCTCTAGATCTACACAATAATATAAAAGAGTTTGTAAGATATTTTTAAAAAAACTCTGGCTAGAGCAAAATCGATCTGGTGACGTCATACATCACGATTTCTTTCTCCAATACTTATTGTTTTTTTTATAATCGAAGTGCCATGATGGATAACTGAATCTTTCCATCGATCTTTCCGTTAATAAGGCCATCGATCATCTGATTGATCCCTAATGTCTTATTGATCGTATTGCTAATCAGTCCTGAGATTCCAGCAGTGTGTCGGCCTCAGAACGGACAGCAAATAAAATCGATCAAATTTTTGTTACATCAAGACGGTTACCGGAAATTTGATCGACGGAAAATTGATCGACGGTAATTTGATCGAACGGAAATTTGGTCGAATCTTTTTTTCAGTTCGGACGTTAAAATGTTCGTCAAATTTCTTTTTGAACGCACTCTACTATACAGTAAAACAAAATAATGCGTTCAAAAAGAAATTTGACGCAAAATTTTTACGTATAAACTAAAAAAATGATTCGACCAAATTTCCGTCGATCAATTTTCCGTCGACGAAATTTCTTTCCATCAAATTTCCGGATACGCATCAAGACACGTCCAATACGAATAGCTTTCTGCCCTAACAAATGATCAAGACACGTCCAATACGAATAGCTTTCTGCCCTAACAAATGATCAAGACACGTCCAATACGAATAGCTTTCTGCCCTAACAAATGATCAAGACACGTCCAATACGAATAGCTTTCTGCCCTAACAAATGATCAAGACACGTCCAATACGAATAGCTTTCTGCCCTAACAAATGATCAAGACACGTCCAATACGAATAGCTTTCTGCCCTAACAAATGATCAAGACACGTCCAATACGAATAGCTTTCTGCCCTAACAAATGATCAAGACACGTCCAATACGAATAGCTTTCTGCCCTAACAAATGATCAAGACACGTCCAATACGAATAGCTTTCTGCCCTAACAAATGATCAAGACACGTCCAATACGAATAGCTTTCTGCCCTAACAAATGATCAAGACACGTCCAATACGAATAGCTTTCTGCCCTAACAAATGATCAAGACACGTCCAATACGAATAGCTTTCTGCCCTAACAAATGATCAAGACACGTCCAATACGAATAGCTTTCTGCCCTAACAAATGATCAAGACACGTCCAAAACGAATAGCTTTCTGCCCTAACAAATGATCAAGACACGTCCAATACGAATAGCTTTCTGCCCTAACAAATGACGACCAAGATTTTAAAAAATGTTAGAAACATTGATGGGTTAAAGCAGAGATCCTTTAAAACTATGGCCCGCCCACTGGGGCTACACCTGTGTAGAGGTGACAAATTTGGAACCGGACATTGGCCGTTAATTTAGCCAAAAGCCAGGCCCATCATTCCCATTGCAATACTCAACGTTATGTTTATTAATTCCGGTCTTCATCTTCTTTTACTTTATTTATTTACTTATTTGTGTTCACACTACCAGCATAATAATATGGGTATCGTGCAGAGAAATTCGCTCATATTGTTTTTAGCAGTTTCTGAGGGACCGTGAACTCTAATTCTGGTTAAATAGAGGCTAGAGTTGGAAATAGTGTTTCAGGATTGGAGAGGGTTTGGTTAAATCTCAAAGTATTTGGGGGGGGGGGGGGCTAGATATGACAGACTTTAAAGACTACCTAGATTGTTTAGAAGACCGTTGCCATGACACTGATCAAATAAAGTCTTTAAGCGGGTAGTATTTCCAAAAGTCTGAAAGTTAGTTGGAACTAATGGGACAACATTGAGCGTATTTTTACAAGCTCTATGCGACATTGCAAATGAAAGTAACAAGACTTTTGTAATCATTTTTTTTTATTATTTGAAGGATGCTCAATATCTTCGCCATTTTGAATCTTAGCACGAAAATAAAATTGTTTTTGAGATAACGAACGTGGATGACGCATACACTATTTCTAATGTCCTTAGATTTTACCCTTGAGCCGATCATACAGGTTCAAGCTTTCATTAAACTGTTATATATCTTGCGTATCATATCAGTGTCTAGTGGGTATCGAACAGCTCATTCTATACATGTGGTATCGATATATATATTTCCATGCGTCTATTTTGTAATTAAAATAAGCCAAAGACAATAAACAATTCTTTATTTTATTTTATTTCTGTCCTATCGTCCGATCTCTGGAAAACAAATTCGGGCAATGAAAAGTAGCCCTATGTCTATGTATGGCCTGTCTAGACACTCATTTGCACGGCTAACTACTACGTTTCAAGAAGAGGCTTTCGGTTAAACGAATGAGCATGCAGATCTCAGACAACCGAATCGAAGGATCAGATCGATATTGCATTAAGTTTGCTACAATCGATTTTAGGTTTTGGGACACTCTCATTCGAAGGAAGTCTGTGGTTGGGTTGGTTAGAGGCTATAGTGTAGGATGCCTTCAGGTCATTCAGATAACATGGCTGTTACCCATCAGGTCTTTCAGATGACATGGCTGTTACCCAACAGGTCTTTCAGATGACATGGCTGTTAACCAATAGATCATTCAGATGACATGGCTGTTACCCAAAAGGTCATTCAGATAACATGGATGTTAACCGTCCGGTCATTCAGATAACATGGCTGTCATCCAATTATAGGACCTACTACCCCGCCCAAAGATGTGTCAGAAATGTAATAAGTAAACCTTTAGCTAGAAAATGAAATAAGACGGATATATGTCTATTTAGCTTGTTTTTCTATCGGCTAATGTCTTACTACAAGACACTCTGGTTAACACTGTCGTTAAGACACTGTAGTTAAGGCACTGGCCTGTACCTTTTAGATGACATTCAGAAATTTCAAAAAAATTGTTTGCCTTGAAAATTCAACTCTGAAAAATCTCAAGAATCTAGTTAACATTTCGCCAGTCTGTGCCCCTAATACAAAAGGCAGTCACTCAATGGGGATAATTTCTTTACACACAACAAAATTCATTACATCACTGTGGCACTTGAAGAAAGACTTCAAGGTTTCTTGGACCATGTCTGGTGGACGTTTCTTGGACCATGTCTGATGGACGTTTCTTTGACCGTGTCTGATGGACGTTTTCTTGACCATGTCTGGTGTACGTTTCTTTGACCATGTCTGATGGACGTTTCTTTGACCGTGTCTGGTGGACGTTTCTTGGACCGTGTCTGATGGACGTTTCTTTGACCATGTCTGGTGGACGTTTCCTTGACCATGTCTGGTGGACGTTTCTTTGACCGTGTCTGGTGGACGTTTCTTTGACCATGTCTGGTGGACGTTTCCTTGACCATGTCTGGTGGACGTTTCTTTGACAGTGTCTGATGGACGTTTCTTTGACCATGTCTGATGGACGTTTCTTTGACCGTGTCTGGTGGACGTTTCTTTGACCGTGTCTGATGGACGTTTCTTCGACCGTGTCTGATGGACGTTTCTTTTACCGTGTCTGGTGGACGTTTCTTTGACCATGAGTTCAGTTTGGGTATGAACACGTCGTGCGTCTTCTTTGCAAGTCTTGGAGTTTAAAACTTTGGAAGAAAGGCGTGGGGTTGTCAAACGTATAGGGTGGGTGGGAGAGGATGGGTAGTGTAGGATCAAGATGGGATAAGACTAAAAAAGGGGGGGGGGTAGTGGTAAAAAGACTGGGGGGGAGGGAGACTGGGTAGTGTAGGATCAAGATGGGATAAGACTAAAAAAGGGGGGGGTAGTGGTAAAAAGACTGGGGGGGAGGGAGACTGGGTAGTGTAGGATCAAGATGGGATAAGACTAAAAAAAGGGGGGGTAGTGGTAAAAAGACTGGGGGGGGGGGGGTAGTGTCGTATAGCTTCATTTGTAAGGGAGGATGTCAAATATAACAAAAAGAGGGAGGGGGGGGGGAATGATTTTGAAAAGATCGGGAAGAAATGAAGTAATTTTAATTCATCTGAGCTAAGGGTGCTCTATGAGATGAATTGCGTAACTAAGATTGAGTGATTGGGTCGGCTTGCAGGGTGTAATGCTAACAGATTGAATGATTGGGTCTACACACAGGAAATGATGCTAACGGATTTTGTTCTTAAATCAGCGGCGGATCAACAAAAAATATCCGAATTTTCAGGGGTGTGAATCTAGACAATTCATTTTTACGTTTCTTCATAACTTTGTTTCAAATACTACACATAAACAGCTTACGTCACGGTGGGAAGTTAAAGGTTAAGATGTACCGCTGATGACTGCCACTGAATCCGCATAAGACAGAATTTTACTTTGCAATGCTATTTTGAGCATGATTAATTTTATTGACTGATATTTACTTAAATTTGACAAACATCGCCTGGCCTCATATTTTTCAACAGAACTGTTTCCTCCCGGGTGAAAAACCGAAACATGTGTTAGCGACTGACAAAATATTTCATTTTTCACGACATTCAAAAGATCCAAAACCACTACGTTTTTCTATCTTTGACTTCGTCTTTTACACAAGCACACATCCACACAAGCACACATGTCAATAAAACAAATCACAAAGCCAGCACTGTAACATTGTAATGGGATTATGTCCTCTCTGTCTCTGTTTCTCTCTCTCTCTCTGTTTCTCTGTCTCTGTTTCTCTCTCTCTCTGTCTCTCTCTCTCTCTCTCTCTCTCTGTTTCTCTGTCTCTGTTTCTCTCTCTCTCTCTCTGTTTCTCTGTCTCTGTTTCTCTCTCTCTCTCTCTCTGTTTCTCTGTCTCTGTTTCTCTCTCTCTCTCTGTTTCTCTGTCTCTGTTTCTCTCTCTCTCTCTCTCTGTTTCTCTGTCTCTGTTTCTCTCTCTCTCTGTTTCTCTGTCTCTGTTTCTCTCTCTCTCTCTGTTTCTCTGTCTCTGTTTCTCTCTCTCTCTCTCTGTTTCTCTGTCTCTGTTTCGCTCTCTCTCTCTGTTTCTCTGTCTCTGTTTCTCTCTCTCTCTCTGTTTCTCTGTCTCTGATTCTCTCTCTCTCTCTCTGTTTCTCTGTCTCTGTTTCTCTCTCTCTCTCTCTGTTTATCTGTCTCTGTTTCTCTCTCTGTTTCTCTGTCTCTGCTTCTCTCTCTCTCTCTCTGTTTCTCTGTCTCTGTTTCTCTCTCTCTCTCTCTCTGTTTCTCTGTCTCTGTTTCTCTCTCTCTCTCTCTCTCTCTGTTTCTCTCTCTCTCTCTGTTTCTCTCTCTCTCTCTGTTTCTCTCTCTCTCTCTCTCTGTTTCTCTGTCTCTGTTTCTCTCTCCTTCTATCTCGTTCTTTCTTTCGTTATCTATATTTCTCGCTACATACTTCGTTCTCTCATTATTTCCCTCTATCTAGCGCTCCCTCATTTAATCTTCCATTATTTGCTATCACAATATTCATTTTTTTTGTTCTGTCTTTCTTTCCTTCTCTCTCTCTCTATATATATATATCTTTCTGTCTCTCTCTATGTCTCTCCATCTCTCTCTCTCTCTCTTGCTCATTCTCTCTAGATAGACACTATCGTTTTCTCTCTTACATAATTTGCATTACTCACGTATGCACAGACAATTACCCATTTCATAAGGACCACCCTACCTAAATGCAATCATGTAAATCAAAGGGGCACTACTCTGCTCACACTGCCTGAACCCAGCCCTCTGACAAGGCTCGCACGGACTCCTAGTTACGCATTAGTCGACTTAATTACAACAATTAACATACTTGAGATTGTGCTTTCAGTCGGTTAGACAGGAAGGAGTCATTGCTAGGATGGAGTCATTGCTAGGATGGAGTCATTGTTAGGATGGAGTCATTGCTAGGATGGAGTCATTGCTAGGATGGAGTCATTGCTAGGATGGAGTCATTGCTAGGATGGAGTCATTGCTAGGATGGAGTCATTTCCCCAGGGTGGAGTCATTGCTAGGATGGAGTCATTTCCCCAGGGTGGAGTCATTGCTAGGATGGAGTCATTTCCCCAGGGTGGAGTCATTGCTAGGATGGAGTCATTGCCAGGATGGAGTCATTGCTAGGATGGAGTCATTGCCAGGATGGAGTCATTTCCCCAGGATGGAGTCATTGCTAGGATGGAGTCGTTAACAGGATGGAGTCAGTGCCCCCACAAGATGGATTCATAGACACCATACGATGGAGTCGCTACTACCACAAGGCGTCACCCTATACCATAGATGGAGTCATTACTACCACATGCTGGAGTCACTGTAATGACACGATGTAACAGTTGGAGGGCACTCTTTTTTGTCAAATTTATCCATGAAAAAAAAAAAGGCTGAATAAATATCTGAACGAATATCAGAATGAATATCTGAATGAATATCTGAATGAATATCTGAATGAATATCTGTCTTGTTCAATAACAAGTTGGCCCCATTACTCGAAACAAGGCTGCTCTTACTCATTAAGTTTCTTCTTTTTTTTAACATTTGTGCAAATGTCTGAGTTTCAAGTTTCCTATTCAGCGAAACAGACATGAAAATGAGCATACCTCTTTGTTGTTCGTTCATTCTATTTTTAGGTAACTCTTTTGTGTTAACGCTCAACCTCACCGCGTGCGCCCGTTAAATCGGGGTTTCCCTAAAAATGTAATTAAAACCCGGATTAGTGCGCTCCTGGTGAATGCAGCCATGTGGTGCACGCCGGGCGGCGAAGGGCCGGTACCGAACTAATTCAGAGATAGGAGCAGACGCGATGGCCATCCTGTTGAGTTCCGCGCGCCGGCAATCTCGCCGGCCGCCGTCCACCGGAGGTGTCCGATGCTGTCGTCATGGCGACGGCGTCGTGCCGTATCGGATTTAATTGAAACTCGACTCCGCGGCTTTGTTGTTTCCAAACAGGTCCTCGCCTAATGAACAGGATGCAACTGAGGACCACGAGGCGCTGGAGAGTCGCCAAGGCTGAAATTAAAGTAGCGGCAGATGTTTGACTCTTTGCCTGGCCTAAAGGGGCATGCCGTATGACAGAGTGGCATGCCGTGTGACAGAGTGGCAGTTGGGTTTTATTTCAACGATAATCTTTCTCTCAGAGGCGGCACATTAATTATTTAAACCAATGACAGGAAGTGCTAGCTTAAAATATATGACAGGAAGTGCTAGCTTAAATTATATGACAGGAGGTGCCAGCTTAAGATATATGACAGGAGTTGCTAGCTTAAAGTATATGACAAGGGATGCTAGCATACACTAGATGACAAGG
This sequence comes from Omphiscola glabra, assembly GCA_964017045.1. Classification (NCBI taxonomy): domain Eukaryota; kingdom Metazoa; phylum Mollusca; class Gastropoda; family Lymnaeidae; genus Omphiscola; species Omphiscola glabra. The sequence continues at coordinate 3,823,989 of OZ024800.1, forward strand.
GATACTAGCATACACTAGATGACGAGGGGTGTTAGCATACACTAGATGACAAGGGATGCTAGCATACACTAGATGACAGAGGGTGCTAGCAGGCAATAAATGCAACTACCTCCATCTATCATTTTAAACTTGCCATATTCTTTTCACCCAAATAATTTGATTAATTTGCTTACTTCAGAAATTGAAATAATGTTTTTATAAACATAAAGACTAATGCAGTGTAGCGTACTTTCTATCAGGAAGACCTGCCATTTCTTGTTAGCGTACTTTCTATCAGGAAGACCTGCCATTTCTTGTTAGCGTACTTTCTATCAGGAAGACCTGCCATTTCTTGGTAGCGTACTTTCTATCAGGAAGACCTGCCATTTCTTGTTAGCGTACTTTCTATCAGGAAGACCTGCCATTTCTTGGTAGCGTACTTTCTATCAGGAAGACCTGCCATTTCTTGGTAGCGTACTTTCTATCAGGAAGACCTGCCATTTCTTGTTAGCGTACTTTCTATCAGGAAGACCTGCCATTTCTTGGTAGCGTACTTTCTATCAGGAAGACCTGCCATTTCTTGGTAGCGTACTTTCTATCAGGAAGACCTGCCATTTCTTGGTAGCGTACTTTCTATCAGGAAGACCTGCCATTTCTTGTTAGCGTACTTTCTATCAGGAAGACCTGCCATTTCTTGTTAGCGTACTTTCTATCAGGAAGACCTGCCATTTCTTGTTAGCGTACTTTCTATCAGGAAGACCTGCCATTTCTTGTTAGCGTACTTTCTATCAGGAAGACCTGCCATTTCTTGGTAGCGTACTTTCTATCAGGAAGACCTGCCATTTCTTGGTAGCGTACTTTCTATCAGGAAGACCTGCCATTTCTTGGTAGCGTACTTTCTATCAGGAAGACCTGCCATTTCTTGTTAGCGTACTTTCTATCAGGAAGACCTGCCATTTCTTGGTAGCGTACTTTCTATCAGGAAGACCTGCCATTTCTTGGTAGCGTACTTTCTATCAGGAAGACCTGCCATTTCTTGGTAGCGTACTTTCTATCAGGAAGACCTGCCATTTCTTGTTAGCGTACTTTCTATCAGGAAGACCTGCCATTTCTTGGTAGCGTACTTTCTATCAGGAAGACCTGCCATTTCTTGGTAGCGTACTTTCTATCAGGAAGACCTGCCATTTCTTGTTAGCGTACTTTCTATCAGGAAGACCTGCCATTTCTTGTTAGCGTACTTTCTATCAGGAAGACCTGCCATTTCTTGTTAGCGTACTTTCTATCAGGAAGACCTGCCATTTCTTGTTAGCGTACTTTCTATCAGGAAGACCTGCCATTTCTTGGTAGCGTACTTTCTATCAGGAAGACCTGCCATTTCTTGGTAGCGTACTTTCTATCAGGAAGACCTGCCATTTCTTGGTAGCGTACTTTCTATCAGGAAGACCTGCCATTTCTTGGTAGCGTACTTTCTATCAGGAAGACCTGCCATTTCTTGGTAGCGTACTTTCTATCAGGAAGACCTGCCATTTCTTGGTAGCGTACTTTCTATCAGGAAGACCTGCCATTTCTTGGTAGCGTACGTTCTATCAGGAAGACCTGCCATTTCTGTTAGCGTACTTTCTATCAGGAAAACCTGCCATTTCTTGTTAGCGTACTTTCTATCAGGAAGACCAGCCATTTCTTGTTAGCGTACTTTCTATCAGGAAGACCTGCCATTTCTTGGTAGCGTACTTTCTATCAGGAAGACCTGCCATTTCTTGGTAGCGTACTTTCTATCAGGAAGACCTGCCATTTCTTGTTAGCGTACTTTCTATCAGGAAGACCTGCCATTTCTTGTTAGCGTACTTTCTATCAGGAAGACCTGCCATTTCTTGGTAGCGTACTTTCTATCAGGAAGACCTGCCATTTCTTGTTAGCGTACTTTCTATCAGGAAGACCTGCCATTTCTTGGTAGCGTACTTTCTATCAGGAAGACCTGCCATTTCTTGGTAGCGTACTTTCTATCAGGAAGACCTGCCATTTCTTGGTAGCGTACTTTCTATCAGGAAGACCTTTCTATCAGGAAGACCTGCCATTTCTTGTTAGCGTACTTTTTATCATGAAGACCTGCCATTTCTTGGTAGCGTACTTTCTATCAGGAAGACCTGCCATTTCTTGGTAGCGTACTTTCTATCAGGAAGACCTGCCATTTCTTGGTAGCGTACTTTCTATCAGGAAGACCTGCCATTTCTTGGTAGCGTACTTTCTATCAGGAAGACCTGCCATTTCTTGGTAGCGTACTTTCTATCAGGAAGACCTGCCATTTCTTGGTAGCGTACGTTCTATCAGGAAGACCTGCCATTTCTGTTAGCGTACTTTCTATCAGGAAAACCTGCCATTTCTTGTTAGCGTACTTTCTATCAGGAAGACCAGCCATTTCTTGTTAGCGTACTTTCTATCAGGAAGACCTGCCATTTCTTGGTAGCGTACTTTCTATCAGGAAGACCTGCCATTTCTTGGTAGCGTACTTTCTATCAGGAAGACCTGCCATTTCTTGTTAGCGTACTTTCTATCAGGAAGACCTGCCATTTCTTGTTAGCGTACTTTCTATCAGGAAGACCTGCCATTTCTTGGTAGCGTACTTTCTATCAGGAAGACCTGCCATTTCTTGTTAGCGTACTTTCTATCAGGAAGACCTGCCATTTCTTGGTAGCGTACTTTCTATCAGGAAGACCTTTCTATCAGGAAGACCTGCCATTTCTTGGTAGCGTACTTTCTATCAGGAAGACCTTTCTATCAGGAAGACCTGCCATTTCTTGTTAGCGTACTTTTTATCATGAAGACCTGCCATTTCTTGGTAGCGTACTTTCTATCAGGAAGACCTGCCATTTCTTGGTAGCGTACTTTCTATCAGGAAGACCTGCCATTTCTTGTTAGCGTACTTTCTATCAGGAAGACCTGCCATTTCTTGGTAGCGTACTTTCTATCAGGAAGACCTGCCATTTCTTGGTAGCGTACTTTCTATCAGGAAGACCTGCCATTTCTTGGTAGCGTACTTTCTATCAGGAAGACCTGCCATTTCTTGTTAGCGTACTTTCTATCAGGAAGACCTGCCATTTCTTGGTAGCGTACTTTCTATCAGGAAGACCTGCCATTTCTTGGTAGCGTACTTTCTATCAGGAAGACCTGCCATTTCTTGGTAGCGTACTTTCTATCAGGAAGACCTGCCATTTCTTGGTAGCGTACTTTCTATCAGGAAGACCTGCCATTTCTTGTTAGCGTACTTTCTATCAGGAAGACCTGCCATTTCTTGGTAGCGTACTTTCTATCAGGAAGACCTGCCATTTCTTGGTAGCGTACTTTCTATCAGGAAGACCTGCCATTTCTTGTTAGTGTACTTTCTATCAGGAAGACCTGCCATTTCTTGGTAGCGTACTTTCTATCAGGAAGACCTGCCATTTCTTGGTAGCGTACTTTCTATCAGGAAGACCTGCCATTTCTTGGTAGCGTACTTTCTATCAGGAAGACCTGCCATTTCTTGGTAGCGTACTTTCTATCAGGAAGACCTGCCATTTCTTGGTAGCGTACTTTCTATCATGAAGACCTGCCATTTCTTGTTAGCGTACTTTCTATCAGGAAGACCTGCCATTTCTTGGTAGCGTACTTTCTATCAGGAAGACCTGCCATTTCTTGGTAGCGTACTTTCTATCAGGAAGACCTGCCATTTCTTGTTAGCGTACTTTCTATCAGGAAGACCTGCCATTTCTTGGTAGCGTACTTTCTATCAGGAAGACCTGCCATTTCTTGGTAGCGTACTTTCTATCAGGAAGACCTGCCATTTCTTGTTAGCGTACTTTCTATCAGGAAGACCTGCCATTTCTTGGTAGCGTACTTTCTATCAGGAAGACCTGCCATTTCTTGGTAGCGTACTTTCTATCAGTAAGACCTGCCATTTCTTGGTAGCGTACTTTCTATCAGGAAGACCTGCCATTTCTTGTTAGCGTACTTTCTATCAGGAAGACCTGCCATTTCTTGGTAGCGTACTTTCTATCAGGAAGACCTGCCATTTCTTGGTAGCGTACTTTCTATCAGGAAGACCTGCCATTTCTTGGTAGCATACTTTCTATCAGGAAGACCTGCCATTTCTTGGTAGCGTACTTTCTATCAGGAAGACCTGCCATTTCTTGTTAGCGTACTTTCTATCAGGAAGACCTGCCATTTCTTGGTAGCGTACTTTCTATCAGGAAGACCTGCCATTTCTTGGTAGCGTACTTTCTATCAGGAAGACCTGCCATTTCTTGTTAGTGTACTTTCTATCAGGAAGACCTGCCATTTCTTGGTAGCGTACTTTCTATCAGGAAGACCTGCCATTTCTTGGTAGCGTACTTTCTATCAGGAAGACCTGCCATTTCTTGGTAGCGTACTTTCTATCAGGAAGACCTGCCATTTCTTGGTAGCGTACTTTCTATCAGGAAGACCTGCCATTTCTTGGTAGCGTACTTTCTATCAGGAAGACCTGCCATTTCTTGGTAGCGTACTTTCTATCAGGAAGACCTGCCATTTCTTGGTAGCGTACTTTCTATCAGGAAGACCTGCCATTTCTTGTTAGCGTACTTTCTATCAGGAAGACCTGCCATTTCTTGGTAGCGTACTTTCTATCAGGAAGACCTGCCTTTTCTTGGTAGCGTACTTTCTATCAGGAAGACCTGCCATTTCTTGTTAGTGTACTTTCTATCAGGAAGACCTGCCATTTCTTGGTAGCGTACTTTCTATCAGGAAGACCTGCCATTTCTTGGTAGCGTACTTTCTATCAGGAAGACCTGCCATTTCTTGTTAGCGTACTTTCTATCAGGAAGACCTGCCATTTCTTGGTAGCGTACTTTCTATCAGGAAGACCTGCCATATCTTGGTAGCGTACTTTCTATCAGGAAGACCTGCCATTTCTTGTTAGCGTACTTTCTATCAGGAAGACCTGCCATTTCTTGTTAGCGTACTTTCTATCAGGAAGACCTGCCATTTCTTGGTAGCGTACTTTCTATCAGGAAGACCTGCCATTTCTTGGTAGCGTACTTTCTATCAGGAAGACCTGCCATTTCTTGGTAGCGTACTTTCTATCAGGAAGACCTGCCATTTCTTGTTAGCGTACTTTCTATCAGGAAGACCTGCCATTTCTTGTTAGCGTACTTTCTATCAGGAAGACCTGCCATTTCTTGGTAGCGTACTTTCTATCAGGAAGACCTGCCATTTCTTGTTAGCGTACTTTCTATCAGGAAGACCTGCCATTTCTTGGTAGCGTACTTTCTATCAGGAAGACCTGCCATTTCTTGTTAGCGTACTTTCTATCAGGAAGACCTGCCATTTTTTGGTAGCGTACTTTCTATCAGGAAGACCTGCCATTTCTTGGTAGCGTACTTTCTATCAGGAAGACCTGCCATTTCTTGTTAGTGTACTTTCTATCAGGAAGACCTGCCATTTCTTGGTAGCGTACTTTCTATCAGGAAGACCTGCCATTTCTTGGTAGCGTACTTTCTATCAGGAAGACTTGCCATTTCGTGTTAGCGTACTTTCTATCAGGAAGACCTGCCATTTCTTGGTAGCGTACTTTCTATTAGGAAGACCGGCCATTTCTTGTTAGCGTACTTTCTATCAGGAAGACCTGCCATTTCTTGGTAGCGTACTTTCTATTAGGAAGACCGGCCATTTCTTGGTAGCGTACTTTCTATCAGGAAGACCTGCCATTTCTTGGTAGCGTACTTTCTATCAGGAAGACCTGCCATTTCTTGTTAGCGTACTTTCTATCAGGAAGACCTGCCATTTCTTGGTAGCGTACTTTCTATCAGGAAGACCTGCCATTTCTTGTTAGCGTACTTTCTATCAGGAAGACCTGCCATTTCTTGGTAGCGTACTTTCTATCAGGAAGACCTGCCATTTCGTGTTAGCGTACTTTCTATCAGGAAGACCTGCCATTTCTTGGTAGCGTACTTTCTATTAGGAAGACCGGCCATTTCTTGTTAGCGTACTTTCTATCAGGAAGACCTTTCTATCAGGGAGACCTTCCTATCAGGAAGACCTGCCATTTCTTGTTTAGCATTATTCCCGAATCGGCGAATCTCAGTCTGGCGCTCCCTCCACAAAAATAATTGGCTTGTAAAATTTGGGCATCATTCTTTGAGGGGATATGGTAGAATTGTTGAGTGTTGTATAGAATTGTTGAGTGTTGTATAGAATTGTTGAGTGTTGTATAGAAATGTTGAATGTTGTATAGAATTGTTGAGTGTTGTATAGAAATGTTGAGTGTTGTATAGAAATGTTGAATGGTGTATAGAATTGTTGAGTGTTGTATAGAAATGTTGAATGTTGTATAGAATTGGTGAGTGTTTTATAGAATTGTTGAGTGTTGTATAGAATTGTTGAGTGTTGTATAGAATTGTTGAATGTTGTATAGAAATGTTGAGTGTTGTATAGAATTGTTGAGTGTTGTATAGAATTGTTGAGTGTTGTATAGAAATGTTGAATGTTTTATAGAATTGTTGAGTGTTGTATAGAACTGTTGAGTGTTGCATAGAATTGTTGAGTGTTGTATACATGTTAACGAAACCAAAAAAATATATATTAAACACGTCCGGCCATCATATTAAAATCGTCCAACATCATACTTTGATCGTCCTACCATCATAGTAAAATCGTCCTACCATCCTATTTTAACCGTACTACCATCTATAGTTCAGCCATTCAATTACCTTATGTTGCATGGTGTCCCAATGAATTAAACATTTAGAATACAATTAGCATATGTTGAAGTGAACATGAACTGCATACCAGTCCCGCAATGAATGAGCTACCCAGTGAGCCATACATTCATGCAATTATTAATGAGTTTCTCCCAGATAAATAGGACATGTTTTCACCTGATCCCATAAGATAGTCAAATATCAATTAAGATAGATTTCAAGGGGAGCTGTGACAAGGTGGAGGGATGGGGGGGGGGGGCCCACTTTGGAAAAAAATCAGATTATCATATCCCAAATCGACCCAAAAATTGTCAAAACTGTTTAAAAAAATCACACCGAAAATTAAGACACATACATAAACCACACACGCACACTCAGAGGTACATACACACACAATCAAGAGGTACCTACACACACACTCAGAGGTACATACACACACACCTATTTTCTTTTGTTGATTTATTATTATTTAGCCTAAATTACCTTTTTAAAACGGAAACATTGGTCTGATCTTAACGAACCTGCACATGTTAGGAAATCTACGAAATCGCCCCCCCCCCCCCCCCCCCGTGTGGGTTTAAAGGTGGTGGGGTGGGATGGAATGAGATTTTAATACCCCCCCCCCCCCCCCAAAACATGAATCGGTCCGAGCTGTGGAGCCTTTTACAATAGATCTGCCCATGACGTACACCTCCCCACCCTCACCACACTTTACCCAATATAACACCCCACGTTACACCCCACATGACACCCCCACATGACACCCCACGTGACACCCCACATGACACCCCACATGACACCCCACATGACACCCCACGTGACACCCCACATTCTCATGTTAAAATGCAAATTCGGTTGGATTTAAAATACACTTTAACCCCCCCCACCCCAACTGACCTACACAACGGAGATTGGCTCCATGTATTGAATCTCTCTTATAGCCATCTATTATTTATTTGCTTCCAGAAATTCAATACAACATACAATAAAAAAATGTATGCCAGCCTCGCTATGTCACACGTCATTGTGTTATCAACAAGCCTGGCCAGCAATGGGTATAGAGACGTGAGTAGGTGATGGATTGGAGAGTATGTTTTATGAACACGCCTCTCGTCTCTGGGGAGACGTTAAGACATGGCTTGAAGAGTATCTGTGTGTCGCGATAAACTATAGAACAATCAATGTGTGTGTGTGGTGAACATATTGAAAAAGTTTGTGCTGTGAATACATGTGTTGTATTGTCGTGGAAATGTCGTCTTTATCTTATGGACAACCCGATATTGACGATACGACAAAAGACACAGCACTTGGACAAATTACCCGTTTGCTGTTGCCGACATGTGGGTGGGACGAAGCGCCGCCGCCACTTCATGAGCACCCTTTCGCTTCCTGTCGTTTCGCCGCATGGCCATTTTGGGCCAACCCCGCTAGTTACTTGTACAATGGCGGGCCAAACCTCGCTAGTTACTTGTACAGTGGCGGGCCAACCCTCGTTAGTTACTTGTACAATGGCGGGCCAACCCTCGCCAACCCTCGTTAGTTACTTGTACAATGGCGGGCCAACCCTCGTTAGTTACTTGTACAATGGTGGGCCAACCCTCACTAGTTACTTGTACAGTGGCGGGCCAACCCTCGTTAGTTACTTGTACAATGGCGTGCCAACCCTCGTTAGTTACTTGTACAATGGCGTGCCAACCCTCGCCAACCCTCGGCAGTGACTTGTACAATGACGGGCCAACCCTCGTTAGTTACTTGTACAATGGCGGGCCAACCCTCGTTAGTTACTTGTACAATGGCATGCCAACCCTATTCAACCCTCGTTAGTTTCTTGTACAATGGCGGGCCAACGCTCGTGACATTCTTCATTAACCAAGGTCAAGGCTCGTCGTTTGGTGTCATTATTCTGAGCAGTTATCTCCCACATTCCGAGAAAACGGCGAGAATGAGAATGTACCAACGTGAGTTTAGACACCGTAGTGTCTTTTTATTGCTCTCAAAGGGTAAAGCAGGGGCAGGGGTTGCCAACCTCTTTTGAGCGAATAGATAATTTATAAATGAAATCTGATCTGAGAATATGTGATGTAACTCTCGTCAAACTCAGGGATAACTCTCGTCAATCTCAGGGATAACTCTCGTCAAACTCTGGGATAACTCTCGTCAAATTCTGGGATAACTCTCGTCAAACTCTGGCATAACTCTTGTCAAAATCACAGGTAACTCATTATTAGACAGAACACTACCAAAAGGCCCAGCACATGGCGGGACTCGCTGTTAGCATGTTGCCTGCAAGCAGACGAGATGAGAGAAGTTAACCTTGAGGTAGGGAGCCTGAGGGAGAGCCTTTTGTGTGTGTGTGTGTTCCTTTTCTCGATTGACGAGTAGGCCAAGACGTGTGCACCATCCGGGCATTGTCAAGGTGTGAAATTCGGCGTGTAAACAAAAGTTCTACCTCAAGCAAGGGCCGCGACTTTGTTGTCTTCAGCACACCCGTGAGTCGTCTCACTTGAAGGCGCTTCTAACCAACAGAAAAGCTAGCAAAGTCAGTTTTTGTCACGGATAGACCCTGACATATTCTGACTGGGGGAGGGGCGGAGGGAGGGGAGGATGTGTGAGGGAGCGGAGAAGAGAGGGCAGAAAGGAGGGGAGGAGGGACGGGAAGAGGGAGGGGAGGAGGGAGGGAAGAAGAGAGGGCAGAAGGGAGGGGAAGAGGGAGGGAGGGGGGGAGGAGGGAGGGTGCCTTTTAATTTGTCAAGATCACCCCCCTTCCCCCAACGAACCTCAATTTTGGCAACTCAATCTGTCTAGAAGCTTGATTAAACTATTACGCAAGCGTTTGAAATTCTAATCTACAATCTTGCTTCTTGCCTTAAATGTCAAGTCGTCTATCTTGATTTATTGTCTATGTTCATACAGTTATTATTTTAAAATGGAAATTATAAATATTGGAAGATTTGATCTGCACGTCACATCCAGCTGGCATGCTGATGCTCCTATTCCCTGGCCAGGCAAGCGCCATGTGGGCGTAGACGTTGGACGTAGATGGTTGGATAGCGTTGAAAATATCAATAGTGAAAATAACGCCCTGCATTGTTGCTGTCGGTAAACTGCGCTATGTGTTGTCATTGGATGCATGTATTGACATGCTGAAAGATGAAGGAACCGTTGTAGGCGCACAGGGGAGAAGGGGGGGGGGCGCAAGGTAATCGGGGTAAAGAAAGGAAGGGTAATTTGATTCGATCAGCGTTTAAAGAATTTTTTTCTAAAGTTATGGCTGGGGCTTGGAAAAGGGGGGGGGGGGGGATGATTGCAAGAACCAAGTGAGGGTGCGGTTGGGGTGTGGGGGGTAGAAGAGTAGAAATATAAGGGGTGGGTGCTAGACTAAGTGAGGGTTGTGGTGTGGCTGTGGGGTTTAATATGGTGAAACAAAAATGTTTGTATTCTCTTCTACATTTCTGGATCTACCTTAACGACTAAGAAAATAACATAAAATTAGTTCGATACAACACCCCTGGTTAGGTCGCGACAAGGTCCCTGGTTAGGTCGAGACAAGGTCCCTGGTTAGGTCGTGACAAGGTCCCTGGTTAGGTCGCGACAAGGTCCCTGGTTAGGTCGAGACAAGGTCCCTGGTTAGGTCGAGACAGGTCCCTGGTTAGAGTTGCATGAAGTGAAGTCGAGTAACGTTCATGTCTTATCACTATCCCCACAGGGACGTCATGTCTTTTTCTGTCACTCCAGACACGACATTTCTATTTCTGTCACTCCAGGGACGTCATTTCTATTACTGTCACTCCAGAGACGTCTTGTCTATTTCTGACACCTCAGTGACGTCATGTTAACTTCTGTCACCTTTCTACAGGTATGGTTATTTCTGCAATCTGACGTCATGGCTAGTTCTGTAGCTTGTGTTGTTACAGATCATTAAACACAGCACCATCCTGTTAAACACAACACCATCTTATTAAACACAACACAGTCACAGCAGTTCAAAATTACAGCATCTCGGTTACGTCCCTTGCATAAACGTTTCTCTGTTTACATTTTGAATCTATGGTTTCCTAAGTTCTTTCCCATTTGGCGCTTTTCAGAGTGTGTGTGTGTGTGGACATGGAATGTGTACTCGGACTTCGTCCATATTGACTGTCTTATGTGTACGTGAAATGTGTACATCATGGCTGTCTATGTGTACATCATGGCTGTCTATGTGTACATCATGGCTGTCTATGTGTACATCATGGCTGTCTATGTGTACATCATGGCTGTCTATGTGTACATCATGGCTGTCTATGTGTACATCATGGCTGTCGTATGCATTCTCCATATATTTCAAGCATATTTTATTCACACCTGTTTGCCATCTCTCTACATTTCTTACTGTTGTCTCAACGGCGTCGTCATTTTGTTTGTAGTGTGGAATATTGCTTTTCAGATTTTGACCGTCTTCATAAGTGACAACTCAGCTGAAACTTTGTATGCTAACCCACCTATGATGACAATAAAACTTTTAATGATCAGTAGATCAGTAGGCTCAGTAGGTCAACAGTGACCCATGGAGTGACCTCAAAGTTGTTCCATTCATCGCTCGCTTATTTTCAACTTTCCTTTCAGGCTACACCTGACTAGTTATTCTTGTCCACTTTCCTTTCAGGCTACACCTGACTAGTTATTCTTGTCCACTTTCCTTTCAGGCTACACCTGACTAGTTATTCTTGTCCACTTTCCTTTCAGGCTACACCTGACTAGTTATTCATTTCCCATGGGAAGCCTGCTTTTGTCTACTTCTTGTTTCCATTTATTTTTCTACCTCAGCATTTTTCTAATTCTGTTGTCTACTTCTTCTTGGTAAAACTTTTGTTGAACATTCCTTTTTTTTCCTCTCTATTTATTTTTTCCTCGTCCTCCACCTTCACCATGCATATTTTGTTTATATTCCTCCTTTAGTAACCTCTCCTCCTCACCTACCACCCACCTTCCGTGGTGCATCCAAATATCATATTGCATACACATACAAACTGCAAAAACCTTCATTTCATTTCAGACTCCCGGTATTCGAAGTTCCGATTACTTGTGTAATGGGGTCGCCGGTAGGACCTGAACGAATATGATATAATAAATGCAATACATAACTTTATTACCACAGCCACCCATCTGTACCCACGAGAGAAGGGCACGATACTCCATGTGGAGGAGAGAGCGAGGGCCGGCAACTGTTGATGATAGAGCTACCTGGCAGAAATCGGGTTAAATAAACAGGGAGGGGGGACGGGGCCGTCTTCTCCCTCACCTTCAAATATTATATTATCTGGCATTTCTACTCCCGTGTCTCTCACGTGACTTTAGTTGTGTTTTTTTTCTTCTAAATAGTCCTGTTTTTCTTTTCTGTCCATCCTACCCTCGGATGCCCTCTCTACCTTTCAGTCCCACCTCTACCTTTCAGTGCCACCTCTAACGAGAGGATGGCTTCCATCACCTGTTAGGGATGTATTATTAGGAACTGTTGAAGGATGAAACCTTTTTAAAAAATCTGGCCCAATCGTCAATTGAATGCTTTCTACTTGTGGACAGTGGCGTAGTTTTACACGAAGGTGTTCGTATGCATTGCGCCGCTTTTAGGGTCAAAATATGATGAGATTTCAAAGCATTAGGTTGAAGGAAACTTCTTTAGACTCAGAGTCGCCAACCAGCATGTATGGCGTAGAGAATGGAATACATTAATAATGCTGACACTTAGCATCGATCTAATTTGTCTTTTTTTAAATAATCGAATATCAAGTATTAATATAAAATCGATTATCCTGTAACTGGAATAAGATCGCCATGTGTTGTTTACAACAATCCTTCTTTATATTTGGTATTATTATTATGTTAAGTCATACCTTGGAAGTGGATTCCCGTCCCTCATAGATCATAGTTTGTGAATGTTTGCTTTGTTGAATGTTTTTGGTCTGGTGAAGGTTTTTGCTTTGGTGAAGGTTTGCTCTGGTGAAGGTTTGCTTTGGTGAATGTTTTTGCTTTGGTGAATGTTTTTGGTCTGGTGAAGGTTTGCTTTGGTGAATGTTTTTGGTGTGGTGAAGGTTTACTTTGGTGAATGTTTTTGGTCTGGTGAATGTTTGCTTTGGTGAATGTTTTTGCTTTGGTGAATGTTTTTGGTCTGGTGAAGGTTTGCTTTGGTGAATGTTTTTGGTCTGTTGAAGGTTTGCTTTGGTGAATGTTTTTGGTCTTGTGAAGGTTTGCTTTGGTGAATGTTTTTGCTTTGGTGAAGGTTTGCTTTGGTGAATGTTTTTGCTTTGGTGAATGTTTTAGCTTTGGTGAATGTTTTTGCTTGGTGAATGTTTTTGCTTTGGTGAATGTTTTTGCTTTGGTGAATGTTTTTGCTTTGGTGAATGTTTTTGCTTTGGTGAAGGTTTGCTTTGGTGAATGTTTTTGATTTGGTGAATGTTTTTGCTTTGGTGAATGTTTTTGCGTTGGTGAATGTTTTTGCTTTGGTTAAGGTTTGCTTTGGTGAAGGTTTGCTTTGGTGAATGTTTTTGCTTTGGTGAATGTTTTTGCTTTGGTGAATGTTTTTGCTTTGGTGAAGGTTTGCTCTGGTGAAGGTTTGCTTTGGTGAATGTTTCGGCTTTGGTTAGAGTCTGCCCCTGAAATTGTCTGCCCCTCTGAAGCTCTGCCCTTTTTTAATGTCTTCCGCGATGAACTTCTGTTCTTTTAAAGCTCTGCCCCTGCTAGTTTACCCCATGAACCCACATTACACTTCATGCAAATTGCCGCTCACGATGTATAAGAAAACGATTTCCATCAGACAGAGCAGACTTCAAAGTCTTACACGGCCAACGAAGCGTTCCTTTGATGGAGGCCACGTCCATACAACATGCACTTGGTTGTGACTTCATCTAACCACATGTGGACACATTCTGTGCTACATCAATCGAACTTAATATTGGTCTATTTTTATTGATCTGACTTGCAACGAGACAGTATGACGATGTCAATTATTTCATCCCACTAAATGTTAGATTATGTCACAACTTGTGTTGAAAGGAATGTTAGATTATGTCACAACTTGTATTGAAAGGAATGTTAGATTATGTCACAACTTGTATTGAAAGGAATGTTAGATTATGTCACAACTTGTATTGAAAGGAATGTTAGATTATGTCACAACTTGTATTGAAAGGAATGTCGTTATTTTTTTTACCAATGTTAAAGTTTTAACAGTAACAATATATCTAGTCTTTCACTTCCTGTAACCTTGGCTTTGAAAAATCCCGCCTCCGACAATAAAGCAATAACAGATAAGCGAGCACTTCAGTTTTTAACTATTTTCTCTTTCTTTTCGTATTTTCATTTTGTCCAGTCTGCCGAGGAAGGCTCTTAGCCGACACGTTCTTCTCTTGTTGTCCTGTCTTTTGATTCAAGCTGCCACATACCTTGTTCTACTATTTCCTTCACACAGCTTGAACGCAGTCCTCATTAATTAATCAAGGAAAGACAACTTTTCAATCTAGTTTGCATTTTTATTCCAGTTACACCACACGCAAAGAAACAAAAATGTCTGTCATTAAATTTGAAAATGCCTCACCATTCTCACCATTCTCACCACTCTCACTATTCTCACCACTCTCACCATTCTCACCATTCTCACCACTCTCACCATTCTCACCATTCTCACCACTCTCACCATTCTCACCATTCTCACCACTCTCACCATTCTCACCATTCTCACCACTCTCACAATTCTCACCACTCTCACCATTCTCACCACTCTCACCATTCTCACCATTCTCACCACTCTCACCATTCTCACCATTCTCACCACTCTCACCACTCTCACCACTCTCACCATTCTCACCACTCTCACCATTCTCACCACTCTCACCATTCTCACCACTCTCATCATTCTCACCATTCTCACCACTCTCACCATTCTCACCACTCTCACGACTCTCACCATTCTCACCATTCTCACCATTCTCATTTCCTCCCCACTTTTTTTGATCGAAAAAAAATAAGAATAAAATTATAATTTAATAATTTAAGAAGACATCCTCTTGTTATAAATCCGAGACACATGTGCCATTAAAGAAGAGAATTTTAAAGACACTGTCTTGGGTTGATGGATAAACCTTCCTAGGAAGTTATCAAAAAATTGGGGTGGGGGTGGATTTATAGCCGATTAGGAGGGCCCATAATTTGTGAAATAGTTTCAGGATTATCTGCCCTTCATTAGTGCGCTATGTAGACCCGTGAACGAGGGTGTGTTAACAACCACTAGGGGCGTTCTCCACACGGCTTTATCCAGCAAGGGGCCTCGGGCAAAGGGAAGTAAGTTATGTGCAGATGACATGAGTTACGGGGCTTTGTGGCTGCCGTTGACGATGAAGCAAAGGAAAGAGAATTGCACCTTTAATTGTCTCCATTAGTCTCTGTCTCGGTGCACCATTTGTCTGTGTCTCGGTGCACCATTTGTCTGTGTCTCGGTGCACCATTTGTCTGTGTCTCGGTGCACCATTTGTCTGTGTCTCGGTGCACCATTTGTCTGTGTCTCGGTGCACCATTTGTCTGTGTCTCGGTGCACCATTTGTCTGTGTCTCGGTGCACCATTTGTCTGTGTCTCGGTGCACCATTTGTCTGTGTCTCGGTGCACCATTTGTCTGTGTCTCGGTGCACCATTAGTCTGTGTCTCGGTGCACCATTTGTCTGTGTCTCGGTGCACCATTTGTCTGTGTCTTGGTCCACTACATGTCTGTGTCTTTGTGCACCATTTGCCTGTGTCTCGGTGCACTATTCGTATGTGTCTTTGTGCACCATTTCATTGTCTCGGTACACCTTTTGTCTGCGTCTCAGTGCACCATTTGTCTGAGTCTAGACTGTAGGAAACTACTTATTTGCATGTGAAGATCAGTGTTTCTAAAATTATTAGGGAAAAAATAGTGAAAAAATCCCCCCCCCCCCACACACACACACACACACACACCTAGAATATAGAATGGAATTCCCTCGAATGTTAACTAACACAACCGAATCGTTGTGTCACTGTGTCATTGTATGGTGTTGTCACTGTGTCATTGTATCGTTGTGTCACTGTGTCATTGTATTGTTGTGTCACTGTGTCATTGTATCGTTGTGTCATTGTGTTGTTGTGTCACTGCGTCATTGTGTCGTTGTGTCATAGCCATTGTGTGTCTGAGCGAAAGCAAGGGTTCTCAAATCGAAGGATTCTCAAACCGGGTGGGTTCTCAAACCGTGGGTTGTCGTGAGCTGTTAAAACGTTTGAATCAAATCCCAGGTTACGGGGACGGGTGTTTTGGGGTTGGGGGGGGGATGTAACTATAATCAATGACAGCTGGTCACGTGATCAATATCAGAGTTCTGGACACGCAGGCTGCAAGTGTTGGAGAGCAGCGCATGCTCTCTCCTTTTATTAGCAATTGAGAATCCCTCTCAACCTCGGCTTGGCGCGTTCATTGATTATTTAAATTCCTCATTTCCCTCCCTTGGTTTGTTGTATTTATATAAATCTCTCCAGCGCAATTGATCTATAGAACATAATGACAGCATTTATCTACATGTCCACATAATCAGTAGTGTCTCGTCGATGTGTTGTTTACTTTATGACAGCACGCTACAGTGTACACATCTACAGGCTAGTTTATATGATGGCTACAGTGTACACAGCTACAGACTAGTTTATATGATGGCTACAGTGTACACAGCTACAGACTAGTTTATATGATGGCCACAGTGTACACAGCTACAGGCTAGTTTATATGATGACTAGAGTGTAAAAACTAAAGGCTAGTTTATATAATGGCTATTGCGTACACAATTTCAGACTAGTGTGTAATTTGGACTTAAACTCCTGTGCCCCACTAGATGCTAATCAAACTTCATGGTCATCATGAGATCACGTCTTGTTGCAAAACGTCACTATTATTTTTGCAAAAATCCATTCTAGTTGGATAATTCACTATTATTACAAAAATCCACTAGTGTTGCAAGAATCCACAATTTTTGCCAACATTCGCAACTGTTATGGTTCAGCAACAACCGACTAATGGTGCACACGATTCTATCAATAAATACAACCAAAATTTTGGACGTAAATGACTCTGTGTTCTGAATAGAAAGAGTGGCTTACGTCAGGGCGCCACGGTGTAACGTCTGGGGGCGGGCATGGGGAGGGACTGCTGGGATGGAATATATCAAAATGCCAATCGGTGCATTTGTTACGGACCAGCTGCGGAACAAATCAAATGCCTGGCACTGAACGGGGCCGAAGCAGAAAAGTAGCGAGGCCTTTACGGTTAAAATATCGGCCCGTCCTCAGGGCCTGGGGCGGGGGGGGGGGTGGAAGTGTGGAAGCCATCAGTACGCCCGTGCGGTACGTGTGAGACAGGGAGATATAGGGCAGTCCATCCATCATAGGGAAATCATTGGACGCGACTTTTAGTACTGTGGTGGGTGGATGGGTGTGGGGGGTGGAAAAAAAAGGGGGGGGGGGGTAGCGAGTCAATCTAAAGCAAAGGGCGAAGGGAGCCGTACCGCAGGAAGTCAGAATTAAACTGGGAGGTGGGGGTAGGGGGTAGTAGTTGAAAGTAATGCTACTACAGAGGAGGTGTGAGGCTTTGGGGTGGGGGTAATAAGGAAAAAAGCTAAAAGAGGAGGAGTTTGTGGTAAATTAATGCAGGAGGAGCTGTGTGGGTTGTGCGGGGTTGTATGTGTGGTTCACTCCACATCATATTACCAATAGACTTAAGCCATTAAAGTTGTAGAGAATAATCAAGGGTCTGAAGAGTTGTTAGTTCATATTGGCCATCCACCACCAGCAGTGGCGTAGTCGCAACCACCAGCAGTGGCGTAGTCGCAAACACTTCCAGTGGCGTGGTCGCAAACAATTCCATTAGCGTAGTCGCAAACACTTCCATTGGTGCAGCCACCAACACTTCCAGTGACGTAGTCACAAGCGCCACCCAACCATGAAGACTACCAACGCAAACACTTGCTTCTTTCTCACCTTATTTGCTTCCACCCACCCAACCCCTTTTTTTCAAATCGACTTCAATCACTTCCTCAAAAATGTAAACAAAAAAAAGTTTTAAAATTCCTTAAATTTCCTACCCCACATGTTACCCATAGACAGACCCACACGACTTCTGAAGTCCCCGCCACACCGCCTAACCAACCACCACGTCCTCCATACCTGGTCTTCATCGGTGTCTCTCTTCGAGTCTACCCTCGCCATGTCGCCCGGGTTCTGGTAATTCTAAAAATGCCCCACGAGTGTTTATCATGGAGCTATCCGATACAGACGCGAGGGTTTAATATAGACCTACCTCGAGTCAAGTAGTGGAGATTAGGTGCACACCGGTGCAGACTACTTGCAGTGGAGCTTAGGTGCACACCGGTGCAGACTACTTGCAGTGAAACCTGTGGTTAGTGGTTGCAACCAATGATTAACCTTGATGTGTAGTTGTTTGTTTGTTTTTTGTTTTTGTTTTTAGAATCCTTGCTATACAGTGTATTTAATATCTATTTTAAAGGATATTAAATGTACTGTATAGCAAGGGTTCTCATCATATATCAAGTGCAACGCCCTCACTTGATTTCAAAACATTGCCTGCACAACATCTCGACTTGGAAACAGAAGTTTCGCACCCCCTCCCTCCCCACAAGATTAAAAATACGAATAAATAAGCAAACAAATATGATATTCTGGGTCTGCCCGCACCCCTGCAGGTTATGATAAAAAATGTAATTACCATTGTCTTGACAACGGGTATCATATTGTTAACACAATTCTGTCGGGGTTGGGGTGGGTCTGGTGGAGTTGTTAGTGTCATGGTAACTTTGAAGGTTTTAAAAGTTGAACAATGCAACTATAAGGCACCGCTGAACTGTCACAATATACAATATGACATCTGTTTAGGTATGTTGAGCTGTTAGAATATGTCGCCATGTATGTAAGTTGTACAGTCGGAATGTGTCGTCATGTATGTACGTTGTTCAGTCAGAATATGTCGTCATGTACGTACGTTGTACAGTCAGAATAAGTCGTCATGTATGTACGTTGTACAGTCAAAATATGTCGTCATGTATGTACGTTGTACAGTCAGAATATGTCGTCATGTATGTACGTTGTACAGTCAGAATATGTCGTCATGGATGTACGTTGTACAGTCAAAATATGTCGTCATGTATGTACGTTGTACAGTCAGAATATGTGGTCATGTATGTACGTTGTACAGTCAGAATATGTCGTCATGTATGTACGTTGTTCAGTCAAAATATGTCGTCATGTATGTACGTTGTACAGTCAGAATATGTCGTCATGTATGTACGTTGTACAGTCAGAATATGTCGTCATGGATGTGCGCTGTACAGTCAGAATATGTCGTCATGTATGTACGTTGTACAGTCAGAATATGTCGTCATGTATGTACGTTGTACAGTCAGAATATGTCGTCATGTATGTACGTTGTACAGTCAGAATATGTCGTCATGGATGTGCGCTGTACAGTCAGAATATGTCGTCATGTATGTACGTTGTACAGTCAGAATATGTCGTCATGGATGTACGTTGTACAGTCAGAATATGTCGTCATGTATGTACGTTGTACAGTCAGAATATGTCGTCATGGATGTGCGCTGTACAGTCAGAATATGTCGTCATGGATGTACGTTGTACAGTCAGAATATGTCGTCATGGATGTACGTTGTACAGTCAGAATATGTCGTCATGGATGTATGTTGTGCAGTCAGAATATGTCGTCATGTATGTTCGTTGTACAGTCAGAATATGTCGCCATGTATGTTCGTTGTACAGTCAGAATATTTCGTCATTTATGTTCGTTGTACAGTCAGAATATCTCGTCAGTATATACGTTGTACGATCAGAATATGTCGTCATGTATGTTCGTTGTACAGTCAGAATATGTCGTCATGTATGTTCGTTGTACAGTTAGAATATGTCGTCATGTATGTACGTTGTACAGTCAGAATATGTCGTCATGTATGTACGTTGTACAGTCAGAATATGTCATCTGTGTATGCAGCCTAATGGACTAAAAATAACATCAGGAAAAACGCAAGAAATGATTTGACTCCCTAACAGACAACGTTGTACACAATGCAGTCAATATATGGGCTTTTCCTTGCGACGACCACTGGGAATTGATTGATGCAGTTAACATAAGGTTAGGAATGTCTCAATTGGTATCAATGTATTGAGAGGCTCATGGTACCCCCATCACCCCACTATCTAAACTCCTGCAGGAAATCAAACAGATATCTTTACATTAAAGATCAAAGATTTTCATTCGATCACCACATCTTATGGCTTAACAGGGACAGTGATCTATAGATTCTTTTATTTTCATTTCGTGTGTTTACAAGCCTACATGTATTGAGAACCGCCGCAATGAAGTGTTTTTTAAAAATATTTATGAAATCTAAAACTAGACCGTCCCACACACCCCTACCAATATATTGAAAGCTAAAACTAGACCGTCCCACACACCCCTACCAATATATTGAAAGCTAAAACTAGACCGTCCCACACACCCCTACCAATATATTGAAAGCTAAAACTAGACCGTCCCACACACCCCTACCAATATATTGAAAGCTAAAACTAGACCGTCCCACACACCCCTACCAATATATTGAAAGCTAAAACTAGACCGTCCCACACACCCCTACCAATATATTGAAAGCTAAAACTAGACCGTCCCACACACCCCTACCAAGATATTGAAAGCTAAAACTAGACCGTCCCACACACCCCTACCAAGATATTGAAAGCTAAAACTAGACCGTCCCACACACCCCTACCAAGATATTGAAAGCTAAAACTAGACCGTCCCACACACCCCTACCAAGATATTGAAAGCTAAAACTAGACCGTCCCACACACCCCTACCAATAGCAAAAGAATGTAAGCAATCAAGAATTCTGTGTTGTGTTTCGGTTGTGTTTAGGTTGTGTTTAAGTTGTGTTTAGGTTGATGTTCTATGCAAGTGGTTCGCGAGTATTGGAAACACATTTGTGTTTTTGGCTCGCGTCATTGACTCTGGTTCACGGCCAGCCCTCTAGAGTGCTTCGGGGAAGAAGCAGACGTCTCTCATTTCATCTGAAATCGTTCATTGACTGTGATTAAATGTCGATCTTCTCAATGGCGTACTTAGCAGAACTTTCGTGTACAGCAGTTATGTACAGCAGTTATGTACAGCAGTTATGTACAGCAGTTATGTACAGCAGTTATGGAGCATCATAACGTACTTAGCAGAACTTTCGTGTACAGCAGTTATGGAGCATCATAACGTACTTAGCAGAACTTTCGTGTACAGCAGTTATGGAGCATCATAACGTACTTAGCAGAACTTTCGTGTACTGCAGTTATGGAGCATCATAACGTACTTAGCAGAACTTTCGTGTACAGCAGTTATGGAGCATCATAACGTACTTAGCAGAACTTTCGTGTACATCAGTTATGGAGCATCATAACGTACTTAGCAGAACTTTCGTGTACTGCAGTTATGGAGCATCATAACGTACTTAGCAGAACTTTCGTGTACAGCAGTTATGGAGCATCATAACGTACTTAGCAGAACTTTCGTGTACAGCAGTTATGTACAGCAGTTATGGAGCATCATAACGTACTTAGCAGAACTTTCGTGTACTGCAGTTATGGAGCATCATAACGTACTTAGCAGAACTTTCGTGTACTGCAGTTATGGAGCATCATAACGTACTTAGCATATCTTTCGTGTACATCAGTTATGGAGCCTCATAACGTACTTAGCAGAACTTTCGTGTACAGCAGTTATGGAGCATCATAACGTACTTAGCAGATCTTTCGTGTACAGCAGTTATGTACAGCAGTTATGTACAGCAGTTATGGAGCATCATAACATATTTTTAAAACTAGCACCTGAAGTCTGACACTTATTACCTTATAACCTGCCCCCATCCTCCACCTTTTTTTTTATTACTTGCGTTGAAAGCCAGTTAATAAATGTATATGTAAAGGTAATATTGGTAATGACATTCATCTGTTTACATCTCTGATTCAAGGCGTTCTTCACATCTCCTTGCATTCTCACTTTAGTGGAATCAAATAGTTTACAGTTATGAATATTATTATTTTTTTATGTAAATGTGTTTTTTTTTATTTGTGTTTAAACAAAGAAAAGAGAGAGGCAGTGAGTCCAAGGGTAACATGGTGGTACTGACCCAGTTGGCAACTTGTACGTCATTGTGGTATTGACTCTGAGTACCATTTGAACGACATCATGATACCGACTCTGAGCACAAAATGTACCAGATGGTGTGACGGTCATAAACAGATGCGTATTAATCCCCACGCGTCTCGTGACGTCAATAAAAGTAGTGCCATCCACTTAGCGGCCATGCTGGCGAGCACCCGATGAAGTGCTATCTCACCGGAAAGCCTGGATCTATCTCCACCCAGCACAAACTGCCTGCTTCTCGTCTTTTATTGAGTTATATATCGTCGTAATTTCGTCTCGCCCTCGAGGTATCCTCCCAGAGTGGCGTCTTTTATTAGCCGGCCCGAGTTGCCTACTGGGGAAAGTTTCTCCAAGATTTCATTTGAGCTCATTTGGAAATTAAATTTGGCCCCGCATGCATACCGCGGGATCAGGTTTACCTGGCATGCAACGTGACGTGGCGGTTTTTAGCTTCCGACAGCAACATGTGGATGTTAATGTAAAGGAAAGAAGGGGGGAAGGGGGGGGGTGAAGCAGGATGTCTTCGCCAGTTGCCAAGTTTAATTTGTTATTGTTTTATTTTTTAAAAATTTGAATTCCTCTAAAATGAAGTTTGTGTTTTTTAAGCGTTGTAAAAAAAAATGTCGAGATTGATGCATCACGGGATTGAAGAAGCGGGGGATTGGGGAGGGGGGTGTAGGAGGCTTGTGCGGGCAGTAGGGGACTGGGGGGGTGTATTAGACTGGGAGGAGTGGGTGGAGAAGGCTAGGAGGAGGGGGTGTAGGAGGCTTGTGCGGGCAGAAGGGGACTGGGGGGGTGGGTGTATTAGACTGGGAGGAGTGGGTGGAGAAGGCTAGGAGGAGGGGGTGTAGGAGGCTTGTGCGGGCAGAAGGGGACTGGGGGGTGGGTGTATTAGACTGGGAGGAGTGGGTGGAGAAGGCTAGGAGGAGGGGGTGTAGGAGGCTTGTGCGGGCAGTAGGGGACTGGGGGGGTGTATTAGACTGGGAGGAGTGGGTGGAGAAGGCTAGGAGGAGGGGGTGTAGGAGGCTTGTGCGGGCAGTAGGGGACTGGGGGGTGGGGTGTATTAGACTGGGAGGAGTGGGTGGAGAAGGCTAGGAGGAGGGGTTGTAGGAGGCTTGTGCGGGCAGTAGGGGACTGGGGGGGTGGGTGTATTAGACTGGGAGGAGTGGGTGGAGAAGGCTAGGAGGAGGGGGTGTAGGAGGCTTGTGCGGGCAGTAGGGGACTGGGGGGGTGTATTAGACTGGGAGGAGTGGGTGGAGAAGGCTAGGAGGAGGGGGTGTAGGAGGCTTGTGCGGGCAGTAGGGGACTGGGGGGGTGTATTAGACTGGGAGGAGTGGGTGGAGAAGGCTAGGAGGAGGGGGTGTAGGAGGCTTGTGCGGGCAGTAGGGGACTGGGGGGGTGGGTGTATTAGACTGGGAGGAGTGGGTGGAGAAGGCTAGGAGGAGGGGGTGTAGGAGGCGGGGCTGGGGGTGTAGGAAACCTGGGTTGGTGATTAGGAGACATGGGGAGGTGTGTAGTAGACAGCGGTGGGATGTATGGGACTGGGTTCCAGAAGACCTGGGTTAGGGTGAAGCGGGTTGCTGTAGTCAGATGGACATTTAAAAATCTTAAACACATTTGCTCGGAGGAGCGGAGCTAAGTCTGGTTAGCATTGATCTCTGAGCGGAGCTAAGTCTGGTTTGCATTGATCTCTGAGTGGAGCTAAGTCTGGTTAGCATTGATCTCTGCCTCACTTTAAGATACGGTGTGTGTCATAGAATGTATTTCTATATTGCTAGAGATGATATCATGTATCCATTGATTTCCCAGAAACTACGTTCGATTAAATGTGTGTCCTACTTGCACCACTCAAGTGGATATGATATGCCCTAGTACACTAAATATGCCACTCAGGTAGTTATTATCTGGCCTAGTACACTAATTATTTACTGTAGGTGGTTATTAAATGCCCTAGTACCATGGCTATGCCACTCAGGGCCCTAATTTCAAGACAAAATACCTCCTTTTCTGACTGTATGTGGAAATCTTTCCTACCAAGAGTTGGATTAAAGAGTGAGCACGAGGTCGGTGAGAGGGGAGATAAACAGACGAGTAAATATATTTTGTCTACAGCCCTTGACCTTGTATTATAAACAGATTGGAAGGGTAGCACAATTCAAAGAATGCACCATTTCTAGACTCTGGGTATGATTGGCTGGGGAATGTTTTTATTTGAACAATGTCCAGAAATACAATCACATTTTATACTTCACCTTCCTACGTGACCTTTTTTGCTTGACCCTAACCTTCATACGTGGTCTTTTGTGCTTGACCTTGACCTCCTTACGTGGCCTTGAGTGCTTGATTCTGACCTTCCTACGTGGCTTTTTATGCTTGACCATAACCTTCTTTTCTGACCTTGTAAGCGTCACCCTGACCTTCCTTAAGTGGCCTTTTGTGCTTGGCCCTGACCATCCTAAGGGGACTTGTGTGCTTGACCCTGACCATCCTAAGTGGACATGTGTGCTTGACCCAGAGTTATTATAAAATTATAAATGTATTTAATTTTACGGAAGAAAATAAAACATGTCGAAAGCCGAGCTAATGGATTTGTTCAGATTGTAACTACATGACCCGTTAGGCCCTTTGGATACTGGATACTAGTTATCTGTCTTAACAATAATGTTACTATTTGTCTTGTAACAATAATGTTACTTGTTGACTGTCATAACATAAATGTTACTAAGGGTCTGCCGTGCACCAAAAAGTTACTATAGCTGATGTCGTAACATAAATGTTACCAAGGATCTGCCGTGCACCCAAAAGGTTACTGTAGCTTATGTCGTAACATAAAGGTTACGAGTGAGTGGGAAAGTAAACTAAGGGACATTATCCTACTGACAAAACCCAGATACGTACTTGGAAGATAGGTATAGTATTAACTATCGTGTACCTGTCCTGTTATCTCAGGTGACAGACGAGGCGTATCTTTCCTGTACCTTTTCAAGGCTCTGATAATAAATGTGGTTATGGCTTAATATATACGGGCCAGACGAATCGGGTGTACTGCCAGGCCAATCATGTGTACTGCCAGGCCAATCATGTGTACTGCCAGGCCAATCATGCGTACTGCCAAGCCAATCATGTGTACTGCCAGGCCAATCATGTGTACTGCCAGGCCAATCATGTGTACTGCCAGGCCAATCATGTGTACTGCCAGGCCAATCATGTGTACTGCCAGGCCAATCATGCGTACTGCCAGGCCAATCATGTGTACTGCCAGGCCAATCATGTGTACTGCCAGGCCAATCATGTGTACTGCCAGGCCAATCATGTGTACTGCCAGGCCAATCATGTGTACTGCCAGGCCAATCATGTGTACTGCCTGCCGATCATGTGTACTGCCAGGCCAATCATGTGTACTGCCAGGCCAATCATGTGTACTGCCTGCCGATCATGTGTACTGCCTGGCCGATCATGTGTACTGCCAGGCCGATCATGTGTACTGCCTGCCAATCATGTGTACTGCCAGGCCAATCATGTGTACTGCCAGGCCAATCATGTGTACTGCCAGGCCAATCATGTGTACTGCCAGGCCAATCATGCGTACTGCCAGGCCAATCATGTGTACTGCCAGGCCAATCATGTGTACTGCCTGGCCAATCATGTGTACTGCCTGGCCAATCATGTGTACTGCCTGACCAATCAAATGTACTGCCTGCCAATCATGTGTACTGCCAGGCCATTTATTTGTACTGCCAGGCCAATTATTTGTACTGCCAGGCCAATTATTTGTACTGCCAGGCCAATTATTTGTACTGCCAGGCCAATTATTTGTACTGCCAGGCCAATTATTTGTACTGCCAGGCCAATTATTTGTACTGCCAGGCCAATTATTTGTACTGCCAGGCATACATCTAGCTAAACATGCTTGACCCCCCTCCCCCCGCTCCCCCTTTACCGATGTAATAAGTTCTCAAATGTAATACCGTATCACATTCTAACATCAATTCTTTGAAGGTCATTGTGTCTGGCTCATAACATCAAATATTTCCGACATCTGCCCGACACCGTCCTCTCATAGTCGTGCCCGTTTTAACCAACTCTCAAATGTGCAATCAAAATATTTGGTTTGTATCGTTCCGATATCTGATAACCAATTGACATATTATGGAGGCGATACAAAAACTCGATTAGGAATTGCTGAATCGAATATACATTCGTCTGAAATCAAACTGTATTCGGAGTCACATGTATCGTCCAACTCAAAATGTCACCGTCAAGAATCAATGGAATTTTGGTTTACCAAATAACGGATGTGACGTCAAAAAGATTTTCCAAGCGCAAAACGTATGTATTTGATACTTAGATACTTTGATACTTTATGTTTCGGTACTTACTTATTCGATACCTACTTACCCGATACCTATATACTCGATACTCGTTCAGCAATCGTGGACAAAACAAGATGGTTTCAAACTTTAAGTTTGTTTGCATTAAGCGGGATGATGGATAAAGCGAATGTTTGATTAACCGGACCACTGGCAGTTATAAACCTGCACTTCCAACTGTTTACATAACGTACGCTTCTGATGTTCAAAGGTAGGGTGGTTGCATTGGGAGGGAGGGGGTGGTGATTTCATCGGAACTCTGTTTGTTTTTATGTCCTCGGGATGATCTCTACGGGGGTGGGGGGGCTGCCTACACTCTGGGGTACCGCGCCTCCGCCCCCAATTTGCAGGCACTCTGAAGGTTGTTGTGCCCCCCCCCCCCCCGTAGTTTGCAGGCACTCCGAGGGGGTGGTTAGAGAGCCATTAACCGTACAGGTTAGCTGCGGTCTTCTTTAATCAAGCTTACACAAACTATCGGGTACACAGCTGAACACACTCATGATGACGCAATAGCCGCTCCATTTTATCCAGATGCTCATAATCTCGAAGCCCCGCGTATTTTTTTGTAATGTCTATTTTTAGCAACCTTCTGCTCGGATGACCAGCTCCCATTAAATTTCGATTGAATCAACCATGCACCTTTATCACGAGCTGCAATCAATTGATTGAATCAACCATGCACCTACTATCACGGGCACAAATCAATTATTCCATAAATTGGATACATGAATGGATCCATCGGTCTTGTTCATATCCGTGAATTAATTAATTCGTTCTTATTTTATCAAAAAATCGTCCATCAATAAGTTATTATTCCAATCCATCAATCCACGGAACTGTTATATGAAGCTTAGCACTATCTCTCGAAGTAGTGGTCGTCAGACATTTTGCTGGTGGTGGAAGATGATCAGATGGCACGGTGGAAGATGATCAGATGGCACGGTGGAAGATGATCAGATGGCACGGTGGAAGATGATCAGATGGCACGGTGGAAGATGATCAGATGGCACGGTGGAAGATGATCAGATGGCACGGTGGAAGATGATCAGATGGCACGGTGGAAGATGATCAGATGGCACGGTGGAAGATGATCAGATGGCACGGTCGAAGATGATCAGGTGGCACATAATTTATGTTTAAATACATAGGAAATTACCCGCATAATATGCACCTGAGCTGTGCGTTAGATGTGTTAGCTGCACATATGTTCTTATCTACTTTATGTAAATATTGATGACCCTGCATGCAGAGGCGTAAATGAGTTTTGACGCCCTTGGCTAGTTTATTTTTGGCGCCCTTGATAAATAATTTTTTTTTAAAAGTAGAGATTTAGCGGTGCCCTTTTGAACTGGCGCAGGCGGCGCCCTTGGCAACTGCCCCAATACCAAACAGTTGTTACGCCACTGCCTGTATGAACACCTTTATGTCTACTTTTTTTTAAACCATCTGTATACATACATTGACGAGACCTAGCTTTTCATAACCATCAATGTACATACATTAACGAGACCTAGCTTGTCATAAGCACTGTATACTTTATAGTCTGTAGATAAAACTTTCTTTTACTACTATCAACCTCACCAATGCACACCTACCAATGCACACCTACCAATGCACACCTACCAATGCACACATAACAATGCACACCTAACAATGCACACCTACCAATGCACACCTACCAATGCACACCTACCAATGCACACCTACCAATGCACACCTAACAATGCACACCTAGCAATGCAAACCTACCAATGCACACCTACCAATGCACACCTACCAATGCACACCTACCAATGCACACCTACCAATGCACACCTAACAATGCACACCTACCAATTCACACCTACCAATTCACAACTACCAATTCACACCTAACAATGCACACCTACCAATTCACACCTACCAATTCACAACTACCAATTCACAACTACCAATGCACAACTACCAATGCACACCTACCAATTCACACCTACCAATTCACACCTACCAATTCACAACTACCAATTCACAACTACCAATGCACAACTACCAATGCACACATACCAATTCACAACTACCAATTCACAACTACCAATGCACACCAACCAATGCACACCAACCAATGCACACCAACCAATGCACACATACCAATTCACAACTACCAATGCACAACTACCAATGCACACCAACCAATGCACACCAACCAATGCACACCAACCAATGCACACCAACCAATGCACACCAACCAATGCACACCAACCAATGCACACCAACCAATGCACACCAACCAATGCACACATACCAATTCACAACTACCAATGCACAACTACCAATGCACAACTACCAATGCACACCAACCAATGCACACCTGCCCGTGCACACCTACTTCCAACTACCCCAATTAGCAACGCAACAAGTTTTCATTTCACGTCACAAGTTGGGGTCTAAGAAGGTGGGGTACAGGTCTGGAATCTGCACGTGTTAATTGGCCGCCATATTGTTTTGACTGTTCCTCAACAAGTGGATTATTAATTAGCACGCGCTGACTTGTTTCTCCATTACTGTCTCGCCATCCTAACTATAGATATCTGTCTCACCATCCTAACTATAGATAGCTGTCTCACCATCCTAACTATAGATAGCTGTCTCACCATCCTAACTATATATATCTGTCTCACTATCTTAACTATAGATATCTGTCTCACCATCCTAACTATAGATTGCTGTCTGGATAAATTCACTATTTTACAAGCCAGGCCAAGTTTAATCAAACACTGCCACTATTAGTCGTGGATGACAAACTGACACAGTGTGACATGCACCATAACCATTCATTAGCGTTACCCAGCAGGGGCTCGACAAGGTCAGTGAGACACACATTTGTAACAGGGGCGTAGCACCTAGGTGGGCCTATCTCAATACGTCGTTGTAACAAATGCACATCTAAATTATTCAATTTGATGACGCGAAAGATCCATCAAGTTGTTCCCCCCCCCCCCCCCCCAAATCGTAGAATAGGAACGGATTAGCAACTAAAATTAATTTTTTCCCAAAGTTATGCCTCTTGCGAATACCAAAATGTGCCCCTCCCTTTGTTGTTGTGCCACACCCTTCACTGTTTTGCCCTATAGTTACGCCACTGGGAATTCCAAAACGGCCATTGCCCGGCATGAGGTTTTAGGGACCCATTTGAAAAGCTCCGGCATTTACTCATAGGGGTGGGGGGTGTTAGGGTGGGGCTATAGGGGTGGAGTGGGTTCTCGTCAAACAGAATTTGAACACCAATTTTCATGTATTACATTTTGTTGTGAACTTCCCTTTGCATACCGACCGGGTGACTCAGTGTGTGTCCGTGCTGAACGTGTCTTTCATGGATGCCTGTGTAGACAGCTCCACGTGTGTTGGCAGTACACCTGATCAAAATGTGATATTTGCTATTTGTCAATGTGTGTTGGTGATTGAATTTGAATTTGACATGAGCTCATGACGTACTACTGAGCTGATGACGTACTATTGAGCTAATGACGTACTATTGAGTTGGTGACGTACTAATGACCTAATAACGTACTATTGAGCTGATGACGTACTAACGAGCTAATGACGTACTAATGAGCTAATGACGTACTATTGAGCTGATGACGTACTATTGAGCTGATGACGTACTTTGAGCTGAAGACGTAATAATGAGCTGATGGCGTACTGTTAAGATGATGACGTATCATCTTGCTGATGACGTGCACACATCTTTCATCCTTGTATTGGCACGAGCTAACCTCTCTATGACTTTTAACCTCTCCAAAACCTCGCCCCCCACACCCCTACCCCCATTGACCAACACATCGACCGCTCACCTTTAAAAAAGCGATCAGGTTTCCACTAAGCTGCTAACCCTTCGCGTTTGTTTCATCCAGTCATGTCAAATATTGATCTCGTGTTTGGGTGGTGAAAGGTTAATGAGAAAACCTGTCGCACGGCCAAAATGGCCGGGGCCCGCCCGCTCATGTTGACACGTTGACTTTTGGTTGAAAGCGATAGGGCGGAAGTGACGTGCTCTTTAATAATCTCGTTATTAAATACGATCGTGGGCGTAAACTTCCAGCCTATTGGACGGGGCCACGTCTGAAGTCTGAAAGACGACCAAAAAGTAATTGTTTTCTATGAAGCCCAGGTGGTATGTGCCGTTGTCGTGTGTGTCGACGTGTGTGTCGTAGTGTGTGTCAAAATAAAAATATGAGAAACGTCCCAGAAACTGCTGTCCAGAAACTGCTCAGAAACTTTCCAGAAACTGCTCAGAAACTTTCCAGAAACTGCTCTGAAACTTTCCAGAAACGGCGCAGAAACTGCTCGGAAACTGCTCGGAAACCGCGCAGAAACTGCTCAGAAACAACTCAGAAACTGCTCGGAAACCGCGCAGAAACTGCTCAGAAACGGCGCACAAACTGCTAAGAAACGGTGCTGAAACTGCTCAGAAACGGCGCAGAAATAGCTCGAAAACTGCTGACATTGACACTACCAACAGACCCACCCCACTTCCCTCGGAGTTAGAACCACTGTTTGATGACTTGACAACTTTATATACGTATCTTGAGCCTTGTCCTCACGTGTCCTACATTATCATTATCTTGATTCGCTCTCAAAAAACATGCTGACCACCAACCATGTCTAGAAAAGTAGTCAAATCTTCCTTACATGGCGCCCCCACCCCCTCCCCATGCAGAGCCAGACCCACCAGCACCCCGGAGGAATGTGCGGAATTTCCTCTCTGACATCCAGGAAACAACACCTGGTCTTTGCTGGAGTAGCCTACGCCTGGAAACAGCGGCTGTTCACGTCTGCTAGAGCCTCGCCCCCCTGGGGCGCCATCGTACACTTGCCACAGTCGGCCCATTGGTCAGTCTTAGATAGAGTTACAGACGGATTTTTTTTTATGGAATACCTTCCCTAACTTATAAATATTAAGCCTATTGATGTCTTAATCGCAATTGTTCAATAGATTCATCTATATTGTTTCAATTCCATGTTTTCTCTATGCCTTCACTTTGATCAGCGGCTCTTAACTTGTGGGTCTCCATCCCTTTGGGGGGTCAAAGCATCCTTACCAGGGGTCACCTAAGATCATCGGAAAACACATATTTATGCAGTAGCAACGAATATATTTTTATGTTTGGTGGTCACCACTACAGGAGCAACTGTATTAAAGGGTCGCGGCATTAGGAAGGTTGAGAACCACTGACTTAGATCACCCCCATTCAGCTGGTTATATTTGATCTTTGTGAAAACTCATCGTTGATATTTGGTTTCACGTGTAGCCAACAGTCTTAACAGGTTTTTAATCCAGCGAAATCTGGTCAAATCTCGATTTCTCAATTCCGCCATCAAACGGAATGTTGTGTATGTGCCACACCTCCACAATGCAATCCTGCAATCCAAAGAATACAACAATCCAACTTCTTCTGTTTCCCTATCAGCGCAATTTTTCCCGAGACATAGCTGCTTGTTGAGAATAAATCTAAGATGGCGTACGAAACATTCATGATCACGTGATTTGCAGCTCCGTCCTGACGTCTCAAGGGTCTTTAATAAAGTGTGTCATTGTTTGGCACCAATTTGTACCTAAACGGGGATAACCTTTCTATGTGGGGATAGAAGGACCATTTCCCAGGGGTCACCTAAGACCATCGAAAAACACACATATTCAACAGTTATGAAGAGCAACAAAAATAATTTTGTGTTTGGGGGTCGCCACAACGTGAGGTACTGTTTAAAGGGTCGCGGCATAAGGAAGGTTGATAATCACTGGGGTATAGGGTTATACCAAAATTGGGAAGGGGCTGTACCTTACTGAATGGAGGGATAAAGACCCCGGGCTCCAGATACCACATATCAAGGTTCAAAACTAAGGCCCAAATTGCAGTAACACCATTATCTGATTGCTCCAAGATCCTCGCCCCGGCTGTTCTCATGACAGTAATCATGTAATGAATGTCTCATAGTACTCATGTAATGAATGTCTCATAGTACTCATGTAATGAATGTCTCATACAGACATCCAATCATTGGTGCTGGAGAAGGCAAGTCTTGGCAGACTTTTATCTTACATTCTTTCCAAGTGGATTTTGATCGATGGCCGAGCCAATACAAGTTTGTATGTCCTACCATGACCTTGAAATACATCTAACTGGCCTTTAGAATTTCTAGTCGTGGTAGCCGCCCGCCGCCCCCTCATTGTTCAAATAGTGCGCCCAGGGCCACCCACCCCTGAGTACGCACGATTGCTTAGTACTTCCAATCACGCCCACATCTTTCTTGACTTCGACATTTGTCAACAATCGCCAAACTTGACCTCGTGATAGCCGCCCCAACCGCCCCCTTGCCCCCCACCGCCCGACACGACAAAACGATAGTTTGGTTAAGCTGCGTCCAATCTGTACCCAACGTACTTGAACTTTATGTCAAAAATCGACAGTTAATAAGCCATTTATCCAGTTATGACCAGGTCGTTTCCATGTTTGATCAGGTCGTATCCAGGTTTGACCAGGTCGTATCCAAGTTTGAAGGGTCGTATCCTAGTTTGATCAGGTCGTATCCATGTTTGATCAGGTTGTATCCAAGTTTGATCAGGTCGTATCCAAGTTTGATCAGGTCGTATCCAAGTTTGATCAGGTCGTATCCAAGTTTGATCAGGTCGTATCCAGGTTTGATCAGGTCGTATCCAGGTTTGATCAGGTCGTATCCAAGTTTGACCAGGTCGTATCCAAGTTTGATCAGGTCGTATCCAGGAGCGAAATGAGAAAACTAATTGTGATGCATTTCTTGGATGGTCTGGCATTCAGGTTTGACCGATAATTTCAGCAACAAAAATGTTGACAGTATGAAGTAACGTAGACGTGGTGTCCCTTACGTGATCTAACTACCCCCCCCCACACACACACACCACCACCACCACCAGCAGCACCACCACCAGCAGCACCACCACCATCGTGTTTTTCATAAAATTCGAAGTACCAAAATCTGCTTAGTGCTTTGTATTGATCTATTGTACTATAAATGTAGAGCACTTTGGATTGAGAGTTCATACATTTAACTGTAGCCTGTAGATTACTTTGTATAAATCTGTTGTACATTTAGACGGTGGATTACTTTGTATAAATCTATTGTGCAAATGATTGTTGAGCACTTTGTATATATTTATTGTGCATATGACTGCTGAGTACTTTGTATTGATTTATTGTACATAAGAGTGTTGAGTACTTTGAATTGACCCCATTCTTCTGTGAAATGGTCTAATCTGTTTGCCCCCTTCTCACTAGGGCCAAGCAATCTGATTGATCCAAGCACTTCGGCGTTGACCAGAGGAATTGTGGGGAAGTCTATACTTCAGGGGGAGGTCACTGGCGACGATCAGCACAAGGGGAGACAACTCGGATTGGGAAATAATGTTTACGATTCGGAGTGGAGAGGATTACTGGAGCGTGACGTCATACGTCGGCCATTGATTCACCGTGCAACAGTGATGTAAGTTGATCTTTGCATTTTTGTATGTGTTCTATATGTTTTTATATGTTCTATATGTTTTATATGTTCTATAGTCTATATGTTTTTATATGTTCTGTATGTTTTTAAATTCGTTATGTTGGTTATTGTTATTTTTTAAAAGACTTTCTATCTACTCGACATTTCCATCGTGTGTAAGTAGATAGAGCGTTATTTACTTAATTATTTCTTTAGACACGTGACATTTTAAGATTTCTCCTGCAGTGTTCACCTGGTGAATCACTGGAAAGGAATCCTGCGTTGACGTAGTCGGGCTGACAATGTGCCTCAAATTATCGTGGTTGACCGCGTCAGAACGGATGGGTGGGTTGGGTGGGTTGGATGGGATGGGTGGGTTGGATGGGATTTGGATGGGTGGGTTGGATGGGATGGGTGGGTTGGATGGGATGGGTGGGTTGGATGGGATGGGTGGGTTGGATGGGATGGGTGGGTTGGATGGGATGGGTGGGTTGGATGGGATGGGTGTGTTGGATGGGATGGGATGGGTGGGTTGGATGGGATGGGTGGGTTGAGTGGGGTTGGATGGGTTGGGTGGGTTGGGTCGTTGGGCTCAGATTTAGTTTTATGCATAGGTAAACATTTAAGTCACTTCAACCTAGATTTTAAAGCATTCGATGTTGATTAACTAACTGATTATATTTTTGTCGATAAATTCAATTGTATTATTTGATAAAGAAAGTAGAAAATAGTTTTTAAATTTTTTTTAAATCCTGTTTTCTCTTTTTTTTTTTTTTATTACTTTTTTTTTTTTGTTTATTATTATTTTTTTTTAAACATAAGACTTTCAATATGTGGCGTAGCTAGGGGGTGGGGACCTGGTGACACCATTTCAGGGGGTGACACCAAATTGTAAAATTGCATATTTACAGAGCGCACACTTATTGTCCTAACCGAATGCCATAAAAGCATAACCACGCACATGTACATTTTCCATACAAGAAAGCAATCCTAATGCGTTCTTTATTAAAAGCTCGAGGTTGATGCGTCAGAAATGAATCGAACCTATAACCAAGTCAGAAAAACACCGTTTTGACCACGATTCGACGCGGATTGAAGTGTTTGGTAACTTTCGTAAGTAACAAGAAGCCTTGACACCAAACATGATGTGGTCGGGCGATTTTAAATACATGCTACTGTTCTTAAATACATTTACCCTTTGACCTTCAATTAATTTGTTTTTATTTTTGTCATTGTCATATTGTGGACTTGTTTTAACAAGGAAGAAATCCATCTTGGAATTCTGGGGAAAAAAAAAAAAGGGGGGGGGGGTGACACCATGAGCTTACCGCACCGGTTGACATCAACCCTAGCTACCACTGCTTTCTATCAATGAAGAGGTAAAGCGCACCAAAGAGAAGAATTTAATTTAAATTTTCTAAAAAAAAACGTTCGCTGCTGGTCATCTACTGCATCCTGGTCTATATCCATTTGTCTTGACTAAGTCTTGCCATCGGATCAAATAGGAAAGGCACGAGATGGTGAGGCAAGACTACTTGCTCAAGTGGACAATCACGTGACACGGATGACCAGCAGATTGGTGAGCTGCGTTTGTGAGCTGCGTTTGTGAGCTGTGTTTGTATGCTGTGTTTGTGAGCTGTGTTTGTGAGCTGTCTTTGTATGCTGTGTTTGTGAGCTGCGTTTGTGAGCTGTGTTTGTATGCTGTGTTTGTGAGCTGTGTTTGTGAGCTGTCTTTGTATGCTGCGTTAGTCAATTTCAAGAATAAAGAGCTGACATTAAAACTGAACGCAGTGCTATCAAAGCTATGATGGTGACTTTCATTGTCATGGCAGCTTCCAGTTTTTTTAAAATCTACCAACTAAATTATTTTTAGATTGCCACCTGTGGCCACTGGATAGCGTATTGCGGATATTCACAGAAGATATCGTCTCCGTGTGGGGGTGGGGGTGTATGGGGCTGGGCTAGTAGTTTTAGAACCCCCGTTGTGGCAATATGTACGTGTCTTTTGTTTGCTTTTTGGTCTCCAATACAGAACTGGTCATTTCGTGACTGTGGCTAGGTCGTGTCTGTTCTACTGCCGTTACGTCCCCAGGGGTCCCCCTCCCCCTCCGGCCATAAAGCTGGTCTACCCCGAAGTCTGGTCGATTCCTTATGTCTGGGACCAGGACGAGATTTAATTGCTCCAGGCCGAGCAGAGACTGACGGAGTATCGGGGGAGTGTGGGGGGTGGAGAGAGGGGGTGGTTGCGAGGAGGGAGAGCGAGAGGTGCGGAGAGAAAGAGAGAGAAGAAGGGCTATATAGTTGAGATGAAAGAGAGAGACGAAGGGCAAATAGTTGAGATGAGAGAGAGATAAAGAGAGACGAAGGGCTATATAGTTGAGATGAGAGAGAGAGAGACGAAGGGCTATAGAGTTGAGATGAGAGAGAGAGAGAGAGAGACGAAGGGCTATATAGTTGAGATGAGAGAGAGAGCGAGAGAGAGACGAATGGCTATATAGTTGAGATGAGAGAGAGACGAAGGGCTATATAGTTGAGATGAGAGAGAGAGCGAGAGAGAGACGAATGGCTATATAGTTGAGATGAGAGAGAGAGAGAGACGAAGGGCTATATAGTTGAGATGAGAGAGAGAGAGACGAAGGGCTATATAGTTGAGATGAGAGAGAGAGACGAAGGTCTATATAGTTGAGATGAGAGAGAGAGGGGCGAAGGGCTATATAGTTGAGATGAGAGATAGAGAGGCGAAGGGCTATATAGTTGAGATGAGAGAGAGAGAGGCGAAGGGCTATATAGTTGAGATGAGAGATAGAGAGACGAAGGGCTATATAGTTGAGATGAGAGAGAGAGAGGCGAAGGGCTTTATAGTTGAGATGAGAGATAGAGAGACGAAGGGCTATATAGTTGAGATGAGAGAGAGAGAGGCGAAGGGCTATATAGTTGAGATGAGAGAGAGAGAGGCGAAGGGCTATATATTTGAG
This sequence comes from Omphiscola glabra, assembly GCA_964017045.1. Lineage (NCBI taxonomy): Eukaryota > Metazoa > Mollusca > Gastropoda > Lymnaeidae > Omphiscola > Omphiscola glabra. Next base: position 3,860,756 of record OZ024800.1, read on the forward strand.
ATGAGAGAGAGAGAGAGGCGAAGGGCTATATAGTTGAGATGAGAGAGAGAGAGGCGAAGGGCTATATAGTTGAGATGAGAGATAGAGAGACGAAAGGCTATATAGTTGAGATGAGAGAGAGAGACGAAGGGCTATATAGTTGAGATGAGAGAGAGAGGGAGAGAGACGAAGGGCTATATAGTTGAGATGAGAGGGAGAGAGAGACGAAGGGCTATATAGTTGAGATGAGAGAGAGAGAGAGAGACGAAGGGCTATATAGTTGAGATGAGAGAGTGAGAGACGAAGGGCTATATAGTTGAGATGAGAGAGAGAGAGACGAAGGGCTATATAGTTGAGATGAGAGAGAGAGAGAGAGAGACGAAGGGCTATATAGTTGAGATGAGAGAGAGAGAGACGAAGGGCTATATAGTTGAGATGAGAGAGAGAGAGAGAGAGAGAGAGAGAGAGAGACGAAGGGCTATATAGTTGAGATGAGAGAGAGAGAGAGAGAGAGAGAGAGAGACGAAGGGCTATATAGTTGAGATGAGAGAGAGAGAGAGACGAAGGGCTATATATTTGAGATGAGAGAGAGAGAGAGACGAAGGGCTATATAGTTGAGATGAGAGAGAGAGAGAGAGAGAGAGAGACGAAGGGCTATATATTTGAGATGAGAGAGAGAGAGAGACGAAGGGCTATATATTTGAGATGAGAGAGAGAGAGAGACGAAGGGCTATATAGTTGAGATGAGAGAGAGAGAGAGAGAGAGAGACGAAGGGCTATATAGTTGAGATGAGAGAGAGAGAGAGAGAGACGAAGGGCTATATAGTTGAGATGAGAGAGAGAGAGACGAAGGGCTATATAGTTGAGATGAGAGAGAGAGAGAGAGAGAGAGAGAGAGAGAGAGACGAAGGGCTATATAGTTGAGATGAGAGAGAGAGAGAGAGAGAGAGAGACGAAGGGCTATATAGTTGAGATGAGAGAGAGAGAGAGAGAGAGAGAGACGAAGGGCTATATAGTTGAGATGAGAGAGAGAGAGAGAGAGAGACAGACGAAGGGCTATATAGTTGAGATGAGAGAGAGAGAGAGAGAGAGAGAGACGAAGGGCTATATAGTTGAGATGAGAGAGAGAGAGAGAGAGAGACAGACGAAGGGCTATATAGTTGAGATGAGAGAGAGAGAGAGAGAGAGACAGACGAAGGGCTATATAGTTGAGATGAGAGAGAGAGAGACAGACGAAGGGCTATATAGTTGAGATGAGAGAGAGAGAGAGAGAGAGAGACGAAGGGCTATATAGTTGAGATGAGAGAGAGAGAGAGAGAGAGACAGACGAAGGGCTATATAGTTGAGATGAGAGAGAGAGAGAGACGAAGGGCTATATAGTTGAGATGAGAGAGAGAGAGAGAGAGAGACAGACGAAGGGCTATATAGTTGAGATGAGAGAGAGAGAGAGAGACGAAGGGCTATATAGTTGAGATGAGAGAGAGAGAGAGACGAAGGGCTATATAGTTGAGATGAGAGAGAGAGAGAGAGAGAGAGAGAGAGAGAGACGAAGGGCTATATAGTTGAGATGAGAGAGAGAGAGAGAGAGAGAGAGACGAAGGGCTATATAGTTGAGATGAGAGAGAGAGAGAGAGAGACGAAGGGCTATATAGTTGAGATGAGAGAGAGAGAGAGAGAGAGACAGACGAAGGGCTATATAGTTGAGATGAGAGAGAGAGAGAGAGAGAGAGAGACGAAGGGCTATATAGTTGAGATGAGAGAGAGAGAGAGAGAGAGACAGACGAAGGGCTATATAGTTGAGATGAGAGAGAGAGAGAGAGAGAGACAGACGAAGGGCTATATAGTTGAGATGAGAGAGAGAGAGAGAGAGAGACAGACGAAGGGCTATATAGTTGAGATGAGAGAGAGAGAGAGAGAGAGAGACGAAGGGCTATATAGTTGAGATGAGAGAGAGAGAGAGAGAGAGACAGACGAAGGGCTATATAGTTGAGATGAGAGAGAGAGAGAGACGAAGGGCTATATAGTTGAGATGAGAGAGAGAGAGAGAGAGAGACAGACGAAGGGCTATATAGTTGAGATGAGAGAGAGAGAGAGACGAAGGGCTATATAGTTGAGATGAGAGAGAGAGAGAGAGACGAAGGGCTATATAGTTGAGATGAGAGAGAGAGAGAGAGAGAGACAGACGAAGGGCTATATAGTTGAGATGAGAGAGAGAGAGAGAGAGAGAGAGAGACGAAGGGCTATATAGTTGAGATGAGAGAGAGAGAGAGAGAGAGACAGACGAAGGGCTATATAGTTGAGATGAGAGAGAGAGAGAGACGAAGGGCTATATAGTTGAGATGAGAGAGAGAGAGAGAGAGAGACAGACGAAGGGCTATATAGTTGAGATGAGAGAGAGAGAGAGACGAAGGGCTATATAGTTGAGATGAGAGAGAGAGAGAGACGAAGGGCTATATAGTTGAGATGAGAGAGAGAGAGAGAGAGAGAGAGAGAGAGACGAAGGGCTATATAGTTGAGATGAGAGAGAGAGAGAGAGAGAGAGAGACGAAGGGCTATATAGTTGAGATGAGAGAGAGAGAGAGAGAGAGAGACGAAGGGCTATATAGTTGAGATGAGAGAGAGAGAGAGAGAGAGACAGACGAAGGGCTATATAGTTGAGATGAGAGAGAGAGAGAGAGAGAGAGAGACGAAGGGCTATATAGTTGAGATGAGAGAGAGAGAGAGAGAGAGACAGACGAAGGGCTATATAGTTGAGATGAGAGAGAGAGAGAGAGAGAGAGACAGACGAAGGGCTATATAGTTGAGATGAGAGAGAGAGAGAGAGAGAGACAGACGAAGGGCTATATAGTTGAGATGAGAGAGAGAGAGAGAGAGAGAGACGAAGGGCTATATAGTTGAGATGAGAGAGAGAGAGAGAGAGAGACAGACGAAGGGCTATATAGTTGAGATGAGAGAGAGAGAGAGACGAAGGGCTATATAGTTGAGATGAGAGAGAGAGAGAGAGAGAGACAGACGAAGGGCTATATAGTTGAGATGAGAGAGAGAGAGAGACGAAGGGCTATATAGTTGAGATGAGAGAGAGAGAGAGAGACGAAGGGCTATATAGTTGAGATGAGAGAGAGAGAGAGAGAGACGAAGGGCTATATAGTTGAGATGAGAGAGAGAGAGAGACAGACGAAGGGCTATATAGTTGAGATGAGAGAGAGAGAGAGACGAAGGGCTATATAGTTGAGATGAGAGAGAGAGAGAGAGAGAGAGACGAAGGGCTATATAGTTGAGATGAGAGAGAGAGAGAGACGAAGGGCTATATAGTTGAGATGAGAGAGAGAGAGAGAGACGAAGGGCTATATAGTTGAGATGAGAGAGAGAGAGAGAGACGAAGGGCTATATAGTTGAGATGAGAGAGAGAGAGAGAGACGAAGGGCTATATAGTTGAGATGAGAGAGAGAGAGAGACGAAGGGCTATATAGTTGAGATGAGAGAGAGAGAGAGAGACGAAGGGCTATATAGTTGAGATGAGAGAGAGAGAGAGAGACGAAGGGCTATATAGTTGAGATGAGAGTGAGAGAGAGAGACGAAGGGCTATATAGTTGAGATGAGAGAGAGAGAGAGACGAAGGGCTATATAGTTGAGATGAGAGAGAGAGAGACGAAGGGCTATATAGTTGAGATGAGAGAGAGAGAGAGAGACGAAGGGCTATATAGTTGAGATGAGAGAGAGAGAGACGAAGGGCTATATAGTTGAGATGAGAGAGAGAGAGACGAAGGGCTATATAGTTGAGATGAGAGAGAGAGAGAGAGACGAAGGGCTATATAGTTGAGATGAGAGAGAGAGAGAGAGACGAAGGGCTATATAGTTGAGATGAGAGAGAGAGAGAGAGAGAGAGAGAGAGAGAGAGAGAGAGAGAGAGAGAATAGTTTGAAAGATTGTTGTTTTGGAGTAAGTATGAGAAATAGTACACAAGTATACACCTAACGATTATACTTTGTAGTGATCGAGTTAAACGTGTACTTCTCATTTAAGCAAAACTGTGTACTTCTCATTTAAGCCAAACTGTGTACTTCTCATATAAGCCAAACTGTGTACTTCTCATATAAGCCAAACTGTGTACTTCTCATATAAGCCAAACTATGTACTTCTCAAATAAGCCAAACTGTGTACTTCTCATATAAGCCAAACTGTGTACTTCTCATATAAGCCAAACTGTGTACTTCTCATATAAGCCAAACTGTGTACTTCTCATTTAAGCCAAACTGTGTACTTCTCATATAAGCTAAACTGTGTACTTCTCATATAAGCCAAACTGTGTACTTCTCATATAAGCTAAGTGTGTACTTCTCATATAAGCCAAACTGTGTACTACTCATATAAGCCAAACTGTGTACCTCTCATATAAGCTAAAATGTGTACTTCTCATATAAGCTAAACTGTGTACTTCTGATACTCATATTAGGTCATTTCAATTGTACTGACGTGACTACGCTAAAATACTATTTGTCTTTTTATGTAAGAATGTTTGCTTGTGTGTGTGTATGGGTGTGTGCGTGTATTGTGAGTATGTGTGTTAAGCATGTATTTCTAGAGGCGAAGTACGCGCTTGTTTGAATGTGTGTCAGACACGAGCGTAGGTACGGCAACCAATCACGCACACACACACACCTAAAACATACAAACACACACATAAGATCTGACAGGGCTATGCTCACCCCTCCCAGGGTTGTTGAGATGACTTCAGTATGTCAGGTGACATTTCCTCGGTTGTACACCAGGTCTCATCTACACTTTCCAACACGTGCAGTCATTGTTTGACACCATCATGACTTCTGTTGAAATATTAGGTTGATTGCTCATCTCTGTCTCTCTCTCTCTCTCTCTCTCTCTCTCTATCTATCTCTGTCTCTCTCTCTCTCCTCTCTCTCTTTTTCTCTTACTATTTCACTCTCTAACTTTCCTTGTCGTGTTAATAATGAAACTCTAGTAGGTGTGTATATACTATAGATCAGTACCAGGTGTATGAATTGAATGAGATTTTCCAACTAGAAAATTTCTTTTCAAAACTCTTAACAAACTGAATTCTATCGAATAAATTTCGGGAGAATCTGACGGTCAGCAGCAGTTGGGCGGCCAGCAGCAGTTGGACGGCCAGCAGCAGGCAGCAGTTTGACGGCCAGCAACAGTTGGACGGCCAGCAGCAGGCAGCAGTTGGACGGCCAGCAGCAGGCAGCAGTTCGACGGCCAGCAACAGTTGGACGGCCAGCAGCAGTTGACCAATATAACATGACACATTTGGACACGGGTTTTAATGACAAACTTATCTGTATGAAACTATCATGTTCAAATGTTCCACAGATTTATGGAGATTTTTAAAGCCGTATAGCTCGAAAGAATCTGTAATCTATTTGATGCTTTTACGAAAAGTGTCATTTTCCCAACTGTAATTATATATATACTTTGTAGTTTATTTAATTGTGTCGTCTCCAAGCAAGCACAATCTCACCCAAGCACAATCCCTCCAAGCAAGCACAATTCCCCCCCCCCCCCCCCCCACAATCCCCTTCATGTATACACAAATCCCAGCTAATCCCAGGGCCGAATATTTGATGAAGCATCACAACCAACTAATCTACTTGTTTACAGCCAACTAATCTACTTGTATACAGCCAACTAATCTACTTGTGTATATGTATTGTCATCCAGCAGTCGGAAACATGCCCTTCAAATATAGTGTTATCAGCGCCTATTGTCGGCGCTCACAATCAGCACCCCAATCTCCGACATACCTCAACCTTTGATCTGCCGGTAATGACGTCATTGTCACCTCAAAAGGCCAATTACTCCAAGCACATTTATGTGAATTAAATGCTCTTCATACTAAATACATACAATAAATACATTTATATCATATATAACAGATGACGAACAGATGTATGATAATGACATCTGTAATGACATGCCATCACTGTGATGACATGACATCTACAGGCTTCCCTTACAACTTCATCATGGTGAATTAAGGGTCTCTCCTGCTAGTTTCTTTCAAAGCATACGACACTGGACTTATAAACAGACTTCATCGACATATACAGTGTGCGTGGGTTCAAACACACGGCTCTGCTCGCTCAGCTCACACAACTAACACGTGCACATGGAGGTTCTTAAAAAATTTGGAGATTGGAATTCGAGACTATATTTTAGTGTCCTTCATATTTCCACGCCATGCCATAACTTCATGTGTAACCAGAGCCGGATTTACAATTTTAGGGGCCCAGGCCAACAAAAATTTGAGGCCCCATTTTGAAAAATAAAAAATATTGCAAAGTTTTTTAATTCAAAAATATTTTTTTTTTATATACTACTCCCAATTTTGGGGCCCCTTATTTCGCGGGGCCCCTAGGCCACGGCCTTGTCGCATGGGCGCCCGCAAGTAGTGGCAAGGTGGGGCACTTGCCCCCCTGGATTGATTGATTAACAAATTTTTTTAGACAAAAATAGACAAAACATTTATTAAAGTAAAGAGAAAATAAAGAGAAAGTATTTTGCCCCCCCCCTGGAAAATATTTTGCCCCCCCCCCCTAGAAAATTTTCTGCGAGCGCTCATGCCTTGTCGGCTTGCCTGTAAATCCGGCCCTGGTTGTAACCGTTGTCACTTCATAACTTGTAGGTCTCTAGAGTGGATATATCAATTAAACACTTGTAGGTCTCTAGAGTGGATATATCAATTAAACACTTGTAGGTCTATAGAGTGGATATATCAATTAAACACCTGCAGTTCTATAGAGTGGATATATCAATTAAACACCTGCAGTTCTATAGAGTGGATATATCAATTAAACACCTGCAGTTCTATAGAGTGGATATATCAGTTAAACAATTGTAGGTCTCTGGAGTGGATATATCAATTAAACACTTGTAGGTCTCTAGGGTGGATATATCAATTAAACACTTGTAGGTCTCTGGAGTGGATATATCAATTAAACACTTGTAGGTCTCTAGAATGGATATATCAATAAAACACTTTTTAGTTGAGTTATCAATTTGGATATTCCAACGATAAAATCGAAAGCGTGTTTGCCGAGTGTGTGCTCAAGGGGATCACGCCCCCCACCCCCGCCCCAATGGGTGGGATTAAAAGTTGAAACAGCTTGATACAAAAACAAAGAAGATATTAAATAGCAGACAAACTTAAACTCAACCATGAATCTTTTCATCCGGGTCAACATGGCGGATTTTAAAAATAGCCTGGGGTAGGTGATGTTGAGTATATGAACCACTGTTATGGTAGTAGACCCCGTACAGGATCCCGGTGATGGTAAGAAAATTAAGGTAGAGCCAAAATGGGTCATATTCAAACATAAAAGGGTAACTACCATCATGAGACATTAAAAAATCTGATGGTAGAGACCATCATGAGACTATTCAAACATCAGATGGTAGTTACATCATGTGACATATTTAAATATCAGATGGTTGTTACCATCATGGGAAATATTCAAGCATTTGATGGTAGTTACCATCATGTGACATATTTAAATATCAGATGGTTGTTACCATCATGTGACATATTCAAACATCAGATGGTAGTTAACATCATGGGACATATTCAAACATCAGATGGTAGTTACGGCAGACCTGATGATTTTAGTTCATGTGTTTATTCCAGCTCTATTTTTAGCAGTAACTTCTTTTTAAATAGTGTCTTTGATTGCCCTTTGCTTAACCACAGCGTCATACAAGGACGTCACACAAAAAAGATGTCACAAAATGACGCCACACAACAACGTCACACAACGACGTCACGCAACAGGGTCACGCAACAGGGTCACTTCAACGCGTCATACAACCACAGCAACAATTACTGTAACCTTTAAACACTGTGAGGGTAGTGTGAGTGAAAGATGGGGTGAGGGATGTGGGGGTGACATCGTTCTCTAAAGGCCAATTTTTAAATCTACTCCATTAATTTAATATCTCAGACATCATGCGTGTGTCCTTAAAAACAAGAGAGGGGGCAGGGAGGTGAGAGAGAGATAGAGGGTGAGAAAGGGTAAAAAGAGTGTGAGAGAGATAGCGAGGGGAGAGAGGGGAGAGCGCGTGAGAGAGAGAGAGAAGGAAAGAGCTTGAAAGAGAGAGAGAGAGCGGAAGAGAGTGAAAATGACGTAATTAATTCCCTAATGACATCGAGAACTTGCTTCTAAATGACCCACATCAGATGTCTTGCTTCTAAATGACCCACATCAGATGTCTTGCTGACAATGCCCAGCTTCGTCACTTCCGCTGCCCATTTAAAGGGCGGATTCACATCTTCGCTTACAAAAAATCGTTTGTTATTATTTTAATGAACCCGTCGAGCTACAATCGCCCTTACATTCACCCCTACATTCACATTAACATTCACCATAAAACATTCTCTCTGATAGGTGATAAAATAAATGATAAATTAAAAAATGTAAAAAAAATAACACTATGACAAAAAGTTATGCACGAAACAAATCATCCAATCGTTATATATTTACAATTATCGATTTAAACATAATGCCCTTTTATTGTCACGTCGAGGTTATCTTGAATTCAATTGACCAGTGGCGTAACTTGCCGTTTGACCAAGAAGGGGCAGTACTATCTACATACGGCTGGCTGTTAGATCCTAGTTTTCATGGGATACAGTTAAACCTGGACTAACAAAAAGAAACGCCTCGCCTTCCCGCTCTAACAATTTCTTGTCCAAGAACCTGCGTCTCCCTGACAAATGAATCCAATATCTCCCTTCTCCCTTAGTTGCTCTGCGTTTTATTGATAAAGTAATAACGCCCAAATTGCAGCGAATACGTGTGTTTTTTTTCTCCCCCTGATGTTTCCAACTGAGTGGCTAACGGGGAACCAAACTATTTCTGACCGCTTCCCCCCCCCCCCCCCCAAAAAAAAAAACCCAACTGTTCCATTTTCTTCATAACCCGAGACTTTTCTTTAGAATCGAATATTTTGCAGGGTTAATTGATTTTTTTATTTTAAGTAATCGAATACAACAAATGCTTTCTTGGTGCCATGTTTTGTGTATAGCATACCAGAAACGCACGTGTTTCCAATTTCCGGTAACAATTAACGCAATCTTATCTTAAGCACGTGGAGATACGGTAGATGACATGTCTCCCCACTTGCAGACACAGTAGATGACATGTCTCCCCACTTGCAGACACAGTAGATGACATGTCTCCCCACTTGCAGACACAGTAGATGACATGTCTCCCCACTTGCAGACACAGTAGATGACATGTCTCCCCACTTGCAGACACAGTAGATGACATGTCTCCCCGCGTGCAGAACAGTATACGACATGTGTCTCCCCCCCCCCCCTCAAACCAACTCCAAAGTAAAAATCAAAACGTATACAAATAACGGCCATTTTGAATAGTGACATTATGAGCTATGAGTCTCGTCCAATCAAGCAGTCAAAGTTCCATCATTATGATACGTCATGACTTCACAAAGGCGTTTTTGAAAACGACTTTCGTATCAAATCGTATTATTCAAATCTTTTCAGTTGTCTGCGTGGTAAAATGATTAAAAATGTGGGGGCTCGTCTCCCGTCAATGAGATAACTCTCTGAGAGGGTCCCCCGCCTCCTGTCAATGAGATAACTCTCTGAGAGGGTCCCGGGACAGCCTCATCTAACCCCCTGCATGTTTGACGGACAGCCGCCATGATACGCCATTCCAGTTAACGAGTTCACACCCGTCTCGCCGGCCTCTAACCAGAAAAGCCACTCGAGGCCTCTTCCCTAAGGATCACGTCACACTTTAAACGACAAGTCTTCATGATAGATCAACAGATGCAGAGAGATGGCAGGCGGTGGGATAGGGTGGGGGGGGGCTACTTCGTCCAATTCTAAATATAACCCCACAAGACACACGTCTCTCACCGAATCTCTCGACTATACCTTATTCGGTATTAGACCCCCAACTCATCTACCGTGCCCTAACACTTTCCTCTGTGCCCATTAACATTAAAACAACTGCTTCCATTACCTTATAGCCCTACCCTCTTATCCCCCATCCATCAAAAATACACCATCTCACCTCACTCCATTTGACCTCTAAGTCCTCTTCATAGCCCTCCTTCTAATCCGTGAACAACTTTTAAAAATCTTCTGCCCCCAAATCCCTTCCCTGGCCCACTCTCCAACCTCTCACCAAACCCAATCATGTTTTCCCCGGCTCCCTTAAACCCGCTTTCTTAAATCTGTCCCTATCAACCTCCCATCACCATCTCCTCCTCCAACAAATCCTCTTATCCAACCCCTCACATTGCCTCTTTCCACTGTACTAATATTCCCCTCCCCATCCTTCCATCTCACCAAAACCCTCCCATCTTTTCAGTGCATCAATTATCGCTTTGTCTGGCCGTCCATGGCCCAGTACGATGGTCAGATAATGACGTTTGCAAGCAAGGTATCCGGCCCGTAGATCACCCAGTAATTGCCTTGGCGTGCGTCCAATAACTGTCCCCCCTAGTTTGCCTCTCTACCCTACTAACTGCTTGCTTCTGCTACAAAATGATAATCGAAATTACCACACACACACCCTCCCCTCTATGAGTGAGGAGGGCAGAGGGGCAACAAAGCGAGGTTTTGCCGTAGGGCGTTAGTACACGTGAGGGTGTGTGAATATATGGGGAGAATGTGGGGAGAATATGTGGGGGAGTATGGGTGGGAGGATGGAAGTTTCTGATAGCCCAAGAATGGACTAAATAAATGAGGACTTGGCGATGGTTTTGTTACCATGGCAACACTTTATCCTGATACGGAACAAAATATCACGAAATAACCCGTCTCGTGATACCAGTCTCCATGGAAACAAAAGAGGTTTTCAATGCGATGATAAATGAAACGAAGACTGTCGAAAATCTCGTTATTCCTACTAAACCTTGGATTTATGTCTAAATTAGAAGTGAAGGGGTGCAATGTCAGCTTTATCTTACCTGTTGACATGACACCTTGTAACCTGTTGACATGACACCTTGTAACCTGTTGACATGACATCTTGTAACCTGTTGACATGACACCTTGTAACCTGTTGACATGACATCTTGTAACCTGTTGACATGACACCTTGTAACCTGTGGACATGACACCTTGTAACCTGTTGACATGACACTTTGTCATCTGTGCATCTCTCAATCCCTCCTTGTTCGTGTCAGTCCCGTGACATTGTGCTCTTGATGGTTGGCACCAATATAAACCTGTGCTTCTCTACCTAACATCTTGGGGACCCTTCATTTCGCAGACAGAGAATTTGATGAGTCCACTTCAGTGGTTCTCAAAGCTCTTACCCCACGAAACCCTCCAATCGGTTGACATAGTTTGGTGAATCCACGACTGACTCATTGACTGCGCGATATCAGTGACCATATTACCAGCCCAAGATTGGACCTGGACTGTACCCTGTCTCCGTCATATTCTCTTGACCTAATATGAAAGAACTTCCCCCAAAAACCATCTCCCTTATAATTGACTCCCTTCATACGCCACATAACTGTATCTGATTGAAAGTTGGGTCGAGGAGGGTCATCATTAGGCGTGCTCTGGCAACGAGTGGAATCTCAACGGTCGGGGATGGGAGGGGTATAGAGGGAGGGGTGTTGCTGCTGCCCGCATGTTGTCCCCTGGGGAGCAGCTCTTCCTCTTTCATCACACAATGGTGCGTAATGCTATTACGGTGAGAGATCGTGCTGCACCGCCGAGGCCGTTCATTGGACAACCTAATTGTGACGTGGGTTGTACTAGCTGCACCCTTCCAACACTGATGGATGGTCTCCGCTCTGTTGAGTTTTTTTTAAAGAAAGAAGTTGTGAGTGGCTGCCGGGAAAAGGGGAGGACTTTGGTGAGCACGAGAGATGGGTGGAGGGGGGGGGGCCTTAAGTAGGGGGATGAAATCGGTAGAGTTGGGGCGCCTTGAAAAGTCGAGTCTTAAAGGGGGAGAAGGGAAAAATGGGGGAGATGGGGATAAAGATGGAGGGGGGTAAAGGGGGAGGGGGGACAAAAGAGGGGAGATGGGGATAAAAGGGGGAGAAGGGGATAAAAAGGGAAGATGGGTATAAAAGGAGGAGTGGGGATAAAAGGCGGAGGGGGATAAAGGGGAGAGGGACAAAAGAGGGGAGATGGGTATAAAAGGGGGTAAAATGTAGTCAAGTTTTTTTATTAGAGCAAATGTGACGTCATTTGTAAACACACAATAGTTTGTCAGTGGTGTTAGTTTGTCAGTGGTGTCAGTGTTATCATTGGTGTCAGTGTTGTCAGTGGTGTCAGTTTGTCAGTGGTGTCAGGGGTGTCAGTTTGTCAGTGGTGTAAATAAGACAGGTTTAATATGTTTGTAAGATAGACATGAGTTCTAAGACTAGACATGTCTTAAGTAGATGTCCAGTCTTGACGAGACAAACCAAAGCTTTTTAGAACTCTGTTCTAGGATTTTTTTAGTTTTTAATTATTTTTTTAAATTCTTTCATATATGTTTTTTTTTGGTTTATCTGGTGCAGAGGCGCAGCTAGAGTGTTTGGAACCTGGGGGCATGATTCATTTTTACGCCCACCTTCAAATCTAAAACCCATTATTTTCAAAATTAAAATACCAGCAAAGCCCCATTTTGAAGCCCCCAACTTGTCTGTCGGCCGGGGACAACTTCCCGCCATAGCCCCCTCTTCACAACGCTACTTATACTGATCTGGGGATTATTTTCTTTAGAGGTAACGGCCCGGGGGGGGGGACAATTATTTGCTGTTATTGAGCTATTGGCATTGGGCCCTGCTAAACATTACAAGCTTTGTTACCCCCAATAAGTCTGTGGGCGACCTAGGCCCGTTAGTGGGACACGCCGATGAGGGCTTGGGGTGGGGAGAGGGTAGGGGGCACGGGTCTCACTCTCCATGCGTACTCGACATGAAAGATTAGAATCAATCCATCATGCTCGTGAGTGTACCCTGGATGTCACAATCCAAGGAGTTTATGGGAGACCAGGTCAATGGCTTTTATGTATGCCTCGTTAGGCTTCGCATCTACGCCTAACCACATATCTATTTTTAGAACTATCTCCAAAGGACGTCAATATATAGATCTGTGTAAAAAATGATGGCCGCCATTTGATGCATGCATCGCGCGCTGTCGTTTAAAATTCCATCAAATAATACTTTTAAAATAACGTTAGAAAAGAAAGAGGCGATAAGCTTTATTCCTCCATTTAATTATCTCCTCCATCTTTACTTCCTTCCTTTCCCCCCCCCCCTCCCAAATCCAATCCTTTCTATTTTTAGCATCCTTCCACTTGCCCTCACTTAATGAACAATGCAAAGTTCTACAACCATGGCCAATTGAATTCAGCCAAAAGGTTTGAGTAATTTTTTTTAAATTTTAGATTTGTAATTTGTAGGGTAGCTGTATTGATTTCAATGTTTTTTAGGAGTGATTTCAATGTTTGTAGGAGTGATTTCAATGTTTGTAGGAGTGATTTCAATGTTTGTAGGAGTGATTTCAGTCTTTGAAAGAAAAAAAAAGGGGGGGGGGGGTGGATTTCAAATTGTGAGACTGTGGATTCGAACTCACACCAGTTAGCTTCAACGCATTAAGTGTGCTCCTTACTTCAGCCCTAGATGAGTGGGTGGTGCGATCCGAAATGAGCGCTACTTCAGGGGCGAATTCACATCCTTATTTTTTTAAAAATAAAACAATCACAATTACATTTGTATTCATTGTAGGGCGGGGGGCACAATCCGAAGATCTCGCCCAGCCTGGTACAACTGGCAAAAGGCCGCCGCCACCACAAAGCCCCATTCCGAACTGTTGCCTGCTAGGGCCGCCACCACCACAAAGCCCCCGTCCGAACAGTTGCCTGCTAGGACCGCCGCCAGCCTGCCCAAAACAGTTGCCTAAAATAGCGACAGTCGTCCACACGCCCATCATAAAAATGGTCTTGGCGTGTCTCGCTATTGTGATTTGATGATGATTGGGCACGACCCGTCCTCCCAATATTATTAATATTAGATTGTAGATTGCGAAGGTCACTGAGGAAATAAGGCCTAACAACTCCTGGGGACCGGCTATAATTATAATTATCTCCCCATTTTTTACTTTTTGGACGCAAGTAAAGGGCAGTTTTCAGACACTGCTCCCAATTTCCACCCCACCCTGACCCACCATTCCAACAAACAATAAAGAAAAAGAAATATTGAATTACAGGATTGTGTGTGTGCAACTTTATATTTGGCCTTGAGATTATGTTTGAGTGGGATGACGTCATTCCATGAGATTCATGTCATAACTTCCAGTTCAAATTGAGGTGGTCTCATGGGCAGTAGGACTGATACAGAGATATACAGGCGGAGAGATTGAGAGTGAGTGAGTGAGAGAGACAGAGAGATAGCATTTGGTAAGGATGTGGTATCCTCACTGATGGCTTATGACCACAGCTACACTAAGACAAGGATAGAAAATATTTGGACATTTTAAATACTGTCTTTACCATTATTTGTATTATTGTTATTATTTTGGTATGGAGTGTGGGTGTGTGTGGCCCAGGGGTGGGGGGTGGATATATAATTTTGTTTTTGAAAAAAAAGTCTACATGACCATGAACAAATGTGAAAATTCCTCTCCCCCCCCCCCCCCCAACCCCCCACAAAAAAAATACGGAAAAAAAAGAGAATATTAAAAAAATTAAAGTATTGTTTAAAAATGTCCTCAGATTCGTTTTTCACATGTCAATTTGAAATGGTGGGTCAAAGTATGTTAGATAAAATTTGAACTATGCAAGACGTTACCGAGTTTGTAATGACCAAGCAGACAGAGAGACAGGCAGGCAGACAGACAGGCAGGCAGACAGACAGACATCGATCATGCCAAATTAAATAAAAATAATTATTTTTCAACTCATCGCCACGAGAAACACAACAGCAGATGTCCGAGCAAGTCTTGACGTCTGGTCAGCCGGCCGTGAGTGATGCTGACGTGGTCAAGACGCCAGCTGTTCACTAATAGCCCCCGGGGCCGGGAACTAAAGTGACGCCGTTATTCTCCGAGCTCTTTAATTTGGCCGTTTATTAGTCCAGTGGTCAGCCATTCAATGACCGGAAGTAGTCACACGTTTCCGATTCCCGTCTCCAGAGCGCATGCGCAGTTAATTGCGTCCTCCATTATAGGACAGTCGGCAAACTGGCCACATTGTCTGTCTGATGACGTAAATCCGGCCACACAGTCTTTTGATGACGTCAAACTGGCCAATTTGTCTGATGACGTCAAACTGGCCGTAGTCTGAAGGTATCAAGCTGTAGTTGACTCCCTTTGGTATGCAGCTGTAGTTATAAACACAAGAATGACGTCACCTTATAACCACGTCCGGTCAGTCTCCACCCCCTCCCATTATTTAACGTTAGAAGAAATAAACTTCCCATTCCTGACTCCATGACTCTTCCACCCGTGACGTCATTGCACCAACACTCGATATCCGGACCATTAGTTAATGACATGCACTGGGTTGTTGAGTAGGATGTTGAGACGGGTCTGGAGTGCAAGGTGACGTCGGTTGGGTGACGTTTGGACCACGTGATGGGGTAAATAATGAGCTCCGCCCTCGAAACCCTGTTGAAACTGGGCGGGCTGAGTTCTTTCCCCTCTCTCGCTTTTACTGAGGAGTTCCTTCCCCTCCCTCTGTGTGTGGGTCGCCCCCCTCTCTGTGTGTGTATGGAGTTCCTCCCCCTTTCTCTCCATGTGGAGTTCCTCTCTCCCTCTCTCTCTCTCTTTGGAGTTCCTTCCCTCTATATGTGGAGTTCCTTCCCCTCTCTGTGTGTGGAGTTCTTTCCCCCCTCATGGGCATGGAGTTCATTCTTCTAAGTTTTTGCTATCCAAAACGTGTTGTCCTTGACCTTAACTAGAGTTTCTGTTCTCTAAGTCAACGTTGATTACGTCAAACAAAAATCTCGGGCGATAATCCAAGGTAATGATGCCAGAAAGTAATGTCAGAAAGTAATAATGTCAGAAAGTAATGTCAGAAAGTAATAATGTCAGAAAGTAATAATGTCAGAAAGTAATAATGTCAGAAAGTAATGTCAGAAATTAATGTCAGAAATTAATGTCAGAAAGTAATAATATCATAAAGTAATAATGTCAGAAAGTAATGGCAAAAAGTTATAATGTCAGAAATTAATCATTTCAGAAAGTAATAATGTCAGAAAGTAATATTGTCAGAAAGTAATATTGTCACAACATAATTTTGTCACAAAGTAATATTGTCACAATGTAATATTGTGTCACAAAGTAATATTGTCACAAATTAATATTGTCATAAAGTAATATTGTCAGAATGTTATATTGTCAGAAAAGGGGGTGGGGGTCGGGTAGGATTGAGAATTAGTTCTCAAGCTCTATGCTCTATGAAAGTACCCCAATAAACCACTTCAACATTATCAGCTTAAACAACAACTCCCTCTTTTAACTGTTTCCTACCTTTCGCCTACCCACCTGTCCCTTAAATTTTCGTAACTATTCCATTGGCAGTTCCGGTGCTTAAGTTTGGTCATCCATATCCTTTTAGGGCCCCCCCCCCCCACCAACTTTCCCCAACCCTCAGAAGGGTACACACTGTCAGTTCTGGTGCAAAGTGTTGAATCAACACCGTCGCCTAGTCCCACCTGAAACAGGCAAATCTCCCAGTGAAGTAGGTTCACATTACAATGTCAAATAAGTTTCCCCCACCACCCCACCCCCCGACGAGCCCGTTGCTTCTATTCATAAAGTTCATTCACAAACCGTGACCTCTCATAAACCAGGGGGAGACTTAATAGAAGTTTCACGGGTGAATGGCTCCGGGCCTTAAAGGATAAATAGGTCGGGGGCCTTTTTGTGAAACGATTGTGTTTGAAGGGGTACAGCACACCCCCCCCCTCCTTTTTATGGCTCCCCTAAGTCGTTCTTTTTTTAAACATTGAGATGACGTCCATTCGTGTAGCACTGTTACATACACGCTGTAGTTGGTAGTGCTCGTCTCTATGTTCAATTACCGTACTCCAACAAGTGTATGCGTGTGCGTGTTGAATAAACTATTCGGGGCTGAACTGTGCCGGCACCCTATGAGGTAGCTGCTCATACTTTGGTGTTATTTCTTGTGTGGACTAAATCAACAACAAATTCAGTGAGTATTGTTTTGTTTCAGAACTTAATGTATTCACAGACTGTGTGTATTCACTTACTGTATGTATTCACAGACTGTATGTATTCACACTGTATGTATTCACAGACTGTATGATAATGTATGTATTCACAGACTGTATGTATCCAAAGACTGTATGTATTCACAGACTGTATGTATCCAAAGACTGTATGTATTCACAGACTGTATGTATTCACAGTCTGTATGTATCCAAAGACTGTATGTATTCACAGACTCTATACTATGTATTCACAGACTGTGTGTATTCACATACTCTATGTATTCACAGACTGTACGTGGAGCTGAGATGAATTTTGAAAATGAATAAATGTGATTAATTAAGTTACTGATGACGTAAGTTTTTGTGAAGTAAAGTGACACAGTAAAGTGACACAGTTAAGTGACACAGTTAGTAGTTCTTTATTCCACTTGTTAGACTTTCCCGGCAAACACTTCTGCCCACGTCTGCCAGAGTTCGGTCCTGTTGTTCCACCGTACAATAACAGGACCAGCATCGTTAGATGGTCCTTCAGAAGACCACCCAGAACATGTGTATAGTGTCCCACTCTCTCTCTCCCTAACCATCTCGCTGTCCCTAACCATCTCGCTGTCCCTAACCATCTCGCTGTCCCTAACCATCTCGCTGTCCCTAACCATATCGCTGTCTCTAACCATCTCACTGTCCCTAACCATCTCACTGTCCTTAACCTTAACCAACTCGCTGTCCCTAACCATCTCACTGTCCTTAACCAACTTGCTGTCCCTAACCATCTCACTGTCCTTAACCAACTTGCTGTCCCTAACCATCTCGCTGCCCCTAACCATCTCACTGTCCCTAATCAAATAAGAATGTATTGTCCTTTTCATTTAAATTAGTGGTTCTGAGATTGTGCTTCAAGGAGCCACGCGAAGAAATAAAATATCACTATCAACTAGACATAGGGTAGGCTAGGCCTCCACGTTACAAAAATGTGAGATCCACTGTTTTAAATAATCTTTGCAATGATTTGTATCCAATGAAGTTTTGAGACTCTGAGAAAATGAGAAATTGATGCAGAGAGTGAGAGAGGGGGAGAGTGAGAGAGGGGGTTAAAGAGAATCAGCCATAATGAGAAAATAGGTCAACCGTCCAGCCAACCAGTGCCTACGAGACTGTGACCAGCACTTACCCCACTACGCGTCTACGGCCTACGCAGTACCAGGTACACAGCCCCGATGCGCGACCGTTGGATGTGGACTAACCTGGGCTGAGTAATAGGCCCAAGGACATCGCGCCCTCATGAGACGAATTAACATATTTCAGAGTGACTGGAGAGGGGGGGGGGTCAATAGTTGTTTGTTTTTGTGTTTTTTTTTTGTATCGGGGCGACCTTTGACCTTTGTAACAATATTGTAACTTAATTACTATGAGACCCACATGTGGAATTGTAGTTGTGTATGTGAGAATGTGTATCGATGTATTGTGGGTGAGCGTATGAGTTACATTATGTATGCGATTGTATATAATGATTATATGTGTGACTATATGTGTGACTATATGTGTGACTATATGTGTGACTATATGTGTGACTAAATGTGTGACTATATGTGTGGCTTTATGTGTGTCTGTATCTGTGGCTATATTGGCTATATGTGTGACTGTATGTGTGGCTACATGTGTGAATGTATGTGTGACTGTATGTATGACTGTATCATTACTCATTCCCGCGTAATGGACGTTTCTCCCGTTGAGTTATTTTTAGAATTCTTGAAATGTTTTTAAAATACACTCCGTCATTTCTGAAAAGCCCAATGTTGACTTAAGTCATTCAGTCAACTTGGGGTCCATTCTAAACACAAGGTTTGATCAGTTAGCATGTAAGTAGAATTATTTTTATTTCATTCTATTTGATTTATGAGCTGATTTCCGTAGACAGACAAGTTCCGAGGTTCTCACGTTATAGCGACACTCTGGTTTGTATTAAAATAACTGAATTAATGTAACTGTAATTTCTTTTAGAATTATATCTACGGAGATATCTTTATATCTATGGAGATGTCTTCATATCTATGGAGATATCTTTATATCTGTGGAGATATTTTTCTAGACAATTATCTTTTAGTTTAAAATATTAATGACGTCATTTGCATGTTTTTTCGGTTCCTCTGGCAGACGTCATCGTGTTTTCTTTCGTTTATTTTAATTCACATTTTTCCCGCTGTCGTGTTTGCTACATCTCTAAGTTTTTAACCATGCTGGGCACTGGACAAACAGCTACATTATACGCTTTGATCCACCCACCCCCAGACACACCACCATTACGAACCACCACCACTAGCCCCACCCGCGGCTGCATTGTGCAACATTCTCCGCCACAGAAGACGACAATAACATCTAGTTAGTTGGTATCGATTACAGAATTACATTTTTTTTTGTATTCGTAACGGAAAAATCTTTATCTTTGACGTCATAATGGTAATCTGTCGTGAACACTGCAAAACACATCGAAGTTATTAGTCAGCACCATGCTACCAGTTAAAGTGCCGCTGTGCACCCCTGTCCCAGCCCCCCTCCTCCCCGGCCACACCGTCATTTACTTTTCCACCAAGGTGATGGTGCACGCTGCAATAGTAACTCTAATCCCCTCTGTATCCCTCTCTAACTAAACTAGGCTTATCTCTTGCCAGGTTTCATCAAGGTCCCGTGCTTTGGCTATAATCTACCAACCTGGTTTTACTAAGCTACCCACCGATATCAGGGGCGTCACTCAAATACCTACTAAATCATTCTTCGGGCGCTCGCGCACCGCTTGATAGCGCCCCTCTGCGAGGTGGATCAAGGGTGGGTGTAATTAATGTTGACGGTGGAGTGCGTCGACGCCCATGAGCTGAGCGGTCCCTGGGGGGTGTGAGCAGGATGGGGGCGTGGCTTCATTGCTCCCTAAAGTAGCAATGAATCGCTGTCGTCATCCCATTAACCACGCCCCGAGATGATGGGGTTGCAATTAGTATCGGATGTGTGAATGTGTGTCCACACCATCTGTCTGTTCGTCTGTCTCACTGTAGAGCGTGAGAGATACAGAGAAAGAAAATGAGAGGAGAGAGAGAGAGAGAATCTACATCTCTGTATATCTTTCTCATTTACTCCTCCCATTTGCTCTATTTCTGTACTAGGAGATTTGTAAATCTCCTATTGCCATGTGTAACTTTCCCCTTACCATTTGTAACTCTCCTATTCGCAATTGAAACTGTCCGATTGCCATTTGTAACTCTCCTATTGCCATCTATCTCACTTTCTATGGCATTGACATACCTTCTATTGTTAACAATGTCGTCTGAAATTTCGCCTGACATCTCGCCCGACATCTTGTCCAACGTTCCCTCTAGTGTGGCACGTGCTAATTCTCCTCCACTCTAACACAACATGCACTTCAATTATTTAATTTTTATAATTTTTTCATCCTCACTACTTCCGATCTCTCACTGTACCGTCTTCCGATCTCTCACTGTACCGTCTTCCGACCTCTCACTGTACCATCTTCCAAACTCTTACTGTACCATCTTCCAATCTCTCAATGTACATCTTCCAATCTCTCGCTCTACCGGAAATTCGCCGTCTTTTGAACTCGTCTGACTGACGTCACTAGCAGACCTAGACAACGTAACGTCTGCCTAAAATGCGCAGCCCTCGCCACTGTCTCGAGGGGCCAAAATCCTTCCATCAATATTTTCATCACAGGTGGACGTGATCGATAAATATCACCGAGTGTGTCAATCGATTCTGTAACCTGCGTTGTTCTATTTGATGCTCAGTCTGGTCTGTCAAACTTCAACACTGAACTGACATCGGGGAGTTATTTAAACCTTGACCCTGCTGCCGGAATATGAGCATTGGCATTGGAGACGAGGTCACGTCGAGGGTTCATTATTTATTTGTCGTCGATAGATCAAAGTCTGCTTCCAATAGACTGCCGATAACGTCGATAAACAAGTGCCGGGGCCGAGTCCCCAACGCAAGGGAGCGAATTAAGATAGTATGATAACCTTTCACAGGCCGTGACTTGGGTAAGTAGTTCAGGTACCTGGTCGGTTTTGTGATCACCTATACCTGTGTCCTGCCTGGGATGTGTCGTGCTTGGTAGTTCTCCTGTTTGTCATTCGTTGTGAGGAAAGATATGAATTATGTGGGCCGTCTAATGCGACCATCCCATATGCAGTCGTCTGATGCGGTCGTCTAATGAGCGGCCGTCTGATGCGGTCGTCTAATGAGCGGCCGTCTGATGCTGTCGTCTAATGAGCGGCCGTCTGATGCGGTCGTCTAATGAGCGGCCGTCTAATGAGTGGCCGTCTAATGAGCGGCCGTCTGGTGAGGTCGTCTAATGAGCGGCCGTCTGATGCAGTCGTCTAATGAGTGGCCGTCTGATCCGGTCGTCTAATGAGCGGCCGTCTGATGCGGTCGTCTAATGAGCGGCCGTCTAATGAGTGGCCGTCTAATGAGTTGCCGTCTAATGAGTGGCTGTCTAATGAGTGGCCGTCTAATGAGTGGCCGTCCAATGAGTGGCCGTCTAATGAGTGGTCGTCTAATGAGTGGCCGTCCAATGAGTGGCCGTCTAATGAGTGGCCGTCTAATGAGTGGCCGTCTTATGAGCGGCCGTCTAATGATTGGCCGTCTAATGAGTGGCCGTCTAATGAGCGGCCGTCTAATGAGTGGCCGTCCACGGGTTTTGATGAATGTGCTTTTTTTAAAAAATCATTCTGAATATTCAAAGTTTGAAAACGCTGGTCACCGGCGTCAATGGCGTCTACGGCGTCTATGGTGTCTATGGCGTCTATGGTGTCTATGGCGTCTATGGCGTCTATGGGGACTATGGCGTCTATGGCGACTATGGTGTCTATGGTGTCTATGGTGTCTATGGCGTCTATGGTGTCTATGGCGTCTATGGGGACTATGGCGTCTATGGTGTCTATGGCGTCTATGGTGTCTATGGCGTCTATGGTGTCTATGGTGTCTATGGCGTCTATGGTGTCTATGGCGTCTATGGTGTCTATGGGGACTATGGCGTCTATGGCGACTATGGGGACTATGGCGTTTATGGGGACTATGGCGTCTATGGCGACTATGGCGTCTATGGGGACTATGGCGTCTATGGGGACTATGGCGTCTATGGCGACTATGGCGTCTATGGGGACTATGGCGTCTATGGCGACTATGGCGTCTATGGGGACTATGGCGTCTATGGCGACTATGGGGACTATGGCGTCTATGGCGACTATGGCGTCCATGGGGACTATGGCGTCTATGGGGACTATGGCGTCTATGGCGACTATGGCGTCTATGGGGACTATGGCGTCTATGGGGACTATGGCGTCTATGTGGACTATGGCCCACCACTTTGAGAACCCCAGAATGTTGTTATTTTGTTGGTTAACTTCCATAGAGGGGACGATGTATCTTCTTCATCTATTGTTGAAAAGTCGCAATAACACAGTTCGATATCAACCGATTTTCCGTCTGATACCTGGCACTTCCCTGGTTGTTTAACACTTGATCGGTAACCCGACTGATACCCCAACTGCCGTCTACCACGTCTCGTTTCGGTGTGAGCTCCATCAGACGCTGTCACGACAGCCATGTTTTCTCTGTCACTGTAGTCACGTAAGTTTGATGAGACTTAACTTTCCTAAGACCAGGTGGGGCGCATCTTTTGCGTTTTGTTCCAGAAAGAAAATGGGCTCTATACTTTTTTATAGCACCACTCTCCTGCCAGACAGGGGTCTCCTCATCATATGCCTCTCCTGCCAGACATCGTCTGCTCTCTGGTGGCACGTGGTATACGCCGAAGATATCCATCCGTCATGATGTAATATGTTAATAGCATGGCATCCCAGGCTCCGAGACTTGATGTGAGGGTAATCTCAACCAGGGGTTGGACACGAGCTAAATGTCAACCCGTCCTCCCCCCCCCCACCCTCTCCCCGACACCTCCAGGAATACCATACCTTGCAGGTGTCTCAGATTCAGACGATGCTCAGTGACGTAACATCTGGCTGAAGAACGGTTTGAGGGGGGGGGGGAGATCTAACCTGAGTGATTTAGCCACCTTTTCTACCCCACCTCTGCTATGGCACCCCCACAATTCCACACACAAACACACACAATCACACACAGAATCAAACACACAGTATCGATATTTTCTAATATCGCCCAGTTTTACACGTGTGCTAAAAGATGAGCAGTCTTTACAATTAAACACAGCCTCACATTCACACGAAGCCATGGGCCACTGTAACAGAAGAGAAGCCAAGTTATTTTAAAAGTAGATCAAGATTATATATTTTTTAACTCACGTTCTAAGCCCAAAGCTTACCGAGCACACGGCCCAGCCGCCCTCGATAGCACCCTCGCCACACTCCTCGTTATATGATCTAGCCTTTTGAGCGTTCAAAGCACCAGAGTGTTGAAATGCGAGTTAGCATGCTAAGTGTTATCAAAGGGGCTGTTCCCATGTAGGAACCCATATTTCTGAGAGCGTGAAGTATAGAGAAACAGGCCCCCGGGGGGGCGGGGGAAGGGGGCGCCCTTCTCTCGAAAAGCCACTGTCTTCCACTTGACGTCACAGGTGCGCGGACTTTTTACCTGTTAAAACTCACTTAACATTAGGGCTTTGGGCGGGGAGGTCAGGTTACCTCCACTAACTCCGCCCCCATCCCCGGACGCTCAATTAGAGTTAGACGGTAAAGGTTCGACCTCCTACAGGTCAAGTAAAATAGACTAGTGGTCAAATCTAGGAAATAATAGAGCTAGGTATGTGGCAGCTTGAATTGAAAGACAGGACAGGAACTTCCGGAAAATAACAAGGGTGATCACTTAAGTTTTTAACTAGTTTCTATAATTTCTTGTCGTTTTTCATTCGTCCTGTCTGCTGAGGAAGGCTCTCAGCCCAAAAGTTCTTCTTTTATTGTCCTGTCCTTCAAGCTTCCACATACCTTGTCCAGCCCTTTCCTTCATACAGCTTCATGAACCATTCATTTATCATCATATGGTCATCTAGTTTTGCTATAGAAATAAATGGACATTCATCAATTGCTTAATTTAAAGAGACATTTACTGACCAGGGGGCAGTTTCGGATACAGTGACTTGTATAGGTTAGATATCGCTCTCCCTCAACTGTACCAGTCTCCTTCGTACCATTCTCCCCAAGAGTACCCATGCCATTCAACTGTACCATTCTTGTGGTGACCTTTCTCTTATTTAATTATAGAAAGAATTAATGGCACTGAACATGCCGGAACCCCCCCCCCCCCGTGAGTGACGTCATAGTAGAAGAGACGTTTGGACGTCTTATTCTAACTTGTTTTACTCCGACACTTGGGAAAATCGTGTACACAGATGGGAGAAAATGGCCCACATGACGTCACAAACGAGTCTAAAAATAGCACTGGAAAGGCCACATGAGTCAGAGATTATTGCGATTTGGGTAATATCACTTAATTGTGATGACGTTGTTATAATGTTGTGATAATGTTGAGGTAATGTTGATTTAATGTTGTTATTTCAAGGCTGCGGTAAATATATTTCACAAAAGGAAATCCAGTCCACTAAATACCCCGCTACTGAACAATAACATTGTCACAATGGACGGATTAGCACAAGAGATTAGAACGGGTTGGCGAGGGTGGGGGCTGAATGTCGGATTGGGGGGGGGGGGGGGCGCTGAATTTTGGTTACGGGTTGAATGTTGTTTGGGGCGGGGGACTGAATTTTGGCGGGGTTGCGGCTGAATGCTGGCCGGGGGGGGGGGTGAATGTTGGTGGAGGGTATGTTTATAGAATACATTTTTTATTGAATACAGGGCGGACACGTAATAAGATGGTAAACAGGGGGTGAAAAGATTATGTATTTGCTACACTCCAATACAGTAGTTCTTAGATCTACGCATCGTCAAATACCCCGGGGAGAAGGGTGTCCAGTATAGATCCCCCCTCCCCACTAAATAAGTCAGTATCCGCAACTGATCGTCATAAAGGTGACTCCCCTGAAGTCCAGTGATAAGAAGTCTCAGAAAAAGAAGTTTGTTGATGAGGGAAGCCACAATAGGTTTGATTAAATCAGGGGTGGGCAAACTACGATGCGGCCCAGTTACTGATATTATGCGGCCCTCGAAGGGATTTAGACATGTAACAAAAATACCTTGCTTTTTAAGTTATTTTGTTGAATTTTAACAAATTTAATGTACCGTTGTGTTTTACCGTTATGTTGTACCGTTATGTTGTACCGTTATGATTGTTTTAACATTTTTCATCAAACTTCTTTCTAATTTTCTATTTTTTTTAAAAATCCTGGGCGTTTGTCATGTAATGTTAAAATGCGAATTTACCGATTTTAATATAGAGAAATGTTTATCGAAATGTAAAAATTGGTTATAATATATATGCGGCCCCCCCCCCCCCTACGGCTTTACATTTGTCAATGTGGCCCCTCGGCACAAAAAGTTTGCCCACCCCTAGATTAAATCAACCCAAAGAAAAGCTTCCTCCTTACAATAGAATGTCTTCAAAAGGAGTCAGTCTGCTAGATTACTGTCTGTCTATTGTTACTGTACGGGGGACTTATTTAGTTTTTACTTTCTGCATTTTTGCTGGTCAGACACACGGCTGGGACAAAGTTAGAGTGTGATACCTGACATTGACGGTCGTGTAGTGGACAATGGGGGTCAATGATGGTCAATTGTGGTCAATGGTGGTCAATCGTGATCAATGATGGTCAATTGTGGTCAATCGTGGTCAATAATGGTCAATGGTGGTCAATCGTGGTCAAAGGTGGTCAATCGTGGTCAATGGTGGTCAATCGTGGTCAATGGTGGTCAATCGTGTTCAATGGGGGTCAATGGTGGTCAATCGTGGTCAATGATGGTCAATATGAGTCAATGACGGTCAATGGTGGACAATATGAGTCAATATTGGTCAATGGTGGTCAATATGAGTCAATGACGGTCAATATTGGACAATGGTGGTCAGTGCGTCATACACTTCAGACGACATTACCCTTTCTCTCTCCCTCAAAACAGATCTCCCCCCTCCTTGCTTTATCACTCGCCGCACATGTCCCCCTCTCATCACTTCCAAAAAATAATTCTCCCTTATTCCAAACCTCTCCCTTACTCCAACCTCTCCCTTATTCCAACCTCTCCCTTATTCCAACCACTCCCTTACTCGAACCTCTCCCTTACTCCAACCTCTCCCTTATTCCAACCTCTCCCTTATTCCAACCTCTCCTTTACTCCAACCTCTCCCTTATTCCAACCTCTCCCTTATTCCAACCTCTCCCTTCTTCCAACCTCTCCCTTATTCCAACCTCTCCCTTACTCCAACCTATCCCTTACAACCCATCATTTTCATCCCATCCCTTTTATCCCATCCTTTTCAAACCATCCCTTCAACCCATCCATTACAACCCATCCATTACAACCTATCCATTACAACACATTTCTTACACGGATCAATCACATCATCCTGTCTTCAGAGATTATGGTGCACCAAACGATCTCGTCGCCATGTCCAGAGATTATGGTGCACCGAACGATCACGTCGTCCTGTCCATAGATTATGGTGCACCGAACGATCACGTCGTCCTGTCTTCGGAGATTGTGGCGCACCGAACGATCACACAGACATCGTGGTTTCACTTGATGACTCCGGTGTCCGTGTTGTCTTAGAAAATGTTTGTTGAGTAAGCAGCCCTCGCCATTGAAAGAAGCTTTCAAAACACGAGTTTTATTGGTGTGAAAAGTTACCTAGGGTCCAGATTGGTCTGACGTTACCTGTTCTGTAGGCGTTGACTTCCAGTAACCCAAAGTTCCCCCCCTTGCTCACCCACCCACCCCGCTTGCCTACCCGACACGTCCACCACCCCCACCCCCTGGCTTGCTCTTACGGCGGGAGCGGCGCGGTTGTTGAGCCCCTGGCGTAGCGCGTGAAGTTAGTGAAAAGCGAAAGTTGTAAGACCTCGTCGGGGTAGACCTGTTCCAATGTTTTCATTTGGTGTGGATTAACTCAAGGAGTTCAGTCAGTCAGTGGAATAGTAACTCGTGGATTGCTGGACTACTCGTTGGCGCAATGGTAAATAAGAGGGTGGTAAAAAAGTGCCTCGCGTGAGCTCGCGGGTTCTAAATATGACATGTGCGGTGTATTTCCTGGTTGTAACTTTTAGTGGAATGTGAGACCATAACAACAGACCTGGTGAGTTCTTGTTCTATGTGGTTGGTGAGTTAGAGAGTAGTTAGATGGTGGATTAGAGAGTATCTAGGTAGTGAGTTAGGAGTAGTTAGATGGTGGGTTAGAGAGTAGTTAGATGGTGGGTTAGAGAGTAATTAGATGGTGGGTTAGAGAGTAGTTAGATGGTGGGTTAGAGAGTAGTTAGATGGTGGATTAGAGAGTAGTTAGATGGTGGGTTAGAGAGTAGTTAGATGGTGGGTTAGAGAGTAGGTAGGTGGTGAGTTAGAGAGTAATTAGATGGTGGATTAGAGAGTATCTAGGTAGTGAGTTAGGAGTAGTTAGATGGTGGGTTAGAGAGTAGTTAGATGGTGGGTTAGAGAGTAGTTAGATGGTGGGTTAGAGAGTAGGTAGATGGTGGGTTAGAGAGTAGTTAGATGGTGGGTTAGAGAGTAGGTAGGTGGTGAGTTAGAGAGTAATTAGATGGTGGATTAGAGAGTATCTAGGTAGTGAGTTAGGATTATATAGTTAGATGGTGGGTTAGAGAGTCTGTAGACTGTAGTGGGTGTCAGTTTGGTCTTATATTACTAATTGTAATGTAGTGCAATAAAGAAGTAGATCATATAATAAAGAAGTAGATCATATAATAAAGAAGTAGATCATATAATAAAGAAGTAGATCATATAATAAAGAAGTAGATCATATAATAAAGAAGTAGATCATATAATAAAGAAGTAGATCATATAATAAAGAAGTAGATCATATAATAAAGAAGTAGATCATATAATAAAGAAGTAGATCATATAATAAAGAAGTAGATCATATAATAAAGAAGTAGATCATATCCTAAAGAAGTAGATCATATCCTAAAGAAGTAGATCATATCATAAAGAAGTAGATCATATCCTAAAGAAGTAGATCATATCCTAAAGAAGTAGATCATATCATAAAGAAGTAGATCCTATCATAAAGAAGTTGATCATATCATAAAGAAGTAGATTATATCCTAAAGAAGTAGATCATATCATAAAGAAGTAGATCCTATCATGTAAGCAAAGCGGTATTTTGAACATACAAAAATTTATATGTCAGGGTGTATTTTCTAGTCTATCTCAGTACGTTTCTAGTATATCTCAGTACGTTTCTAGACTATCTCAGTACGTTTCTAGTCTATCTCAGTGCGTTTTCTCCAGTCTAGTATAGTTCCCCTCACCCTGCTGATGTCCACTTTATTTCTTTCTTTTCTCTCTCTCTCTGTCCATCTCTCGCACTTTCTCTCTCTCTCTTTCTCCCTTTCTTTTGCACTTTCTCTCCTCCTTCTCCCTGTCCAACTCCCCACATTCTCTCTCTCTCTTTTACCATACATTATTATATAACACTATATCACTCATTAATGCTATCTCACCCCCCCCCTTTTTTTTCTACCCCCCCCTCCCCAGCTGTGTCGTCTGCTGTTACGCTCCATCCATTCCAATTTGAATTTCAAACGAAATATGACATAAAATAAATGTCCAACATTTGTTCAATGTCGGTTGTGACATTGTCATTAGTCACTCGTGGTGACAGGTTTGTCCAGACATGCGTGACGTGTCATATCATTTCAAGCCCAGCTCTACGTGCTCCGTTAACCTTCCCCACCCCCTTTTTCCGGTGTCAGACCCCTTCACATACTAATGGATAAATTATAATGATCAATCCAGTGGATACCAAACATGTATGTGAGGGTGGGGATGGGGTAAATAGTCGCCAATCCTGACATGTGACATCCAAGCCACTGTGACAGAAGCCAACTGGTACGTGACATCCAAGCCTCTGTGACAGAAGCCAGCTGACACGTGACATCCAAGCCTCTGTGACAGAAGCCAACTGACACGTGACATCCAAG
Organism: Omphiscola glabra; assembly: GCA_964017045.1. Classification (NCBI taxonomy): domain Eukaryota; kingdom Metazoa; phylum Mollusca; class Gastropoda; family Lymnaeidae; genus Omphiscola; species Omphiscola glabra. The sequence continues at coordinate 3,889,998 of OZ024800.1, forward strand.
CCTCTGTGACAGAAGCCAACTGACACGTGACATCCAGGCCTCTGTGACAGAAGCCAACTGGTTTATAGCCTCTAATACAAACATTTCGTTCTTAATTCGATGCGAGTATGGGATGGTTCATTACAGTTTGGAGATCACTGATTTCTTACAGCAATTGTTTGCCAAACAGTGACATTTTATAATAGGTTGCTATTTTGTAACGAAAAGTTGACATTGCATACTGTTGGGTTGACATTGTATACAGTTAGGATGATATTGTATACAGTTAGGTTGACATTGCATACTGTTGGGTTGACATTGTATACAGTTAGGTTGACATTGTATTTAGTTAGGTTGACACTGTATACAGTTAGGATGACATTGTATACAGTTAGGATGACATTGTATACAGTTAGGTTGACATTGTATACAGTTAGGTTGACATTGTATACAGTTAGGATGACATTGTATACAGTTAGGTTGACATTGTATACAGTTAGGATGACATTGTAAACAGTTAGGATGACATTGTATACAGTTAGGTTGATATTGTATACAGTTAGGATGACATTGTATACAGTTAGGTTGACATTGTATACAGTTAGGATGACATTGTAAACAGTTAGGATGACATTGTATACAGTTAGGATGACATTGTATACAGTTAGGATGACATTGTATACAGTTAGGTTGATATTGTATATAGTTAGGTTGACATTGTATACAGTTAGGATGATATTGTATACAGTTAGGTTGACATTGTATACATTTAGGATGACATTGTATACAGTTAGGATGACATTGTATACAGTTAGGTTGATATTGTATATAGTTAGGTTGACATTGTATACAGTTAGGATGATATTGTATACAGTTAGGTTGACATTGTATACAGTTAGGATGACATTGTATACAGTTAGGTTGACATTGTATACAGTTAGGTTGACATTGTATACAGTTAGGATGATATTGTATACAGTTAGGTTGACATTGTATACATTTAGGTTGACATTGTATACAGTTAGGATGATATTGTATACAGTTAGGTTGACATTGTATACAGTTAGGATGATATTGTATACAGTTATGTTGACATTGTATACAGTTGGGTTGACATTGTATACAGTTAGGATGATATTGTATACAGTTAGGTTGACATTGTATACAGTTAGGTTGACATTGTATTCACTGTTTGGTCCAGGTAATTAACTCACGTGTTAAGAACGTCGTGGCTCTATTACAATGGACTGTTTGATGGGGGGGTGGGGGGGGGCGCTGAAGTGTGGGTTGAGATCCATATTGACTGTTTGATTAGTACCGTGGTCACAGATGTTTACAAGAGGAAGGCATTAGGGGAAGGTTGACAAGGAACTAATAATTACACCCAGACCGGCCAACGACCCGTGTTCACAATATAACTGTTGGTCACAGATGATTGGAGAGTTTGAACACAACCCTAGCCATGCTACCGTTCATTCATCAGTAGTTATTAGTCGCGAGCACACGACCCGGGGGAGGGGGGGTGTGTAGGTGGGGCCGTTAAAAGATTTGCCATCGTTACAACAGGTAAGATCTTCGTTACCCCAGGTAAGCACTTGGAGCATCGTGACAACTTACACAGCTTCGTTAGTTGTCCTTCAAAAGTTATCTTTTTGTAGTCTTTCAAACCTTTGATCCTTTGTCCTGTTATACTTTCTTTATCTCCTTCAAAAAACGTGTTTAATTGTTTGTACTGTAATTTCTTTGAAATATTACATCAGTATTAGCTGTTTGGTTCTCAGAGACGTACAAAGACGTACAGAGACTTACAAAGACGTACAGAGACTTACAAAGACATACAGAGACGTACAAAGACCTACAGATACGTACAAAGACATACTGAGACGTACAGAGACGTACAGAGACCTACAGAGACGCACATAGACATACAGAGACGTAAGGAACCCACCTTCACAAATCTCCACCTTTTCCCCAAGGGGCATACATGCCACCTACCCCTGCTCTGCCAATTCCCCCCCCCCCCCACACACACACACACGTCCTGTATTTCACATTGAACCATACCGTGACATCCCCAGCTCGTGTTATTGAAGTCAAAACTGTTTGAGGGAAAGCCGAGGGCACAGATGGCCAGGCGTTCAAATGAAACATTTTAAATGACCTCCCGGTGACCCCCCCCCCCTCCCCTGCTTATAATATTTCATAGATGGCTGATTCTGTAATGAGGCGCTTAGGCCGTCGTTCGAGGTCAGAGGTCATTTGTAGGTCGAGCGAGTTTTTGTCTTTCTATTTTAAATTTCACAGGTCGTGTCTCAATTCAGTGGCCCGTAACATTATATAAGCCTACCTGGACAACAGCCTTGGGCACAATATTTACTTGGACAACATTCTTGGACACAATATTTACCTGGACGGAGCACTTATTTTGACACAATACTTAAGTTGACCTTATATTTACCTGGAGATAATATTTACCTGGAGATAATATTTACCTGGAGATAATATTTAACGGGAGACCCTTACTTGGAGACAGTATTCACTTGGAGACAATATTCACCTGGAGACAATATTCACCTGGAGACAATATTCACCTGGAGACAATATTCACCTGGAGACAATATTCACCTGGAGACAATATTTGCTTGACAAAATACATTGTCATTGGACACAATGTTTAACTGACAAACATAGATGTGACGTTACAATCAATGAGCTGTACGTAATCTGTTGTTTTCTTTACTCACTGACCGACACACTCACCGGCTCACTGACCGACACACTCACCGGCTCACTGACCGACACAATCACCGACTCACTGACCAACACACTGACCGACACACTGACCGACACACTATCGACTGTTTTAAGAAGGAAGCCCGTGGGTCATACAAGATGACAGGAAAAGACGGCGGCACGGCCAATCCGGCAAAACGTTTTCCCAAATGACGCGCATTGCTCTACCTCTAAATGGAGATTAATTGGCTTCCTACTCCCTTACCCCCGCCACCACCACCACCCCACTCAGGGAAGCGGGAGACACCCCGAGTGTGTGCAAATATTCAACAAATGGCAAAAATGCGAACTGCTGCGTAGACGACTAAATATTATAGCTCACCGTATGTAAACATACCCCCACATACTCTACATACTCCAACATACTCCCATTACTCTCACCGTTAGTTGGTGGGCCAAGGGGCGTAACTCTGGGTTGCAGAATTGGTTCACTTAGTTTAGGGAGGAGGAAGTCATGAGCGACGGGTGGCTGCATCTGGGTGAGTTTAAGCTGCTGGGTTAAATGCAACATCCAACCTCACGGAATACTTGCAATAATAAACCATTGCACGTGCTGAGGTTGGGGGTGGGGGCTGAACATGGGCTTGAAAGAAATTGTATGTGTGGTTTAGGGGGAGGGGATTGGAAGGATAACTTATTTAGAATGTTGCAATGAAACATGTGATCAGCTGAATGACCGGGCGGTCATTTTCTTAATGAAACCTGGTAGATCTGTACATTTGCATATATTATAAAAAATAACTATAGATATGTAAATTAGCATATAATATAAATAATAACTATATATATAAATTATCATGTAATATATACAATAACTGTTTGATGCCTGTTAAATGGAGAGCTCACTGAAATTAAGAAAAGAATCAGTTGTGAAATATGCCCACATGCCCATATGCTCACATGCCTACAAAAGTCTACATACCCACATGCCCACAATGAATGGGAACTCGGTCATACAAAGTATTTTAATTGTCTAACTTGGCTTGTAAAGGCGCCCGCCCCCCCCCCCCCCCCAAACCGACCTCCTCTCAGTGGTTAAAAAATGCACACGCCCTTTTCCCCTTTTCCCTAAATAACCCCCCCCCCCCCGCCCGGGCCAACCAATATCACAGCCGTCACTGAAGTCCATAGAATGGTTTTTTATCACAGCCGTAACTGAAGTCCATAGAATGGCTTTTTATCACAGCCGTCACTGAAGTCCATAGAATGGCTTTTTATCACAGCCGTCACTGAAGTCCATAGAATGGCTTTTTATCACAGCCGTCACTGAAGTCCATAGAATGGTTTTTATCACAGCCGTCACTGAAGTCCATAGAATGGTTTTTATCACAGCCGTCACTGAAGTCCATAGAATGGTTTTTATCACAGCCGTCACTGAAGTCCATAGAATGGCTTTTTATCAGGAACAAGAAAATGGAAACCCGTGAATCCCAGACACCAGCGGTTCTCAAACCAGGGATGTGAACGTCTTAAATTATCTTAATATAACCGCCAAGTAGCACATCGATTCAGTTAATATATAGTGCGTCTATAATAGTGTTGGGGTCCTTCCACCAATCCAGAGCATTGCCACCAAGTCAGATTTTTCCACCGAGTCTAAGCACTTCCACCAAATCAGAGCGCTTCCACCACGTCAGATTTTTCCACCGAGTCTAAGCACTTCCACCAAATCAGAGCGCTTCCGCCACGTCAGATTTTTCCACCGAGTCTAAGCACTTCCGCCAAATCAGAGCGCTTCCACCACGTCAGATTTTTCCACCGAGTCTAAGCGCTTCCCACAAATCAGAGCGCATCCACCACGTCAGATTTTACATCAAGTCCAAAGGAGCCATAGAATACAACTGAATTTCTTGAATGATTTCATCTCATTGTTTAGACATACTTCAGACATACTTCAGACATACTTCAGACATACTTCAGACATACTTCAGACATACTTCAGACATACTTCAGACATACTTCAGACATACATGTAAAAATATCATTGTTAGCTCCATCACATTACGCTTCTGATCTTCACCACTTAAATAACTAAAAACAAATATAAAATTTCCTTCAATTTTGACTACAATTTGGTATAAAGAACCTAATAACTATAAATGGAAATTGAGAACCACTGCCAGAGAATGACGTGTGAGAACCACTGACAGAGCAGAACTTTATTAGACTAATACGTTTTTTTGGGAGGCCGTAAGACGGGGTTCAGGGGGAGGAAGGGGTTTACTGACCACCTCCTACCTCGCCGTTTATTTACGACCAGAGTCTGTAATTCCAGCCCCAGGGCTGGTCGTGTTGGGTACGGGGGGAGGGGAGGGCTGGGTGGGGCTGTGAGTGATGTCCCGTCGTTGGCCCTCTATCCATAGTTAAACCACCGTTGATTGAAATTCCTTGGCTAGGTGTTGGACGACATTCTTTGCCTGAAACAGTAGTGTTAAGTCAGACCTGGGCGACGTTGGCCGGCGGGGAGGGGGGCTGGGATGGGGGCACATAAGTCAGAAAGTGAACGGGTGGCCGGGTGGCCAAATTAAATTTTCACGTCAATGGACGCACGTTTCTTCCACAACAAAGACAGTCTTGTCGGTGAGATGAAGTCAAGGTTAACTTAAGGTCAAGACTATCCACTCATTGGTGAGACTATCCACTCATTGGTGAGACTATCCACTCATTGGTGAGACTATCCACTCATCGGTGAGACTATCCACTCATTGATGAGACTATCCACTCATTGGTGAGACTATCCACGCATTGGTGAGACTATCCACTCAGTGGTGAGACTAAGCTTAAGACTATCTAGAAGACTAATAGGGTGTTGATTCTGTTTTACAAATTGTATTGGTTATAACTATGGCTACACTACAAGCATATATGGCTATGGCTACACTACAAGCGTAATATAGACATTTGCTAAACAAGCATTACAGTAAGAACCCTCATTACAAAGCCAGCTTAAAATATTTTATTTATAGGCCTCATTTGGGTCTTAATATTTTATTTTTTTTAATATTGAGAATTAATGCATGAGTTCCGACATTACTTCCAGCTCACGCTACAACTAATAAACACATCAATATTATTTTGTCCAGAAATCTAGCAACGCTGCATATTTAATTAATATTTAATATTCAGATAAATGTATTGTAAACAATGTCGGTGCCAAACGCGTCTCTGACGTCATGAACTCTGGTATAATTTAATGGTGGCGTTAACATCAAACACGTAAGATGTTTGTTGTGATGCATCAATGGAAGGAGTTACCGTAATCCTTACAGTGTGGACAAACATGGCGATCATCAAGTGTTAGTGTTAGCCCAGCGGTTCTCAGCCTTCCTAATGCCGCGACCCTTTAATACAGTTCCTCGTGATGTGGCGACCACCCAGCCACAAAATAATGTCCCTTGCTACTTTAAAACTGTAGGGTATATGAGTTTTTCAGTTGGTCTTAGGCGACCCCTGGGAAAGGGTCGTGCGACCCCCAGGTTGAGAACCGCTGTGTTAGCCTCTTCCTGGACACTGGAAGGAAGTTTGTTTTGTGTGTGTGTGGGTGGGGGGGGGGGTTAAGGTGAGGGTTGGAGTTGTTTGAGGAAGATATTTGTTTATTATTTCTTCTGATTTTTTTTTTGTGTTAAAGCAATGCTTCTTTGGAAACTATTTCCTGCTAGATTATCACCAAGACCAATGACCTACTTTAGCCTGGTCGACGTAGCCATCCAGTCCCAGACCCGCTTACCACCCACCCACCTACGAATTTCTCGTTTTTTTAAACACCGGAATGACAAAAGACATTGTCAATATTTCTTTATCTGACCCGCCCTCGGGCGCCCCCACCCTCCACGCCCTCACACGTCGAGTCCTCGGGTGTCGCGGAAAACAAAACATGGCCGCCAAACACCTTTCACGTCCAGCACCAAAGACCCTCTCGCTGGATTCAATGGTCGTGTCAACAGTGTAGGGGAAATGAGAACGGAAGGTGTGTGGGGGGTGGTAGGGGCGTCGGGGGTAGGGATTCAACACCCCTGCCCCTGAGCCGATGCAACTGATTAATGTGCAAAGGTGAGATTTCAAGTTTGGGGTGCTGCCTCTGTTTGAATGAGATTGAAATGAAGTCTCACAAAAACTCCAGCACCTCTGTGACGTAGAGAATAATGGCGGTTCTAGTTTTACGTAAAATGACACCTCGTTATAACGCGAGAAGTGGGTCGAAAATGTATTCTATTTTTTAAATATGGTTTGTTTAATGTAGGAAGATATGTGGAATATTGTTTAATTTACCCCCCACCCCCACACACACATACTCACGCCACCGAGACCCTACCCCACAGAAGGACCCCTACCAGCCATATCCCCCCCCCTCCGACAGAATGACCCGCATGATGCTCATTAATACCAAGTTACTACTTTCTTTATGCCCCACACTGACCCACTCATTAAATATTCAGAACATTTAATGTCCCACACTGACCCACTCATTAAATATTCGGAAGTTTTAACGCCCCACACTGACCCACTCATTAAATATTCGGAAGTTTTAACGCCCCACACTGACCCACTCATTAAATATTCGGAAGTTTTAACGCCCCACACTGACCCACTCATTAAATATTCGGCAGTTTTAACGCCCCACACTGACCCACTCATTAAATATTCGGAAGTTTTAACGCCCCACACTGACCCACTCATTAAATATTCGGAAGTTTTAACGCCCCACACTGACCCACTCATTAAATATTCGGCAGTTTTAACGCCCCACACTGACCCACTCATTAAATATTCGGAAGTTTTAACGCCCCACACTGACCCACTCATTAAATATTCAGCTCTTCTGTGATGTCTGTTCATTTGTTTCAGTCTTGTACCTGGCGTGTGAGTATTTACTGTTTCATATTTCCTGATCTTCCTACCCCCCCCCCCCCCCCCCACTCCTTCATCCCCATAAGGTCAGACAAAGTCTCAGTTATTCGTTGCCATATAGGCGAATAGTTTTATCGGTGAAAAAATTCTTCTCGTTGTTGTTGTAGATGTTTTCCAAGGGGTTCCGTTTAGTTTGTTTAAGAGGAAATCTTGCTTTAGCTAGATTCCATTTTTGATGGTGTGAGAAACCTTGCGACGGCCACCGTTGTTGTGTGTACCGATTAAATGTTTAATGCTATGAGAACCATTGAATGGCCACCATTGTTATTTGTGCAGAAGCCATGTTTGAGGGTATGATAACCCCTAAATGGCCACCATTGTTGTTTGTACCGATGCCATGTTTGATGGTATGAGAACCCGTGAAAGGCCACCACTGTTGTTTGTACCGAAGTGTCTCGTGGTTGAGACATATTTTAATGGTTACAGTTTTAACGTTGTGACACACACGGCAATGTGGTGTACACTTACCTCGAGTGGTATCTTAAGCGTGGGAGTGGGGTGACCCAGTGTGACTCATTAAGTAGGTAGCTTTAGAGGGTGGGAGTGGCAAGTGAGAGTGAGAGAGAGAGTTTAGCTGGGGTGAGGTCATAAGGCCTCCTGTTCAAGTAGCGTGCACCTAAAGGCTTTACGTTGTTAACATATCGGCAATGGTCTGTCTGTATGTCTGCAGTGTGTCTGTCTGTAGTGTCTGTCTTGTGTCTGTCTGTCGTCCGTATGTCAGTAGTCTATCTTTCATGCATTGTGTGTCATTATAAGTCTACATATACCGCTATTTTATCAATGTCTACCACCATTTAGTGCTATTGTTCTATGTACCGATCTATCCAACCATCTATCTATGGAACCATCTATATATCCGCCCATCTATCTTATATTCAACCATCTATCTATCTTTACACCATCTCTCTTTCCAATCATCTATCTATCCACCCATCCATCTACCCACCCATCTCTCTACCCACCCATCTCTCTATCCACCCATCTATCCACCCATCTCTCTATCCACGCATCTCTCTATCCACACATCTCTCTATCCACCCATCTCTCTATCCATATCCACACATTTCGGTATCCACCCATCTATCTATCCACCCATCTATATATCCACGCATCTATATATCCACCCATCTATCTATCCACCCAGCTATATATCCACCAATCTATCCATCAACCCATCTATCTATCCACCCAGCTATATATCCACCCATCTCTCTATCCACCCATCTACCTACCCACCCATCTCTCTTTTCACACATCTCTCTATCCACACATCTATCTATCCACCCATCTATCTATCCAAGCACCTTTTGATCCACCTAGGGGTCCAAAACTGTCGTATGTCTTCCGTAACAACTCTACCCCCCCCCCCCTTTGCATAATCTCACCCCACCCCCTTCCATACACCCCACCAAGACATTACACAACTTCACCTTACCCCCTTCTATTCACCCCCCCCCCCCACCCAAGACAGTACATAACTTCACCCCATGGTATTATCAACCCAAAGTAGATTTGCTCCCCCATTTCCATTATCCCAACCTTAAGTCCATCTTATCCAGCTGTGAATCTTTTTATACACCCTCCCCTTTCCCAATTTTCACTTTCTCTCTCTTTCTCATTTTTCTCCTCTCAAATTCTCTCTCCACCTCCTCTCTCTCTTTTTAAGCCAGTGTTGTTTTGTCCCCTTGCTCTCATCCTGCAGCCCCACACGCCACACACGCCCCACACGCAAGAAGACTGTCACCTTAACATAAAGCAGGGGGGCTCTAGTAACGAAGCCCCCCCCCCTTTTTTTTTTTTGGCGGCGCTCCTTACTCCTGTCTGATACACATCTAATTTGGTCCATTTATTGTCAGGAATGCGTCGCATCTTGTCTCTGTACACCCACCTCTGCCCTTCTCCTCCCTTCTCCTCCCTTCTCTTCGCATCTCTTCTCTGTCCGGTTGTAACGTTAGTTATATAAAAAAAAAATGTTACAAAAATAGTCATTAAAAAAGTTGTTAGCTGGCCAAAGAGTTAGATGTGGAGAGGTGGTGTGGAAAGGGGGGGGGGGAGACACAGGGTGACGACTTTGGAACGCCCTGGCTTGGCCTGGAAGGCCCCCATTCATCGATTGATTGGCTGATCCCCGAGTCCTTACCCTTTTACAACCGAATGCCGGTTTGACAAGTGGCTGGGGTGGAGATTAACATTGGTTGGTGATAAGTTTCGGTGGGCTGGCTTCACCACTGGTGCGTAGACGTGGTGCGCATTAAGCGGAGGCTGAAATGTGCTGAGGAGAATCTACCTGTCTGGCAACTCAATTAACCACCCGCTCATTTTTGTTTTTTTAAATTTCAGTAAATGGGTCAGTCTGTTTGACAGCGCGTGAGTTGGAAACACGGTAGCGGTACTTCTGATAGTTGGATATGTTGTGGATACTTCTGAATGGTGGATATGCTTCGTCCTTCTGACAGTTGCATATGTTGTGTACTTCTGAATGGTGGATATGCTTCGTCCTTCTGACAGTTGCATATGTTGTGTACTTCTGACAGTTGCATATGTTGTGTATTTCTGACAGTTGCATATGTTGTGTACTTCTGACAGTTGCATATGTTGTGTACTTCTGACAGTTGCATATGTTGTGTACTTCTGACAGTTGCATATGTTGTGTACTTCTGACAGTTGCATATGTTGTGTACTTCTGACAGTTGCATATGTTGTGTACTTCTGACAGTTGCATATGTTGTGTACTTCTGACAGTTGCATATGTTGTGTACTTCTGACAGTTGCATATGTTGTGTACTTCTGACAGTTGCATATGTTGTGTACTTCTGACAGTTGCATATGTTGTGTACTTCTGACAGTTGCATATGTTGTGTACTTCTGACAGTTGCATATGTTGTGTACTTCTGACAGTTGCATATGTTGTGTACTTCTGACAGTTGCATATGTTGTGTACTTCTGACAGTTGCATATGTTGTGTACTTCTGACAGTTGCATATGTTGTGTACTTCTGACAGTTGCATATGTTGTGTACTTCTGACAGTTGCATATGTTGTGTACTTCCGACAGTTGCATATGTTGTGTACTTCTGACAGTTGCATATGTTGTGTACTTCCGACAGTTGCATATGTTGTGTACTTCTGACAGTTGCATATGTTGTGTACTTCCGACAGTTGCATATGTTGTGTACTTCTGACAGTTGCATATGTTGTGTACTTCCGACAGTTGCATATGTTGTGTACTTCTGACAGTTGCATATGTTGTGTACTTCTGACAGTTGCATATGTTGTGTACTTCTGACAGTTGCATATGTTGTGTACTTCTGACAGTTGCATATGTTGTGTACTTCTGACAGTTGCATATGTTGTGTACTTCTGACAGTTGCATATGTTGTGTACTTCTGACAGTTGCATATGTTGTGTACTTCTGACAGTTGCATATGTTGTGTACTTCTGACAGTTGCATATGTTGTGTACTTCTGACAGTTGCATATGTTGTGTACTTCTGACAGTTGCATATGTTGTGTACTTCCGACAGTTGCATATGTTGTGTACTTCTGACAGTTGCATATGTTGTGTACTTCCGACAGTTGCATATGTTGTGTACTTCTGACAGTTGCATATGTTGTGTACTTACGACAGTTGCATATGTTGTGTACTTCTGACAGTTGCATATGTTGTGTACTTCTGACAGTTGGATATGTTGTGTACTTCTGACAGTTGCATATGTTGTGTACTTCTGACAGTTGCATATGTTGTGTACTTCTGACAGTTGCATATGTTGTGTACTTCTGACAGTTGCATATGTTGTGTACTTCTGACAGTTGCATATGTTGTGTACTTCTGACAGTTGCATATGTTGTGTACTTCTGACAGTTGCATATGTTGTGTACTTCTGACAGTTGCATATGTTGTGTACTTCTGACAGTTGCATATGTTGTGTACTTCTGACAGTTGCATATGTTGTGTACTTCCGACAGTTGCATATGTTGTGTACTTCCGACAGTTGCATATGTTGTGTACTTCTGACAGTTGCATATGTTGTGTACTTCCGACAGTTGCATATGTTGTGTACTTCTGACAGTTGCATATGTTGTGTACTTCTGACAGTTGCATATGTTGTGTACTTCTGACAGTTGCATATGTTGTGTACTTCTGACAGTTGCATATGTTGTGTACTTCTGACAGTTGCATATGTTGTGTACTTCTGACAGTTGCATATGTTGTGTACTTCTGACAGTTGCATATGTTGTGTACTTCTGACAGTTGCATATGTTGTGTACTTCTGACAGTTGCATATGTTGTGTACTTCTGACAGTTGCATATGTTGTGTACTTCTGACAGTTGCATATGTTGTGTACTTCTGACAGTTGCATATGTTGTGTACTTCTGACAGTTGCATATGTTGTGTACTTCTGACAGTTGCATATGTTGTGTACTTCTGACAGTTGCATATGTTGTGTACTTCTGACAGTTGCATATGTTGTGTACTTCTGACAGTTGCATATGTTGTGTACTTCTGACAGTTGCATATGTTGTGTACTTCTGACAGTTGCATATGTTGTGTACTTCTGACAGTTGCATATGTTGTGTACTTCTGACAGTTGCATATGTTGTGTACTTCTGACAGTTGCATATGTTGTGTACTTCTGACAGTTGCATATGTTGTGTACTTCCGACAGTTGCATATGTTGTGTACTTCTGACAGTTGCATATGTTGTGTACTTCCGACAGTTGCATATGTTGTGTACTTCTGACAGTTGCATATGTTGTGTACTTCTGACAGTTGCATATGTTGTGTACTTCTGACAGTTGCATATGTTGTGTACTTCTGACAGTTGCATATGTTGTGTACTTCTGACAGTTGCATATGTTGTGTACTTCTGACAGTTGCATATGTTGTGTACTTCTGACAGTTGCATATGTTGTGTACTTCTGACAGTTGCATATGTTGTGTACTTCTGACAGTTGCATATGTTGTGTACTTCTGACAGTTGCATATGTTGTGTACTTCTGACAGTTGCATATGTTGTGTACTTCTGACAGTTGCATATGTTGTGTACTTCTGACAGTTGCATATGTTGTGTACTTCTGACAGTTGCATATGTTGTGTACTTTTGACAGTTGCATATGTTGTGTACTTCTGACAGTTGCATATGTTGTGTACTTCTGACAGTTGCATATGTTGTGTACTTCTGACAGTTGCATATGTTGTGTACTTCTGACAGTTGCATATGTTGTGTACTTCTGACAGTTGCATATGTTGTGTACTTCTGACAGTTGCATATGTTGTGTACTTCTGACAGTTGCATATGTTGTGTACTTCTGACAGTTGCATATGTTGTGTACTTCTGACAGTTGCATATGTTGTGTACTTCTGACAGTTGCATATGTTGTGTACTTCTGACAGTTGCATATGTTGTGTACTTCTGACAGTTGCATATGTTGTGTACTTCTGACAGTTGCATATGTTGTGTACTTCTGACAGTTGCATATGTTGTGTACTTCTGACAGTTGCATATGTTGTGTACTTCTGACAGTTGCATATGTTGTGTACTTCTGACAGTTGCATATGTTGTGTACTTCTGACAGTTGCATATGTTGTGTACTTCTGACAGTTGCATATGTTGTGTACTTCTGACAGTTGCATATGTTGTGTACTTCTGACAGTTGCATATGTTGTGTACTTCTGACAGTTGCATATGTTGTGTACTTCTGACAGTTGCATATGTTGTGTACTTCTGACAGTTGCATATGTTGTGTACTTCTGACAGTTGCATATGTTGTGTACTTCTGACAGTTGCATATGTTGTGTACTTCTGACAGTTGCATATGTTGTGTACTTCTGACAGTTGCATATGTTGTGTACTTCTGACAGTTGCATATGTTGTGTACTTCTGACAGTTGCATATGTTGTGTACTTCTGACAGTTGCATATGTTGTGTACTTCTGACAGTTGCATATGTTGTGTACTTCTGACAGTTGCATATGTTGTGTACTTCCGACAGTTGCATATGTTGTGTACTTCCGACAGTTGCATATGTTGTGTACTTCCGACAGTTGCATATGTTGTGTACTTCTGACAGTTGCATATGTTGTGTACTTCCGACAGTTGCATATGTTGTGTACTTCTGACAGTTGCATATGTTGTGTACTTCTGACAGTTGCATATGTTGTGTACTTCTGACAGTTGCATATGTTGTGTACTTCTGACAGTTGCATATGTTGTGTACTTCTGACAGTTGCATATGTTGTGTACTTCTGACAGTTGCATATGTTGTGTACTTCTGACAGTTGCATATGTTGTGTACTTCTGACAGTTGCATATGTTGTGTACTTCTGACAGTTGCATATGTTGTGTACTTCTGACAGTTGCATATGTTGTGTACTTCCGACAGTTGCATATGTTGTGTACTTCCGACAGTTGCATATGTTGTGTACTTCTGACAGTTGCATATGTTGTGTACTTCCGACAGTTGCATATGTTGTGTACTTCTGACAGTTGCATATGTTGTGTACTTCTGACAGTTGGATATGTTGTGTACTTCTGACAGTTGCATATGTTGTGTACTTCTGACAGTTGCATATGTTGTGTACTTCTGACAGTTGCATATGTTGTGTACTTCTGACAGTTGCATATGTTGTGTACTTCTGACAGTTGCATATGTTGTGTACTTCTGACAGTTGCATATGTTGTGTACTTCTGACAGTTGCATATGTTGTGTACTTCTGACAGTTGCATATGTTGTGTACTTCTGACAGTTGCATATGTTGTGTACTTCCGACAGTTGCATATGTTGTGTACTTCCGACAGTTGCATATGTTGTGTACTTCCGACAGTTGCATATGTTGTGTACTTCTGACAGTTGCATATGTTGTGTACTTCCGACAGTTGCATATGTTGTGTACTTCCGACAGTTGCATATGTTGTGTACTTCTGACAGTTGCATATGTTGTGTACTTCCGACAGTTGCATATGTTGTGTACTTCTGACAGTTGCATATGTTGTGTACTTCTGACAGTTGCATATGTTGTGTACTTCTGACAGTTGCATATGTTGTGTACTTCTGACAGTTGCATATGTTGTGTACTTCTGACAGTTGCATATGTTGTGTACTTCTGACAGTTGCATATGTTGTGTACTTCTGACAGTTGCATATGTTGTGTACTTCTGACAGTTGCATATGTTGTGTACTTCTGACAGTTGCATATGTTGTGTACTTCTGACAGTTGCATATGTTGTGTACTTCTGACAGTTGCATATGTTGTGTACTTCTGACAGTTGCATATGTTGTGTACTTCTGACAGTTGCATATGTTGTGTACTTCTGACAGTTGCATATGTTGTGTACTTCTGACAGTTGCATATGTTGTGTACTTCTGACAGTTGCATATGTTGTGTACTTCTGACAGTTGCATATGTTGTGTACTTCTGACAGTTGCATATGTTGTGTACTTCTGACAGTTGCATATGTTGTGTACTTCTGACAGTTGCATATGTTGTGTACTTCTGACAGTTGCATATGTTGTGTACTTCTGACAGTTGCATATGTTGTGTACTTCTGACAGTTGCATATGTTGTGTACTTCTGACAGTTGCATATGTTGTGTACTTCCGACAGTTGCATATGTTGTGTACTTCTGACAGTTGCATATGTTGTGTACTTCTGACAGTTGCATATGTTGTGTACTTCTGACAGTTGCATATGTTGTGTACTTCTGACAGTTGCATATGTTGTGTACTTCCGAATCTGTTCGGTTGAATTATTGATTGACCTTCATCTGTTGCTTTTGTTCTTGGTTGGATTTACCTCCCTTGATGATCCCGTAGTAAGTTGGTAGTGCGTAATTGTATGATTTCTCTCCCATTTCTCTCTCTCTCTCTCTCTCTCATTTTCTCTCCCTCTTCTCTCTCTTACTTTCTCTCTCCCTTCTCTCTCTCTCTCTCTTTCTCTCACTTTCTCTTCCCCTTCTCTCTCTCTCTCTCACCGACTAGATTGTCTCCCCATTCTCTCTCACCCCATTAATATCTCTCTACTCCCTTCTCATTTACTACTTCTCTCTCTCTTCTCTAGAAACTTCTGACTCCTTCCCACCCCCCCCCCTCTCTCTCTCTCTCTCTCTCTTTTGCTCTAGAACTCCATCTTATTTTCTCTTAATAAAGCTAGTTCCTAAGTTTGACATAACACAGATATTTACCATATTTATATGTACACATCATGCATATATTTGTGTGTGCTGTCGGGGGAGTATATAGATGTGTAGAACAGCTACATTTATAAGACACCTGTTTGAAACACCTACGAATTTTAGCTACCTGCTCACCTCGCCTGTTATTAAGTAAGCCCCCCAACTAAAGACATTGACCATAAGCTTATGACACACTGCCTTGTCGCTAGCGTCACTAAACACACTGAAGACACTAGGTGTGTACCATAACACTAGGTGTGTACCATAACACTAGGTGTGTACCATTCGTTCAGCCCATACCACTTAAGAGAGCTCTTCCCTTACCCGCCTGACGTCAGCAGTAAAAAAAATAAGTCACGGTCTAAAGAAATATGATTGCTAAGATTAGGCTAGAACTTTAACTAGAACTTTAACTAGAACTTTAACTAGAACTTTAACTAGAACTTTAGCTAGAACTTTAGCTAGAACTTTAACTAGAACTTTAACTAGAACTTTAGCTAGAACTTTAACTAGAACTTTAACTAGACCCTTAAACATTAGCTACAGTAGAAATATAAAGAACAGGGTACCGTCCGTCAGGTAAATGATATAAGGGACAGGGCACCTCGTCTCAATTAAATGATATGAAGGGGCACCTCGTCTCAATTAAATGATATGAAGGGCACCTCGTCTCAATTAAATGATATAAAGGACAGGGCACCTCGTCACAGGTCAATGATATAAAGGACAGGGCACCTAGTCTCAAGTAAATGATATAAAGGACAGAGCACCTCGTCTCAATTAAATGATATGAAGGGGCACCTCGTCTCAATTAAATGATATAAAGGACAGGGCACCTCGTCACAGGTCAATGATATAAAGGACAGGGCACCTAGTCTCAAGTAAATGATATAAAGGACAGGGCACCTAGTCTCAAGTAAATGATATAAAGGACAGGGCACCTAGTCTCAAGTAAATGATATAAAGGACAGGGCACCTAGTCTCAAGTAAATGAGATAAAGGACAGAGGACCACGTCACAGGTCAATGATATAAAGCCCAATGTTTATCAAAGATTGACCTGGAGACAACCCAATAAAGAACATGTCGTCTCAAAGCTCACATCAATCTCAACATCATCGAATTGTTTTACCATTAGCATGCAACCGATGACTGGCTTGGGGGGAAAGGAGAATAACAATTTGGGGGAAAGGAGAATACATATTTAAAAATAACTTTTAAACGGACAGGAAGATACCGAAATTGGCGCACTCAGTAGTTAAAGCTCCTCAAATTATGCACCCACACACACACAAATACAAGCTCACACACACATACACACACTCTCAACCACGCAAAAACACACACACTAACACATTCACACAATGAAAAACTCGAAGCTTTTCAGTTCCCGATTGCCAAGTGCGTCAGCTAAACATGTCACGTGATACAGGTTTTAATGGCTTACACTCAAACTTCACGTTGATCACAATAATCGGGGAGTCGGTCAGGCCTGGGCCCCCCCCCTCTCTCCCGGCACTCGACCAACCCTCACTTAGGATCACCATATTTCACATCAGTGCCTTGTTTGATCCCCACTCGTTATGTGATTAGTTTTGCCTTTGGTCCCTGTTCTCTAGAGCCATCTTTTATATCGTGTTACCCCACGATCGGCGGTTCTCAAGCAGTAACCACCGACCTCTCTAATACTTTAAGGCCAGGCCTTCTTAATCCAGCTCATATTTCGTATCACTCTTTTTTTATAAATATCTCTAACACAGCGTTCCGTCAATCCACAATCCGTCAATCCACAATCCGCTAATCCACAATTCTCCAATCTAGAATCTCCGGTCCGTGCAGCAGCCTTTGGAAGTTAGTGGCTAAAGCACAATTCGGGTATGACAAGGATTCTCACGTGGCGTCCAAGACAATGTGAATGTTGGTACCGCTGACTCCAATATTACGTTGATGTTCTGTTGTAGTTCTGTGGTAGTGCTGTGGTAGTTGTGTGGTAGTGCTGTGGTAGTTCTGTGGTAGTGCTGTGGTAGTTCTGTGGTAGTGCTGTGGTAGTTATGTGGTAGTTGTGTGGTAGTTGTGTGGTAGTGCTGTGGTAGTTGTGTGGTAGTTCTGTGATAGCTGTGTGGTAGTTGTGTGGTAGTGATGTGGTAGTTGTGTGGTAGTGCTGTGGTATTTCTTTGGTCGCTGTGATGTGTTTTGCCTTTCATTCTTCCCACTTTTAGACTGTATCTCATTTAGTCTCTCATTTCAAACATTGAAATATTTTCTCCCGTTCGCCCTTCCATAACGAAGCCCACCAAAAGCGACCATTTCCCACCAAGCAGTTGCCTAAAACCCCACCAAAAGCGACCATTTCCCACCAAGCAGTTGCCTAAAACCCCACCAAAAGCGACCATTTCCCACCAAGCAGTTGCCTAAAAGCCCACCAAAAGCGACCATTTCCCACAAAGTAGTTGCCTAACCGGAAATTGTCCCGAGAGCGTCGCCACAGAACATTGCCCGCATAAGTCTGACGTTGCGTGTCGCACAGTATAAAGATTAGACCATTGTTCACTCGGTCTGCGCCTCGGGTTTTTAACCACAGTGAAGCTGAAGCAGTCCAAACTGGTCCAAATGGAAGAGGGAGACTTACATCCAGTGGATGGCACAGTGGATGGCACAGTGGATGGCACAGTGGATGGCACAGTGGATGGCACAGTCAGTAAGACAGTGGAGTAAGTACGCACAGTCAGTATACGCACAGCCATCCTTACCCCTCCCATCTTTTAGCACAAGTAATCTCACAGTGGATGGCACAGTGGATGGCACAATGGATGGCACAGTGGATGGCACAGTGGATGGCACAGTGGATGGCACAGTGGATGACACAGTGGATGGTAGCCTTAACACACATACACGAAAAGATATTTATTTCAGTTGATCAGTTTTTGAAAAGCTTTGTTTGTTGGACGTCAAATCAAATGCTCCCAGCTCATCACTTGATGAATCTTATCTGTCTGGCTTTGTGCGACACGGTGCAGTGGGCGACACGGTGAAGTGGGAAACACAGTGAAGTGGGCAACACAGTGAAGTGGGCAACACAGTGAAGTGGGCAAAACGGTGAAGTGAGCAACACAGTGAAGTGGGCAAAACGGTGAAGTGGGCAACACAGTGAAGTGGGCAACACAGTGAAGTGGGCAAAACGGTGAAGTGGGCAACACAGTGAAGTGGGAAACACAGTGAAGTGGGCAAAACGGTGAAGTGGGCAACACAGTGAAGTGAGCAACACAGTGAAGTGGGCAAAACGGTGAAGTGGGCAACACAGTGAAGTGGGCAACACAGTGAAGTGGGTAAAACGGTGAAGTGGGCAACACAGTGAAGTGGGCAACACAGTGAAGTGGGCAAAACGGTGAAGTGGGAAACACAGTGAAGTGGGCAACACAGTGAAGTGGGCGAAACAGTGAAGTGGGCGAAACAGTGAAGTGGGCGAAACAGCCAGGGGATAACACCACGAAGTTCATTTTAAGAAAATTTAAGTTAAAAAAAAAACGACACCCTCATTTGTTCCGGCCGTTGTTCCGGCCATTGTTCCGGCCGTTGTTCCGGCCGATGTTCCGGCCGTTGTTCCGGCCATTGCTCCGGCTATTGCTCCGGCCATTGTTCCGGCCATTGTTCCGGCCATTGTTCCGGCCGATGTTCCGGCCGTTGTTCCGGCCGTTGTTCCGGCCATTGTTCCGGCCATTGTTCCGGCCATTGTTCCGGCCATTGTTCCATCCATTGTTCCGGCCATTGTTCAAGCCATTGTTCCATACATTGTTCCATACATTGTTCCAGCCATTGTTCCAGCCATTTTTCCAGCCGTTGTTCCAGCCGTTGTTTCAGCCATTGTTCCAGCCATTGTTAATTTATTTTTTATGACAATCTGGTCTCGTGTCGTTTGCTTCCACTTCCGGTCGAAATGGACTCCGAGATAACGACTCCATATTCTGCGCATGTCCTCGTTCTGATTCATTTTATCCGAACTTGTCACATATATCTACGAGACGTCTACAAATGTATGTCATCTGTCATCCGCCTGTCAAACCAGTTAATCCTATCGGTCATCAGCGTATCGTGGAGTTTGAGGAAGGGGGGGGGGGTGTCTGGAGGGGTCAGTTAGAGGATTGTGTCCCAGAAAGGTCACTTGCGCGTTATAAAGTCGTTTGTGGACATGTCAGGTCCGCATTAGAATAAATGGGGTGACTAAACTTGGGTTTCAGAGTTGGATATAGTGGAACAAGGTGGAACAAGACGGAACAAGGTGGAACAAGACGGAACAAGGTGGAACAAGACGGAACAAGGTGGAACAAGACGGAACAAGGTGGAACAAGACGGAACAAGGTGGAACAAGACGGAACAAGGTGGAACAAGACGGAACAAGGTGGAACAAGACGGAACAAGGTGGAACAAGATGGAGCAAGGTGGAACAAGACGGAACGTGGAACAAGACGGAACAAGGTGGAACAAGACGGAACAAGGTGGAACAAGACGGAACAAGGTGGAACGAGACGGAACAATGAGGAACAATGTGGAAGCTTGAAATTTAAAGACAGGACAATAAAAGGATAACTATTCGGCTAAGAGTTTCAGAGTTCATGACACGGGATTATGTTCATCTTGACCTGAGGGCTATGTTCACTTCATCCCCCCCCCCTCACCCTTTTCAGCCAATGATGACCTTAAAGATTGAAAAGAGAAATAAAGTAATATTTAAATATAGTTCACTTAGATATCATTTCTAAAAAGTGATATCTGTATTTTTGGGCCTTCTTACAACCCTTCACCACACCACCCCCTACCCTCTCTCTTTATCCTCGTCCAAAATGTCATCTCTATTGACAAGATCCCACACAATGGTCGGCTCTCGTGAAAGGCCACTTTATATAACCAACACGAATACTCGACCTACGGCCAGCGTCCATGCCCCGAGACATGAAGTTCGAACCGACCCACCTCCACAGCGCAGATAGAGAAATGATCGCCCGTTTTCACCCTCGGCGACCACGAGGTAATATCGTGTTCGATCGCCGAAGACAACCGAAATGGTGCCGGATCCTTTCAGGAGAATTCTAACCGGCCGTGTCTCGAGCGTCAGGGCGAGTCTGTGGGGTTTGTGGTGTGTGTGGGGTGTGAGGTTAGTAAGCTTAAAGCAAAAATGCACGGACAATGGGTTCTGATCGATACATTAGATTACAGAACCCGGGGAAAAGAGGATTTCCGGTCGCGGGATGGTCACAAACGTGTTATGGTACTTGGTTTATGGGGTTCTTGTTCATAAATCATGAAATGTTTATAGCGTAATGTTTCATTGCGAAATATTTTATACTGTAAGCTCAGGGCCCGTTGTGTGTAAGCTCAGGGCCTGTCGTGTGTAAGCTCAGGAACGGTCATGTGTAAGCTCAGGGCCCGTTGTGTGTAAGCTCAGGGCCTGTCGTGTGTAAGCTCAGGAACGGTCGTGTGTAAGCCCCTACATTTCGGGATCAGTTGAGCAAGGAGCAACACTAACACCATTTCGAAATATTTAAGCTACTCCGGTATCCTGAGACACTGGTGTATACTGTAGTTCATTCTGGTATCATGATACAAAGGTACATACTGAACTTCACCATGGAATCATGCGGCAGGATGAAAATATCCTATTGATAATCCCAAAATTAAAACCAAATCAAATATAAATAAATATCCAACAAATAAAGTTCATAAAATGTTGGTCGAGTAGTTGATCGAATTTTTCGGTGTTTCAGTTTCAGGATATGAGAGTTCATGCAACTTTCTATGGCCCACTGCAACTTTCTATGGCCCACTGCAACTTTCTATGGCTGACACATACCTTGTTAAGCTATACACTGCATATTTTCTCGTCAAGTCCTTTTTCTTAAGGTCTTTTGCCCCCTTCTATAACACCTTTCTATTGCTCCCTTCTATAACACCTTTCTATTGCCCCCTTCTATAACACCTTTCTATTGCCCCCTTCTATAACACCTTTCTATTGCCCCCTTCTATAACACCTTTCTATTGCCCCCTTCTATAACACCTTTCTATTGCCCCCTTCTATAACACCTTTCTATTGCTCCCTTCTATTGCTCCCTTCTATTGCCCCCTTTTATTGCCCCTTCTATTGCACCTGGCTATTACCCCTTCTATTACACCTGGCTATTGCCCCCTTCTATTACACCTGGCTATTGCCCCCTTCTATTACACCTGGCTATTGCCCCCTTCTATTACACCTGGCTATTGCCCCCTTCTATTACACCTGGCTATTGCCCCCTTCTATTGCCCCTTCTATTGACCGTAATTGATTAACGCTATCTCATGGAACGATCAGTGCCGTAGTAGCAGTGACCTTGTGATGATGAAGGGGGTTGGGGCGGGGTGATGGAGGGGGAGGCTGTCATGTGACTGGGATGTAGGAGCAGGCTCCACGCTCGGTTAAAAACACAAACCTCGAGTGCAGCGTCAACAGTCAACGAGCTCTTCCAACACGAGGCGTAGCTGAGGGCTAAAAAACACTAAACATAACAGCAACGCCATGTATGTGCAGGCGCCGGAGGTGAGGGCGAGGGCGCCAATCAGCTGTTTCGACAGGAGTCGTCCATGTGTTTTGAATATTATGTTTAAAACTGATTTTTTAGCTAAATTTTGACAAAGTTCGTCTACTCTAAATAGAGATGTTTTTTTAAATACTTTTTTTGCCGAGTCTCTCCTTAGCACAGCTGAATATTTTAGTTTCCCATAAACCTTATGAAAGGCATGTGACGTCAGGTCATACCGTCGTACAGCGCTACATGCGTCATTCACAGACGTCACGCACATACACAATATACGTCTTATACTCTTTTCATCAGCAACATTCGGTGATGTTCATGACCTTTGACCTATGAAGATCCCAGACTGCGAAATCTGAAATTAGCAAAATATCCACACACAAAAAGTTTCAATTAATCTCCAAACCATCATCGTGGACTGTGGATAAAGTGGCGGCTCTGTGGATACATTATCCAGTGAATTCAGTGACGCAAGAAAGGAGTGGATCGATCACCTTAAGGCCTGCACCTGGTGGTGAAAAGAGATGATTAAATGATATTAGAGATCAGGCGTCCCGTCGTTGTAATGGTTGTGTGAATGTTTGATGGTTGTGTGAATGTTTGATGGTTGTGTGAATGTTTGATGGTTGTGTGAATGTTTGATGGTCGTGTGAATGTTTGATGGTTATTTGAATGTTTGATGGTCGTGTGGAGACTCAGATGGAAGTCAGCTGATTTTTTACAGTCTTTCTGGCTTGACGCATGATATGTGTGGATGTTTGCGTGTGTATGTGTTTCAATGCCCCAGTGTCGTTTGTAACCACCGGTCCTACGCCCAAGAAGAGTTAAAGATAGTTCCACGGCTTGACTGGGGCCAACAATTTGATTGTCGACGTACCTGTTTCAAAATAGAGAAAGATTAAAAATGGCCGTCATTAGATGTTAAGTTCAAATGTTGGCACGGTTTGTTTTGTCCATGCTCAAAGATTTCAGTGTCTGAAGTGTACATCAGTCTCTGAAGTGTACATCAGTGTCTGAAGTGCATCAGTGTCTGAAGTGTACATCAGTGTCTGAAGTGTACATCAGTGTCTGAAGTGTACTCAAGTGTCTGAAGTGTACACAAGTGTCTGAAGTGTACATCAGTGTCTGAAGTGTACATCAGTGTCTGAAGTGTACATCAGTGTCTGAAGTGTACACCAGTGTCTGAAGTGTAAATCAGTGTCTGAAGTTTACATCAGTGTCTGAAGTTTACATCAGTGTCTGAAGTGTACATCAGTGTCTGAGTGCACATCGGTGTCTGAAGTGTACATCAGTGTCTGAAGTGTACATCGGTGTCTGAAGTGTACATCAGTGTCTGAGTGCACATCGGTGTCTGAAGTGTACATCGGTGTCTGAAGTGTACATCAGTGTCTGAAGTGTACATTGGTGTCTGAAGTGTACATCGGTGTCTGAAGTGTACATCGGTGTCTGAAGTGCACATCAAGTCACTACAAGGGAAAGTAATGTAATTTACACTAGTCAATACCGGCGTAGAGCAGTCAACGTTTTAAGAGGATACGAATTAGTGCTACAGTCATGGGCTATGTGTTGGGATGTAGCACTACAGTCATGGGCTATGTGTTGGGATGTAGCACTACAGTCATGGGCTATGTGTTGGGATGTAGCACTACAGTCATGGGCTATGTGTTGGGATGTAGCACTACAGTCATGGGCTATGTGTTGGGATGTAGCACTACAGTCATGGGCTATGTGTTGGGATGTAGCACTACAGTCATGGGCTATGTGTTGGGATGTAGCACTACAGTCATGGGCTATGTGTTGGGATGTAGCACTACAGTCAAGGGCTATGTGTTGGGATGTAGCACTACAGTCACGGGCTATGTATTGGGATGTAGCACTACAGTCACGGACTGAGTTGAGATGTAGCACTACAGTCACGGACTGAGTTGGGATGTAGCACTACAGTCACGGACTGAGTAGGGATGTAGCACTACAGTCACGGACTGAGTTGGGATGTAGCACTACGGTCACGGATCAAATATCCCGTTATTTTCCTCGTCTATCCTGGTTCATATAATTATCATTAGCGCGCCATGATACAAAACTCAGTTGTTTTCTATTGAGATCAATCTCATGACGTCATGACGTCTGGTCTCTTTTATTACCGCTAATGAACTCGACTTCAGCGCCCCGCCCTTACAGGCCCCCTCATTACACGCCCTGTCCCTACCCCTACCCCCTCCCTACAGGATCTGTCTTACTAAAGCTGTCATGATCTGTCATACTAACAATGTAATGATTTGTCATACTAACCATGTCATACTAAATATGTCATGATCTGTCATATTAACAATGTAATGATCTGTCATACTAACAATGTCATGATCTGTCATACTAACAATGTAATGATCTGTCATACTAAATATGTCATGATCTGTCATACTAACAACGTCATGATCTGTCATACTAACAACGTCATTATCTGACCTACCAAAAGTCCCCACAGTTTCCAGAAATACATCCATTCTCGGCACCCCGTGACGTCACTTCCGTATTTTGCCAGTCGCTGTCCCGTATCGCTGGGCTACCTCTCCGACATCTGGCCTCCGAATGTCATCGTGACATGCCCGGTAAGATCTATCGCTGGGCTGAATACCGCCTTCGTCAATCGCTATCATGCTTAGAGCATACATCTTACATCTTACATCTTACATCTTACATCTTACATCTTACATCTGTTTGTGTAAAACAATAGATTAAAATGAACTCAGACACGGACGACTGAGTTCATGGAGGTTTAAAAACTAAACTTTATACGATGGAATGATGACGTCATGACTCGGGGGGTGTGTGTGGTGGGGGTGGGGGGCGGGCAGTTAATTTCTACATTAACATGGGGCGCCATGGTAATCAAGCTTTGGAGTCTAATGTATGCCAAGTCTGGAGTCGTAAAGAAATATTTTGTGCTGTGATGATATTATTTGTAATGCCATCTTGTTTCGTTAATCTTTGAACTAAAAAGAACACAATCTGAGTGTGACGGGTGTGGAAGGAGTCGGAGTAACACTCTAATTTTGCTCGACCCCTTCAATAGCCGTGTTAGGACCACTGGCGTGCCTCGTTTTGGCTGTGGTTTTAAAATCAGATATGTCAAAAACTCCATTCCTTCAAGCTCACATTTCTGTCGACCATGTTCAAATAATCGCTCCCTCACTTTCTCTCTCTCTCTCTCTCTCTCTCTCTCACTATCTCTCTCTCTCTCACTATCTCTCTCTCTCTCTCTCTCTCTCTCTCACTATCTCTCTCTCTCTCTCTCTCTCCATTCTCCGAATAGATTGAAATCTCAAAGGAACCATACTCCCTTGTTCTTACTCATTTGTCCTTACTCCCTTGTCCTAACACCCTTGTCCTTACTCCGTTGTCCTTACTCCCTTGTCCTTACTCATTTGTACTTACTCCCTTGTCCTTACTCATTTGTCCTTTCTCCCTTTTCCTTACTCCCCTGTCCTTACTCCCTGTCCTTACTCCCTTGTCCTTATTCCCTTGTCCTTACTCCCTTGTCGTTACTCCCTTGTCCTTACTCCCATGTTCTTACTCCCCTGTCCTTACTACCTTGTCCTTACTCCCCTGTCCTTACTCCCTTGTCCTTACTCCCTTGTTCTCACTCCCCTGTCATTACTCCCCTATCCTTACTCCCTTGTTCTTACTCCCGTATCCTTACTAATTTGTCCTTACTCCCTTGTCCTTACTCCCCTGTCCTTACTCCCCTGTCCTTACTCCCCTGTCCTTACTCCCCTGTCCTTACTCCCCTATCCTTACTCCCCTGTCCTTACTCCCTTGTCCTTACTTTCTTGTTCTTACTCCCATGTCCTTACTCCATTGTTCTTACTCCCCTGTCCTTACTCCCTTGTCCTTACTCCCTTGTCCTTACTTTCTTGTTCTTACTCCCCTGTCCTTACTCCCTTGTCCTTACTCCCTTGTCCTTACTTTCTTGTTCTTACTCCCATGTCCTTACTCCCTTGTCCTTACTTTCTTGTTCTTACTCCCCTGTCCTTACTCTAGAGGTGGGTAAGGTGTGGCTGTTTGTTAAAGGTAGAAAGCTCAACTTGAGTTGGAGTCCTTTTTTTATAAAGTGGTTCGGTAACATGTGTGGGGGGGGGGTGGTGTGCGTGCGTGTGTGTGTTGGGGGAGGGGATGGTGAACATTTTAAGTTTTAGAAGAAGGGTAGGGTGGGGTGGGGATCGGGTGCGGGACATAAAAGGAAAACTGATAAAGTCGCGGTGGATGCTGGGTATAATAGTTTCGTTTACGATTTCCGCCATTTAATACGAGTGGGCTGTGTCTGTACGGGAGCATTGTCTCGAGGAGGACGCGAGTGATCTAACGGGCCGAGTTGAGGACCACAAACAAACTCTTGATAACGTGACGTAATTAACTGGCTCGTGCTGTTTCATCAATTCGTCATTATTGATGATTGGAATACGTCACTGATAATAACTTAATATCAACAATTTAATAACAATGCGGAAAAAATGTATTTGTATTAAGCTCCCCAATAATCAATAGTTGAACAGTGATGAGAGACACATCAATAGTTGAACAGTGATGAGAGACACATCAATAGTTGAACAGTGATGAGAGACACATCAATAGTTGGACAGTGATGAGAGACACATCAATAGTTGGACAGTGATGAGAGACACATCAATAGTTGGACAGTGATGAGCGACTAATTAATAGTTGGACAGTGATGAGAGACACATCAATAGTTGGACAGTATGGCTGACAAGTTCAGATATGATCTTTTAGAATTCTGCACTGATTTCATCGGCGGATCCGAGCAGAATTGTGGACAAACGAGGGAGGGGGGGGGCACGTTTATTATTATTCTGCTAGGCATTGTTTCATTTATGGGGTGCGAGTTCTGTGTGTATGTGCTCCAGTGACCCCCCCCCCCCCATGTATCCACCTTTGATTATATTGATCCCCCTTAACGATTGTTTCGGCTCTACCCCATTCCCCACCCAGCTAACTGGCTGACACGTGACATACCTACCATCTCTACACCGGAGACCAAGACATCACCATTCGGTTTTCAACTGCACCACACCCCTCCAGTCTCCTCTATACCACCCCCCTGCAGTGATATTACTTTCCGGGACGAACTGATCCCAATAAAGATAATGGAAAGGTAAAGAAAGGGGGTTTTCGGGGTTAGGGGGTCGGACTTAGTTATCATAACGGGTTCTGAAAGTCACTAACTTCATTCATGACCCCAACCGTTTTCAATCTGAGTTTGGTACAGAGTGGGGGCGAGGCGGAGGCTGCAGTTAGGTTAGAGGGTGTTATGGGGGCAGGGGAGTGGTTAGTTTTGGGGGATGGGTAGGGGCAGTACGTTACAGGGGGATATCAGGGTAGGAGACAATTGGTTGAAAGGGGAGATGACGAGGTGGGGGTGTCTCTTGTATCACATGGCTTTTGTGTGTCCTTGCTTCAGATAAGATGTTACAGACACGAGTTACGTATTCTGACAACTGTAAAAAGTTTTTTTTTTGGTGGGGGGGGGGGGGCGTAGCTCCCACTAGAAATTGACATCTTTACTGAAATAAACTTACTCTAATCCATTCAACCCATCCATCGTCCATAAACGATCCACCGCATCCATCGTTCCAAACCAATTCGCCCACCATTCACAATCCACCCCATCTACAGTTCCCCCATCCCCCCCCCACACACACATACACCTCGCCAAGCTTGGCTGGTATGTCACATGACTTGTTTATGCAACTATTTGTAAGGGTACTTAGCATCGGATGGAGTGTTTAAATGTTGCTGACATTGGCTTAAAACCCAACCACATTCATCGGAAGGTGTACTGCTGGACTGCTGGACTCCTGGACTGCTGGACTGCTGGACAGCTGGACTGCTGGACTGCTGGACTGCTAGACTGCTGGACTGCTGGACACTATTCAGCCATTCTTGAGTGGGACAGGCCCAGTGGATCTCAAGCTGCACGTGCATTAATGTGACGGTGACCTCCCTCATGCCGGGTAGATTTGGCTAATTTCAGTACTGTTGTGTCATGTGAGGGCGATTGCCTCTTAAGCTTTGTCCCATCACAACGGTTCTAAAGTTTTAATATTTCCAGAACCCTCCCAATGAAAAAAAAAATTCCGCCCTCTGAGATTTTTGATAAGAGGAAGCGAATTGGACGATGTGGATAGGATGGTGTGGATATGTTAATGTGGATAGGATGGTGGGGATAGATTTGAATTATTTCATCAAGTGTGTAAAATGCCGTTTTTACAGAGACGTCATAAGGGTAAAACAATTAAAGCTTTAGATTACAGCTTCAATACTACCACCTCATTTACCCTTCTCTTTTTACCCTTCTCTTTTTACCCTTCTCTTTTTACCCTTCTCTTTTTACCCTTATCTTTTTACCCTTCTCTTTTTACCCTTCTCTTTTTACCCTTCTCTTTTTACCCTTCTCTTTTTGCCCTTCTCTTTTTACCCTTCTCTTTTTACCCTTCTCTTTTTACCCTTCTCTTTTTACCCTTCTCTTTTTACCCTTCTCTTTTTACCCTTCTCTTTTTACCCTTCTCTTTTTACCCCTCTCCTTTTTTATCCCTTCCATTTTACCACTCTCATCTTTATCCCCTACCAGTCTAACCCCCGCTCGGCCTAATATTTCTTCCAGAATTAGATAACATACTAGAGAGTCGCTTGTCTCTAGAATTGTTCTCTTGACACGGGTGCCACAGACTACACCCATATGTCTGTCTCTAGAATTGTTCTCTTGACACGGGTGCCACAGACTACACCCATATGTCTGTCTCTAGACTTGTTCTCTTGACACGGGTGCCACCGACTACACCCATATGTCTGTCTCTAGACTTGTTCTCTTGACACGGGTGCCACAGACTACACCAGATATGGGCAAACTACGGCCCGCGGGCCATATACGGCCCGCGGGCCATATACGGCCCGTTGGGCTTTTTAATCCGGCCCGCGAACTCGTCCACGTTATATTATTAACTCTTTCGCTGCTGAGCAACTTACACTGCGTTCATCCGCCGTTCTCAAAACCGCGGACCAACAATGGTGTTTTGCTGCCTATGAAAGGCCAAATATTTTCATCTAATCATTTTTACATTTGATATATATTAAATTAACTATATATATATATAGTTCACATAAACACACCAATCTCCTATTCTGACCCGGCCCCTCTGTCAAATTTTAGAAACCATTGTGGCCCGCGAGTCAAAAAGTTTGCCCACCCCTGGACTACACCCATATGTCTGTCTCTAGAATTGTTCTCTTGAGACGGGTGCCACAGACTACACCCTTATGTCTGTCTCTAGAATTGTTCTCTTGACACGGGTGCCACAGACTACTACCCCAATGTCTGTGTCACGAAATATTATATTCACTCACATAACCACCGTTAAGTTCAAGGTGAAATATGAAGGTCAAGGTATAGAGACTAGACTTCTCGGGTGTAGTCTTACTGGAATGTCACTGTAGTCGTACTGTCAAGTCAGAAACCGTTACATTGGTCTAGTTAAGCTAAACATTTGGGCGGGAATATCATAACCTGTAAGACAATTTTTTTACGAGATTATCCATCGAGACGGGGGGGGGGGGGGGATGTTGACACTATGTCGAGAAGTATGGCGAGGGCGACTCTCCCCCACATACACACACACACACACACAGTTGGGAGAGGTTGAGGCGGTGAATTTAAATGTACCATAATCAGAACACGGCTTGGTCTTGTAGAAGGTGATTGATTATATGACTTTGTGGATTAGTATGATTGTATGACTTTGTGGATTAGTATGATTATATGACTTTGTCGATTAGTATGATTATATGACTTTGTGGATTAGTATTTCAAAGATTGTTTTGTTTTTACTCAGTGTTAAATTGTTTCATTTCTAATCATCACTGGAAGCTGTTTTTTATCCAGAGTTGTATCCATGACTTTTGCAATGTGAACTCGTCTACTAGACAGTTATTATGTGATACAAGTGAAGTTAAGTGATGTGTCTGTAGTTATGTTCTACAAGTGATGTCAAGTGATGTGTGTGTAGTTATGTTATCCAAGGGATTCAAGTGATGTGTCTCTCTATACCTATGTTTACTTGTTCTACAAGTGATATGTATGTAGCTATATGTAGATAGCCATATGTATGTAGCCATATGTATGTAGCCATATGTATGTAGCCATATCTATGTTGCCATATCTATGTCGCCATATGTATGTAGCCATATGTATGTAGCCATATGTATGTAGCCATATGTATGTAGCCATATGTATGTAGCCATATGTATGTAGTTATATCTCCAGTACTATGGTATAGTTTACGTGTGCAAGCGATGGAAAGATCCAACAGTCCTATCAAACAGTCTTATCCAACAATCCTGTCAAGCAATGCTATCAAACAATCCTATCAAACTGTTCTATCCAACAGTCCTATCCTACAGTCCTATCCAACAGTCCTATTAAACAGTCCTATCAAATAGTCTTATCAAACAGTCTTATCAAACAGTCCTATCAAACAGTCCTATTCAACAGTCTTATCAAACAGTCATATGAAAAAGTCCTATCAAACAGTCCTATCAAATTGTCCTATCAAACAGTCTTATCAAACAGTCCTATCAAACAGTCTTATCAAACAGTCCTATCAAACAGTCCTATTCAACAGTCGTATCAAACAGTCCTATCAAACAGTCCTATCATACAGTTCCATTAAACAGTCCTATCAAACAGTCCTATTCAACAGTCTTATCAAACAGTCCAATCAAACAGTCCTATCAAACAGTCCTAGCAAACAGTCTTATCAAACAGTCATATGAAAAAGTCCTATCAAACAGTCCTATCAAATTGTCCTATCAAACAATCTTATCAAACCAGTCCTATCAAACAGTCTTATCAAACAGTCCTATCAAACAGTCCTATCAAACAGTCCTATCAAACAGTCCTATCAAACAGTCCTATCAAACAGTCCTATCAAACAGTCTTATCAAACAGTCCTATCAAACAGTCTTATCAAACAGTCCTATCAAACAGTCCTATTCAACAGTCTTATCAAACAGTCCTATCAAACAGTCCTATCCAACAGTCCTATTAAACAGTCCTATCAAACGTTCCCATCAAACAGTCCTATCAAACAGTCCGTTCAATATTCATTCATAAATTAGTTCAATAAAAAGTTTGATTTAGGATCGAAACATATCATTTTGGTTCTTCATATCACCGGGGCGCGGGTGCTGTTTCCGCCTCTGAACATGTCTACGCCCAACCAGATTTAACAGCCACTTACTGAAACTCTCCTGTACCGCTCATCTCTTGTTAAAAAATAATGACCTTCACCTTCTTCTTTATGTTGCAAAACAATTCCCGGTTCAAGAACTATGGCAACGACCAGCCAAGAGACGTAGACGTTTATTTTTTTTTTAATTCTGATTTATTATTATGATTATAATTATTAAAATTATTACTATTATTTTTATTATTATTTTTATGATCATTATTATTATTATTATTTAATGTAATGTTTCTAAAATGTAGGACGTAAGAAAGAGAATGAAATGTTTATTTATTATTATTATATAACACGTGCTGTTCGCCTCTGTGGCAGTTTAGAGTACTTTGGGAACCCTTGCGTATTTGGACTTTATAGCTCTGGGTGTTTGTGACTGACGTTGTGTATATTGTTTGTTGATCGTCAGATATAGGAGTAGAAGACATCATGGGACCAGTGGCGTAGCGAGCTTAACTCGCGCCCGGGGCAGAATACCTTTTTAGCGCCCCCCAATACCTTTTTAGCGCCCCCCCCTATTCGAAAACCATACAATATTATAGTAAAATATACCATTTGGCGCCCCTTTGTGAGTAGCGCCCGGGGCATGATGCCCCCCTTGCCCCCCCTCACTACGCCACTGCATGGGACAGTTATCTGTCGGATAGTTTTGTCACGTGCGAGACGGTATTTGGGGCAGAGAGTATGGAGGCATTCATTACCGCCTGACACCAGGTCGAGGGCCCAGAATGCAACCATGCATCACTGTTATTTAACGAATTCACTCTGACGTCACATACGTTTTGTTGGATGACACGTTGGGTAGTGTGAAAGGTGTTGGCCAAGGGAGTGGGGGGGGGGGGTTACTGTACCAAAGGGAGGTACGAATCCTGCTAAGTTAAGATCCTCTACCAACCCAACGGATGAAGGGTTTTGGAGCTCAGCATCTCTACCAACCCAACGGATGGAGGGTTTTGATACTCAGCATCTCTACCAACCCAACGGATGAAGGGTTATGAGACTCAGCATCTCTACCAACCCAACGGATGGAGGGTTTTGTGGCTCAGCATCTCTACCAACCCAACGGATGGAGGGTTTTGGGACTCAGCATCTCTACCAACCCAACGGATGGAGGGTTTTGATACTCAGCATCTCTACCAACCCAACGGATGAAGGGTTTTGATACTCAGCATCTCTACCAACCCAAGGGATGGAGGGTTTAGGGACTCAGCATCTCTACCAACCCAACGGATGAAGGGTTTTGGAACTCAGCATCTCTACCAACCCAACGGATGAAGGGTTTTGGAACTCAGCATCTCTACCAACCCAGCGGATGAAGGGTTTAGGGACTCAGCATCTCTACAAACCCAAGGGATGGAGGGTTTAGGGACTCAGCATCTCTACCAACCCAAGGGATGTAGGGTTTAGGGACTCAGCATCTCTACCAACCCAACGGATGAAGGGTTTAGGGACTCAGCATCTCTACCAACCCAACTGATGAAGGGTTTTGGGACTCAGCATCTCTACCAACCCAAGGGATGGAGGGTTTAGGGACTCAGCATCTTTAGTAAATAATACTTCATACGACATGCTGATGTACACATTTGCAAACTCTAATTGCAAACTCTAGATTTCTTTGTCTTATTCTAGTCCCCTTGATCTTTTTCCAATGATCTTTGCTTCATAACAAATATGTAGCCACCTGTGTACTATTAGTAGCCACCTGTGTATATTGTTGCAGTCACCTGTTTATTATTCACCTGTTTCAATTATATAGCCCACCTATTACTTGAATTGTCCCCATTGATTACTTTCTATCAAAATGAAATGAGTCTGACAATCTCCCCTTTCATGAGCAATCATCCAACATTGCGCCCCCGCCCCCCACCCCAGGCACAAAGACTTTAAAGATTCATTTTTCAATCTTTGTCTTGAGAGCACCGAAATGGCAATTACATTTTTTTTTTTACCTTATCACATTTTCAGATCACTTTAATCACAACCACAGCCTGGCTGTTGGCTGTTTGCTGTTGAATCACGTTTCCTTTTGTACCGAGTTATATTAAATTAAAAATTACCGTATTTCATTGTTTCCGTTCAAATTGCTGCCCCCCCTCCCCTTTTCCCCCACAAAGCCGCACCGGACATCAATTTCTGAGCTCGTACAGTTTTTCAAGCATATCAGGAATTGGGGAGTGTGTTATGGTTTACCCCTCCCCCATTCTACGCTTCGACCCCCTGCCTGCAGCACCTACTCGCCTCACCCCCTCCCCCTTCGCTGTACCACCTCCTTCCCCCCACCGCACGCACATTTCCGCCATTAAAATTAACCGGCAGCTAATTCGCACGTTCGACCGTTGAGTGTTTTTCCCACGCACGCTGCCCCCCCCCCCCCCCCCCCGGGTGCACGCGCAAGGGTCGGCCCCAGAAAGTTAATTTTTAAAGTTTGAAGCAGGATTTTTAAGTTGATAGCCGAAAATAGCTGTTAAATTGCTTGTTGGTTACCTTTGAATAGCCTGATAAATAGCATGTTGAACTTCAAGAAAATATTGGTCATTGCAAGATCACTTGCTGAGATTTCTTTTTTTCTAAAATTGAGGAAACGTGTGTTAGAATCACTGATGATTCAGGTAAATTCAAGGCTCATTAAACCGTTTGAGACCCACTGTTGTCTCAGGTACTGGAATAAACCCCCCATAAAACAAGTTTGAGATTTGCAATTCAATTCTTTATTTCCTTTTACCACATTTGCTGTTCTATAACATATTTGAGAACCACAGTATTAATCAGGTTCCGAGGACCCGCATCAAGTGGAGGTAGTCGTAAGATCTAATACTCCAAATATTAAAGAAAACACTTTTTCTCAAACGTCCTCCAGTCCACCTTTTCTTTCTCTTTTTTTATTTCTTGTTGCTGCTGTGAATACGAATCGATGCAAACCGGGGGGCCGGGGGGGGAGGCGCCTTTATTGTAGTTTGAGGGAGGGTGCGGAAGCCATGGCAAATAAATAATGGAAAGGAATATTTTAATTGCCGGCCTGTTTCTATTCACAACAACGTACATTACTTCCGGTGCTAAAATTGTGAAAATCTTGAGTTACATTAATCTCCCTCGCTTATCTCCCCGTGATTTGATAATATTGCACGAGAGAGGGCGCGCGGCCACACAAACTATTTCCGAGGTAGTGACGAGGGCTGAACCAGGCGCGCTGAAATAGATTCGGGGAGACAAGTGACTTAACTGGTTGATAAAACGTGGTGAGATTTTTAATGACGTTTCTTGAGGTCCACAGTGTTTGCAATGTTTATAGACACTCTAGAGCACCGGACTGTAAGAGGCAACTGCTGTAATTAAATTATGAAAGAACGATACGTGTCCTCTCATACTATCATATTACGATACGTTCATTTCATTGGTTCTCACGATAAATGTAGACTGCTCATTTATTGACTTCAGTGCTATGATTTCATGTCACCGTAAGACTAATTTCGTTTTCTCTGTCCACCAGATTATGACCCAGCTTGAGATGAGGACTTTAGACATGCACTACGACCCGGATGAAGCTGAGATGTCGGCCCAGGAGCGTCTCCTCTACAACAACAACTACAACAGCAACCACCACCACCCTATGAACGGGGACGAGGAGCCCCACTACCAGCTCCCCTACGCCCACCTGCACCAGAGCCCCTACCTCCACCATCAGCAGCAGCTCCAGCAGCAGCAGAGCTCCTACAGCAGCGATGACCACAGCAGCATCTACAACCCACGCCACATTAACGGCAACGGGATGCCTTACCCCCAGACCACATTCCAGGATAAGTACAGCGTCGCGTACCCCGTCAGGGACGACCACATCGGCAGGCGCGGCACCAGGCCCACAGGTTCCGGTATCGTTTACCGGCCCAGGCGGAAGTTGTGGTGGGTGGCGGCGCTGCTCGTGTTGCTGCTGCTTGTTATGGCCGGGGCGGTGGTCATCGCTATTTACTTCACGGTTCTCAAAAAAGAACCCGAGACAACGGTGGTCGCCGACAATGGACTGGTCGGCAAAAACAGGACCACGCCCCGGCATGACCAAGGTGACTCGGTTACCCAGCAACCCCCTTACGTCATCTACACCACGCCCTACACGCGGCCCCAGCCCCCGGACTTTATGGAGATAAAAATACAAAAATTCGACGCATTCTGGCATCCGGGAGACTCGCGTTTGTTCTCGGCGACCTTGACCAACGGGACGATCATTCAGGTGTTCGGACCAAAGAAAAGTGATGGAACGGTCAAGTCCATCTACTCCCTGGGAATGACTGACCCCTGGGGCTCCACGAAATCCGTGCGGTTTCTCGACCAGAGGAATTTAGCGTCAGTCGTGCTGCCCAACGGGGTCATCGTGAACTACGACTGGTCGGCCAACAACTTGGACATGGAGGTCAAGGTGTTCGAACCGTTCACCGAGCAAAGCAGAGGTCCTATCTCCCACCTGGCCATCGTGGAGGTGGGGATCAGATCGTACCTGTTGAGGCAGATCAGCAAGGTCATGGCAGACATGCGCATGCTCAAGGCCGACCCACTTAGCGGAAGTCGTCGTGGTAGCCATAAATGTTTCACACGATTCCCCCTCAAGGTCACCAAATGTGGAGGTCAGTATAATTATGACGGCGCCTACGTTCAAGGGGAGATAACTGGGATTGACAAGCCAATCATCGTCGCTGCTCTCCCTTGGCCCAAAGAACCAGATTCATGCTACGACCAGGATATGACGACCTCCAACTATTACCTCCCCTTGCCCGGCAAGGTCGACAACGACAACGCAACCATGATCAAGGAAGCTTACGTCGCCTCGTCCGCCCGCGTCTTCGTGGAGCTATGCAACACCATCAACGACCAGGTCTTCAAAGAACACAACGATCTCTGTTCCGAGATGGCAGAGAAGGTCAGGACGAAGCTGAACCGCCACCAGCTCCTGGGAATTGTCTACGAAAGCTGCAGCGCCATCCTCAACTCACTGCACACCGCCTGCGTGGCCGTCTCCGGTATCTCGTCTGCCGACAACATGCCGTCTCTGACCGAGGACGGACTGCTCAGGAGCTTCACCAGACGTCTCTCCGACAGTTTCCAGCCAGGGCTCCCAGACACGGTTGACCTCAAAGCCCACGCGTACTGTCCGTCTTCTCAGCCCATCAGCTCGTTCCAGACCACCGCGGAGATCCAGCCAAACCGGGAGAACATCATCCAGGACACGATCCACATCAACTGCCCCAACTACCCAGAGGTCACCTACGTGGACGTCGACCACCTGCTGACCAAGTCAGACGTGCAGACCTCCTCGTCCCACTACGATCTGGTCAAGCACAAGATGCGCCTCTGCTCCATATGCGCCTTCGAGAAGTCGGTCAGCGCCAAGATAATCACCGACGAGATGCTGTGCAACAACACCTGCACGAAGACCAACATGCTGGAGCACATCCCGGAGAACTACATCCCAGAGGAGAAGGACTTTGTGGAGCAGGACAGCGTCTACTGCCACGACTTCCTCACCACCGTCGACAACAGGATGGAGCCTATCGGCCGTCAGTGCCTGGGCAGCTGCCTGTCACACCTCTACGTGCAGTTCAAAATCAAAGACCCCAAAACGAACGTGCTGTTCTACGAGCAGACGGTGCAGTGTTCGGAACTGAGGAATCATGCTTGTAAGATGAAGTTTGGTATATAGGATATCAGCTGTTAAATGAAGTGTATCATGTATTATGTTATCATAACGCTGACAGATTAATTCGGAGAAGGATATGGGCAGCAGCTACAACAAGCACTTTTATACCTCATCCGAAATCTCATCTCAGGCCAAGATCTCATCTGAGGCCGAGATCTCATCTTAGGCCGAGATCTAGCGGGGAGCAAGACCCTTACATAATTTCTTGAAGACAACTGGGGAAATCAGTGTTTGAGCATCCTATGTACAGCAGCCCGTGGTGTCGTACAGTAACTTGTTGTATTACTCAGGTATTCGCCCTCACACCTTGTACTAACATTGACCTCAACCTTCACGGGGGAGCAAGCAGGGCATGCATGGCTCCACACACAGGCAGGTCATGGAATGTCCTGACTGATAGCTTCATCACAAGTGCTGCGTTAGACAGACATCTGATCGTGCCAATGAAAGTGGTGGGGGTGGCCGGCTCTTTCAGGAAAGTCCTTGTTTTAAATAATGTGTAGAGGGAAGTATTAGGTGGATGATAAAAGAGCCACACCTATGTGGAGTGATGTTTAAGTGAGAGTCCACTGTGGTCTTTCCTGTCACAGCTTGCCATAAATTCCAAGAAAGTGATCCGCACGTGGCAGCCAGACATTTCTTACGAGGGTTCTAACATCCAAAAAATTAGTACTTTTTGGGATCACTGCAGGATGGACCTTTTAAAGAATCAATGTTCAACTTTTAGAGAATCAATGTTCAACTTTGAGAAAATGGAACTAATCATCTTGTGTGTGTTACTATATGGCACTACAAACAAAACACCCAGTGCAAGAAGCAGGCGTTGGCAATCAGGCCTAGCACCAGGTGTTGGCAATCAGGCCTAGCACCCATTGCAAGAAGCAGGTGTTGGCAATGAGGCCTAGCACCCAGTGCAAGAAGCAGGTGTTGGCAATCAGGCCTAGCACCCAGTGCAAGAAGCAGGTGTTGGCAATCAGGCCTAGCACCCAGTGCAAGAAGCAGGCATTGGCAATCTGTCCTAGCACCAGGTGTTGGCAATCAGGCCTAGCACCAGGTTTTGGCAGTAGGACTTAGCATAAAGCGTTAGTGCCCAATGCCAGAACTCCATACCTGGTTTATCTCTGAACATCAAGCACCTGGTGTACAACGGAATATTCAGCAAAAACAGAAGTAAATTGTTTCGTCTCATGTGACCTGGATTCAAAATCTTGACAAACTTTATTTTGTGTCTTGAAGGAACTCGTTTGTTAAAGTTCAATTTGTTGCTAGATTAAAGCTAACCCTGTTTTGTACGCGTGACAAAAACAACCACACAAAAACAACCACACAAAAACAACCACACAAAAACAACCACACAAAAACAACATACAAGAACCACACAAAAACAGGATATGCAAAGTGTGGAAACAATTCTCTCTCCTGATAATATTGCTGAATCTTGAGTATGTGGTGCCATACGGTGCCCTGATACTGTGACTACGAGGTGCCATACAGTGCCCTAATACTGTGACTATGAGGTGCCATACGGTGCCCTAATACTGTGACTATGAGGTGCCATACGGTGCCCTGATACTGTGACTACGAGGTGCCATACAGTGCCCTGATACTGTGACTACGAGGTGCCATACGGTGCCCTAATACTGAGGCTAGTGGTGCCATGAAACTGTGCTGGATGAATATGTGGCGCGAAAAGATTGGGACAAAGGACCTGTGATAGACATGCACAACATGCCAGCCAACACATACATACATACAAAGTGCAAACATACAAAGTGCACATATAAAAAGTGCACATGATTAATTACGTCTAAATATTAAGCATTAATTCATTTGCCTGTAAATTTTCATGTTTTTGACTCTGTATTTTTGCTTTCATTTTCTGTTTAAGTGATAAATAATTTATCATGTTTGATTGATTGGAAATCATTTTCTTTTTTTATATATGGTTTTTATAGACATCACACGAAGACCATATAAATTAACATAACAATAATTTTTAGTTCAAAAAAGACTAGATCTAATTTTATATGATAATACTATGGCCGTAGTATGCCATTGAGTCCCTTTAAAAATTCTTTGATTAAATAGTTTTTATAAAATTATTTAAACATATTATTTTTGCTGAGCAAAAGTCTAGTAATTACATAAGAAGTGTCAAGTCTAGTAATTACATGAGAAATGTCAAGTCTACAAATTACATGATAAGTGTCAAGTCTAGAAATTACATGATAAGTGTCAAGTCTAGAAATTACATGAGAAGTGTCAAGTCTAGTAATTACATGAGAAGTGTCAAGTCTAGTAATTACATGAGAAGTGTCAAGTCTAGTAATTACATGAGAAGTGTCAAGTCAAGTAATTACATGAGAAGTGTCAAGTCTAGAAATTACATGAGAAGTGTCAAGTAATTACATGAGAAGTGTCGTGGAAGACAAGGATTACATTCAATGAAAGGGATGTATTCAAAGTAAATAATCAACACAACTTCTTGGGGAAAACTGGGACACAAATCTTAAGCCGCTAAAAATAATGTGATTTCCCATTTGATATAATTTTAAATATTTTAAAATATTGTTAGGCCTCTTTAGGCCATGTTTGTATTTGCAAGGATCTTATTTTCTTTTCTCTTACCTTATTAGCTCCATAAGATGCAGTTAAAGAACCACTGGTCTATAGCAGCCACAGTTTACGAACCACTGATCTATACCTTTAAATACTGTCTTTGTCCATCCATTCCATATCCCTCGAATATTTCCACAAATTCTTTACATTGAAACATGTACAAAGTTTTTAACCCAAGCATTTGTCCAGAAAATGATTTTAAAACATTTCTTAATTTGGCTCCCCCATTGATGATTAAGTTTTACTCATCCATTGATGATTAAGATGTACTCATCCATTGATCATAAAGATGTGCTCCTCCATTGATGATAAAGATGTACTCATCCATTGATGATTAAGATGTACTCATCCATCGATGATTAAGATGTACTCATCCATTGATGATTAAGTTTTACTCATCCATTGATCATAAAGATGTGCTCCTCCATTGATGATTAAGATGTACTCATCCATCGATGATTAAGATGTACTCATCCATTGATGATTAAGTTTTACTCATCCATTGATGATTAAGACATACTCATCCATCGATGATTAAGATGTACTCATCCATTGATGATTAAGTTTTACTCATCCATTGATCATAAAGATGTGCTCCTCCATTGATGATTAAGATGTACTCATCCTTCGATGATTAAGATGTACTCATCCATTGATGATTAAGTTTTACTCATCCATTGATCATAAATGTCCATGTCAGTTTGTCAGTGTGCACCAGCAAATGTTTGTTAGCACTGCTCTGATTGTAACATTGTTTGTTAGCACTGCTCTGATTGTAACGGTCGCACTCGCTACCTCAATGCAGATTTTATTATGTTGCCTCCGGGGAAAATCATTTCTCAAATAAATTCAAATAAATAATTTCATTTGTTGTATCAAGATAATTGGATGTCAGATATAAGTTTTCCTTTACCTTCCACAATATTTTTTTATAAGGCTATTTGTGGACAACGTGAAAATTGAAATAACATAAATATTTGCATATGGCCTATCTATATAATTGACAAGATAGATTTAAAAAGTACAACATAAATTATTTATTTGTCTTGACCATGAAAAATGAAGCAGTGGCACATCTCAGTATTTATAGAAAATGTTTGTCATTTATATTTTTTGTATTCTTTGTTGTATTGAAAAATTGAATTTAATTTTATTTAAAGAAAACCACAAGATGTAATGAAAGAAACAGAGATGCAGCCATTAATCAGCTGTTAAACTGTTTCTTTTTTTCAGCGACACAAATTTTTAAAATTTTTAACAACAAGCCATCTTAAAGTTGTACCATGCCCCTGATATAATTAATGCGAATCCGGGACATTTAACAACTGAGAGTATAAATCTTCGAGTAAGTTGTGCACACAAAAAATTTATGTTAAGCTTTTGAAATATTTTTCAACAACAATGAAGATGATTGTGTGGTTTGTACAAAGACTAAGAAATAAATGTTTTGTTTACAAAGACTAAGAAATAAATGTTTTGACACAAAATAAAAACATTGCATAAATTAGACAATACCTGGGGTGAAAATAATTTTTTTCAATCATAATTTTGAAGTTGATATCGATATTGTTGTATGGGCTTGAGTTGGTGTGATTATTATACATAAATTATTTTACAAATGTTACAATTATTAGATAACCTGTAAATATAGATGAGAAAAATGTTAAATTATGTACATCTAATATTTCAATAACGTTGCATAATTTTTTCATTTCATGACATTTTTTTAACGTCCTATTTCTTATTTTACCTAACTTTTCTTTGTTGTTTTATTGTTTTTATTTGTATGTGTTTTATGCAACACAACAAGAGACAAGACCCATGACTAATCATTGGCTTCATCATGAAATAACAATGCTTTTTGTTGCAGTTAAATGTTTGAATTAAGTCTTGCATTGTATGACATACGTGTATGCCCTCCTCATACAGCCCATCTGTTATTCTATGCATCTGATCAACTCAAAGAAACCAATGGCATATTATTATTATTATGAGCTATGACTGTATAAATATGGTAGACATTTTGTTTAGAGAGTGAGTGAACTGACCGGTTCTCAGGAGTAACATTAATATATTGAGTGAAAGGAAAGTTTAAAAGAGATGGTTGCAAGGATATGTCTATAATTGTGCATTCGTTGATTTTTCCACTGGCCTGCAGCATTATTGAACTTTACTCGGATTTGGTTTTGAGAATGCATGGGAAATAACTAATACAACTCAAATCGTCTGACCATATTTATTTATTTA
Source organism: Omphiscola glabra (assembly GCA_964017045.1). Taxonomy (NCBI): domain Eukaryota; kingdom Metazoa; phylum Mollusca; class Gastropoda; family Lymnaeidae; genus Omphiscola; species Omphiscola glabra. Next base: position 3,932,269 of record OZ024800.1, read on the forward strand.
AGTCCCCTATCCTAAATAAATAAATGTTTTTATTTTTATTTCCAAACATAAAATACTAGAAACTATTTTTATGCTCTAAAATTTCAGAGGTAAATTTGCTTTAACATTGAATTTTTTGGTCCTAACCATTCTTCTCTGATCACGTGACAAACCATTGGTATCACGTAGATATCTTGTTCATGGCCATCTGAACTTTTGTTCACCATATAAATGATTTAAGTTCATCTTAGGACCACACATATATCCTACATTGAAACTACCAATATCTGACAGATGTTCATTCAAATATATCTGTTCATTAATTGAACTGTTTGCCTTATATGTAATTTACATTACAGATATTCTATAAGGAAAATATGTGAACCAGAACATTCTTAAATAGAAGTCATTCATTGTGGTATACAGTACATGTATTAGATTAAAGCAAAGAAAGCTATGTAATCATTTTTTTTCCATGAATCTAGAATTATATTTCAATATTTTGAGTGGAATTGATTCTTGAACAGTTTAATCGACATCTATCAGGGTTGGGTTTTTTTTTTTACATTTCTTTTTTTTTTTTTAAATTTTCTATTGTTAATTGTTTATTTAAAAAAATATTATGTACAAAAATGGACTTGTTTACCAAACATAAATGTGTACATGGACATGTATTTCTTATGTGTACTGTAATGTTATTTTGTCAGAGATTTTAGAATGGCTGAATTCTTTTTACAAAAGTGTTGTCTTGACAATATACTACTGAGGCTAGTAAGTGTTTTTAAATGAAAAAGTGCACATGAAAGAGATGACATTTAAATGACAGAGCACACATGAAAGAGATGACATTTAAATGACAGAGTACACATGAAATAGATGACATTTAAATGACAGAGCACACATGAAAGAGATGACATTTAAATGACAGAGCACACATGAAAGAGATGACATTTAAATGACAGAGCACACATGAAAGAGATGACATTTAAATGACAGAGCACACATGAAAGAGATGACATTTAAATGACAGAGCACACATGAAAGAGGTGACCATGTCAGGCTGGATGAGATTCAAATTGTTTTGTTGTATTTATTAGCAACACTGTTACTTGTGTTATCAGCAGTGTGATGTAGCTGACCAACATCAGAGGTCCCCCACCCTGACATCAAATAGGGTGCAGTATCTGAAATATAATATAATTGTACTATAAGATAATCTAATGAACTTCTTGAGTCATGACAACATGCCGTGCAGCACAACTATTGTTGGTGGCCTACAAAAAAATGAACTTGATCAGAAGGTTGTGTCTTGAGTTATGTATAAATGTACTGGTCAGAGATCTTCGATAGTGACCATGATCAGAAAGTTATGCCATGTATAAATGTAGTGGTCAGAGATCTTGGATAGTGACCATGATCAGAAAGTTATGCCATGTATAAATGTAGTGGTCAGAGATCTTGGATAGTGACCATGATCAGAAAGTTATGTCATGTATAAATGTAGTGGTCAGAGATCTTGGATAGTGACCATGATCAGAAAGTTATGCCATGTATAAATGTAGTGGTCAGAGATCTTGGATAGTGACCATGATCAGAAAGTTATGCCATGTATAAATGTAGTGGTCAGAGATCTGGAACATTTTAAACAAACAATAAATTAGGTGCAATTGTTGACTTTAGTATTGCAATGGTTCTCAAATTACCAATAACAGTACAGGACAGCAAAGCAAAAGGGGAAATAATGCATAGGCAAAAGTTAAGCCCCTGACTTATGGGAGGGAAGGGTTGGGGCTGGCAGTACTTCACAGAGCCTGGTAGTTTTTAGGGCTTTGTGAAGTCTTGTATCTTTTGTTTTGGGTGGGTCTATAAAATTTCTGATAGTTGGGGCCCACATGATTCTTTCGCCTTTTCGTCCTCGAGGAACAGCAGCCGATCTTCATCGACATCTGTGATTAGGACATAGGCCGCCTACAAGAGCCCTCCAGGCATCACGATCCTGAGCCAATCTCTCCAGCCTCCCCCAAGTGTGGCCAAGTTTCTTGGTATCCGCCTCCACTTCACGGCGCCAAGTGTTCCTAGGCCTGCCTCTTTTCCGTTTTCCTTGAGGGTTCCAATTCAAGGCTTGTCTAGTTATGCTGGAGGCAGGTTTCCTGAGCGTATGGCCAATCCATCTCCATCTTCTCTGGAGGATCTCTTGTTCTACAGGTTCTTGCTTTGTCCGCTGCCACAGTTTCTGGTTGCTGATTCTGTCGGGCCAATGAATCCCGAGAATCCTTCTTAAGCAGTTATTGATGAAGGACTGGATTCTCTTCATATTCACATCAGTGGTTCTCCATGTCTCTGCACCATATAGTAGAACAGGTTTCACAATGATTGATTGACAAAGATAGTGTCCAAAGTGTGGTTGGGTGGGGGGGGGGGGGGGGGCGGGATCTTATGTACTAGGAGAGTTTTAAAAAGTCCATATGAAATATGAAAATTTGGTAAGCATTGTAATACTAGTCACATGATTGGATGTTTGAAAAAGTCATGTGAATGAATGGACCAATAGCTAGACAGCTTTAGTAGCCATGTCATTACCTTCAAGTTTCTACTGTGTCCTGTGATGTCATCAATGTGTCTTATTCCTAGACTGTGTAATACAAATTAAGCTTATTATTATCTTCATTGTTACTATAATAATAATTATTATTAAACATATTTTACCTTGTTGGCTGACTTTGTTTTCTTTATTTAAAGAACTTTTGTGAGTGATGTGTAAGAATATTTATTTTGTCTTTGTTTTGTTCAAGTTCTGCATGTCTAGTTAAGAATATGATACAGAAATATTGGGCACAGGTGACGGGTCAGTGTCAGATAGGACAGTGGTGACGGGTCAGTGTCAGATAGGACAGAGGTGACAGGTCAGTGTTATAGGGACCTCATGAAACTTTGGACACTGTAGCAAGCACAAGCATATCACTACCTTAGTACAAATGAACGCAGCCATGTGTAGAAATTAATTTTTCACTTCCTTATTACAAATTGTTGGTTTTTAAACAAACTTTGGGGGGAAGGAGGGGGTGTTGGGATATTAACATCTTTTTAAAAAAAATTGTATTTATTTTTAAACCAGTTTATTCTACGTGACATTGGGCCGAGCAAACATTCTACTTGACATTAGGCCGAGAAATTTTCTAAATGTTCGTCCAAAGTTCTTTGGGGTTACTTTTTAGCACACTTTCTCTTAACAGTTTTTGCATATAATCCATCATACAATACAATGTGTTGTCATAGAATCATACAATACAATTCAGACTTCATGTGTTATCATAAATTACACAAATTAATAGCTAAAGCTCACAAAGTAGCTAGAGTCACAAAGTAGCTAGAGTCACAAAGTAACTAGAGTCACAAAGTAACTAGAGTCACAAAGTAACTAGAGTCACAAAGTAACTAGAGTCACAAAGTAACTAGAGTCACAAAGTAACTAGAGTCACATAGTAGCTAGAGTCACAAAGTAACTAGAGTCACAAAGTAACTAGAGTCACAAAGTAACTAGAGTCACAAAGTAACTAGAGTCACAAAGTAACTAGAGTCACAAAGTCCCTGAGACAACACATAACCTGTTAGTTTTTGAGCATTTAAAAAATATTTATTCAAACATAAAAACTAATGCAGAAATTTAACTTGTATGATATAGGCCCAACTTGTATGATTGTAGCATACACATATACTTGTATGATAAAGAGATAGGCCCTACTTGTATGATTGTAGCATACACATATACTTGTATGATAAAGAGATAGGCCCAACTTGTATGATTGTATCATACATATATACTTGTATGATAAAGGCCCTACTTGTATGATTGTATCATACATATATACTTGTATGATAAAGAGATAGGCCCTACTTGTATGATTGAATCATACATATATACTTGTATGATAAAAGCCTTACTTGTATGATTGTATCATACATATATACTTGTATGATAAAGGCCCTACTTATATGATTGTATCATACTTATATACTTGTAAGATAAAGGCCCTACTTGTATGATTGTATCATACACATATACTTGTATGATAAAGGCCCTACTTGTATGATTGTATCATACACATATACTTGTATGATAAAGGCCCTACTTGTATCATACACATGCTCAGACTTACAGACTGGCAGACTACGATTTCTCAACTGTTAGATTTTTTGGACATGTTTTTACTATTAGACTTAATACCTTATGGTCTAGAGCAGTGGTTCTCAACCTTCCTAATGCCGAAACCCTTCTATACAGTTCCTCGTGTTGTGGCGACCCCCAGCCATAAAAATTATTTTATTTGCTACTTCATAACTCTAGACTACATGTTTTTTCAGATGGTCTTAGGTGACCCTGGGAAAGAGTCGTGCGACCCCCAAGGTTGAGAACCGCCGGTCTAGAGTCTAGACATATGTTTAATATTATTTGTTAATTATTTATTCAATTAATAAAACCTGATCAAAATAAAATAAGGAAACAGATAAAGATGTTTTATTTTTAAAGTTATCTCCCATTTGTTAATTAAATTTATGTCAAGTATAAAAAAAAAACATGTTCTAAAGCCCAATATAAAAACAATTTATTCACTAAGTTTTTTCAGCAAAACATTTTTCAAAAATCTTTCATTTTTTGAAACACTATTAAGTAAGCATCAAATAAATAGTTGAATTATAAATAGTTGAATTATAAATGGTTGAATTATAAATGGTTGAATTATAAATGGTTGAATTATAAATGGTTGAATTATAAATGGTTGAATTATAAATGGTTGAATTATAAATGGTTGAATTATAAATGGTTGAATTATAAATGGTTGAATTATAAATGGTCGAATTATAAATGGTTGAATTATAAATATTTGAATTATAAATGGTTGAATTATAAATGGTTGAATTATTATAAATAGTTGAATTATAAATGGTTGAATTATAAATGGTTGAATTATTATAAATAGTTGAATTATAAATGGTTGGCAGGTAAAAAATAAGATTGCTTTGTCACAGGTAATAAATTATAATTGTTCACCTGTTTTGTACGCACATAGATTTTAAAATGATTTCTAAAATAAACATAAGCAATAAAGATGATCCTCATAAGACAGCAATGGATTTCATTTTGATATTAATGCTCACCAAATGTGTTGTTAAACAGTTAAATAAAAAATATTATTCTACAAATAAAAAAGATTATCTTTCATCATCATATCAAGAAATATTATTTTCCTTAGCAGTAAATGCAAAAAAACAAGACAAAAGCTTACAAGATATAAGCTCTATTTATTTATAAGATTTGTTTCCAATGTCATTGTATAATCGTATAATGGGTTGTATGTTATAAAAAATTATTACTATAGAGCAGTGGCATCACTAAGGTTGGTGTCGCCGAAAAAATGTTAGCAGTCTGCACCTCCCACCACCTTGCACACCCCTGAAACTCTACTGCATTTGCTGATTTCAGAATTATATATTTCCAGGTCTGTAGATTCTGGCATCAGATCCAGATATAAATATTTATTCATCTTTAAAATAAATTATAGATTAAATTCACCCATTTTAAACACAGGAACAAAGAAACAAAATAGAAAAACATAAAACACAATCCATGACAATAAATAATCAGAGATTACAGCAAGGAAATTCATGTTTCAATGTTGTGTTTTAAATGTGGTGGAGACCATGCAAGTCAAATGTAAATATTCAGTCACAAAATCAATAGAGACCAAGCAAGTCAACTGTAAATATTCAGTCACAAAATCAATAGAGACCAAGCAAGTCAACTGTAAATTTTCAGTCACAAAATCCATCAACTGAAATGGGAATTAAAACTGAATATTGTAAACATGCATAAAATTAAATCTCAAAAACTTGAAATCTGAACCAAAAAACAATCAAACATGTATTTGATTATGAGTGAAGAAGAAAATGTGATACTGATGTGTTGTTTAGTATCCATCTGGTCCATTGGAGACTTCTAGAACATTCAAGGTCAGGTTGACACAGAACATCTCCTCAGTTTGACTGTTCCAAACTTGGACAACTGCATCGTAGTAACCCTGGGGAGGGTGGGTTTGGGGGGGGGGTGGAGGTTGGTTTGACATTAAAACAAAAAAAATGACATAATTTGCTATTGTGTTTGAGAGTTCCATTGTGAACACCTCTGAAGGAAGTGACCACATGAATTAATCGCTAGCTTCTCCCTTCATTTCTCTCATGATCAGGTAATATTTTATAATTAAGATTTGCCGACTTGTCGCTCCCCTTCTCAAGTGTTGTGAATCTCCTTCCTTATTGTGGAATTATTTCAGAGTATCACTTCCTGAGCTAAGTGACATTTATAGGGTCTCACAGACTTTAAGGTCACCTTCAAATAGGGTCTCACAGATTTTAAGGTCACCTTCAAGCAGAAGCTAAGTTCGATATTAATAAACTAATGGATGTTTTAAAGCATTTGAAATTATGTCCCCTATTATATCCCCTATTATATCCCCTATAATGTCCCCTATTATGTCCCCTATAATGTCCCCTCGTGCCCATGATAACAAAACATTTGTACTAATTTTAGAATTTTAGCTAATGAAATTTTCAAAAATAGTCTTCAGTAACAGTATCTATATTTTCTATCAGTATCAGTATGTATATTAATATTCTAGATATTTCTACATAACTCACTGGATAGCTGGTCAGAACATGGAGATTGGATATGGTTTTGCTAAACTTGAATTGCACTGGGGAAAAAGATGAAATGATATTGTTATTATCATCATTGACTAGATAACCCAAGTGATATCTGTATTATCATCATTGACTAGATAAATCAAGTGATATCTGTATTATCATCATTGACTAGATAACCCAAGTGATATCTGTATTATCATCATTGACTAGATAACCCAGGTGATATCTGTGTTATCATCATTGACTAGATAACCCAGGTGATATCTGTGTTTATTGAACAGAATACAGCAGTGTCATCAAAGTTGTTAATGTTTGATTTAATGAACTACAAAAGTAAAATTTCTATTTTTATTTTCTGGTGATTTAAAAAAACAAACTCACACGTCAAGGGTTGGGGTGTCATTGGGTAATTTAATTAAAGTGCATCATTTTTGTTACAAAACTGTGTCCATTTAGGTGGGGGTGGGGGAGAGAATAATAAATCATCTTAAATAGTGTCACCAAGAATAGCCCCAATATGGTGTGTCTGTGTCTCCAGTGATGTTTATGGTGGCAGAAGATAAAGAAAGATCAGATTAATAGAAAATGACATTTTTTTTTTAATACTATCATTGTGTTTTGAAATTACAAGACTAAATTAAATGTTGGAATTAAAGGTTCAATCGAGTATATTACATAACAACGCATTCAAAAAATATCTTACAGTACACAATTAACAAAGAGTATTTGACATTCTTTCACTAACTGCCGCTGAGGCAAAGTCCTACAACCCTTTTGACAACACACACACACATCATTTATTGAATATTATATATAACCCCAAAATTGTTGCCCACTCCCCCCCCCCCCACAGTTCCACCACTACTTATTTTACATACTTACTGTCAGCAATTTTGCGTATGGAGCTATGTTGATCTATAAACTTAATTTTGTATCCTTTTATTTTATCTAAACATTTCATTCATTTATTAATTATTATCATTACATCAACATTTTATCCATTATAATCAATTGAAACCATTATGAATGTCAACTTTAATCCAATATTTTATAATTTTAACCGCGTACTCACAGCCTTTTCTAATCGGACATGGAAGACCATACTGCTTCATTGTGTCACAGTCAAAGTTGTCTGCATAGCCAAGGAAGGGACTCTCATCTCCATGGAAGTAAAGACTTGCATTGAAGAAACCACCCTCGAGTAAAAATGCTGAATAACAGATTTAAAGATAGAACAACATTTTCCTTCATGAAAAGGACAAGGTTAATCATGGGTCTTAATTTTAATAGCTTATATTTAAAGGGCTGATACTTTCAAAAGTATTCAACAAATCACTTACGGACTTTGTAGCTAAGAGTAATTTTTACTTCTCCCGATGGGGAGAGCTCTTTTGGAGTCCAGGAAAGCTCAATGCCAACTTTGCCTAAAGTACAAGATAACAATGTACAATTATTTTACGTTAAGACGGAACATTAGGAACTTGCCCTAAAAAATGTGACATCTTCCATTAACTTTCTCCAGCATTTGATTTAAGTTGTTTGAAACACATATGTAGAGAAATTTCTTCGTTATTTGATGATAATGATGGGTATTTTTTTGTGTGTTAAGTTTCTCACATGAAATAGAGTTGTTAAGGTGTTGCCGGTAATTACAGTTACAATAAAACGTGTAACCAAAATGTACAGCAATGAAACAAAATAAAATATAATTTATGAAATAAACGAGCAATCCAAATTTAACTTACCACAATTGACTGCAACGCCTGTATTATTGTCAACTTTATCCATTGACATATCCACAATATTTCCCTTGTGTGCCATGCAATGAAGATAGATCACAGTCAGAAGCAGAAATAATGGCAGGATAATCTTTTCAGCCATGATTACCTTAATTATTATTTTTTCCACAGTTTATTGCTCGGTGCTTGGGCAAATATCCTGTTGCTCGTTGTGACTGAATGATTAAGAAAGAAATCTCGCCTACTTCCCAAACTTACCTTAACGTTAGCAGTCGGACATCACTGTTAGGAAGTTCCAAATGTTAAAAATATCATTTGACTTCCTTGTTTGTGCCACTGTGATTCCTTGAGTAATCACCGATGTAGTAGTCTAGTAGTGGAGGGATTTTACAGCGGCACTTAAGGGAAAACCCACAATTTGATCCTGTTTATTTTTCCAAATGATTTCAGATGAAACATAAAAATCTCGTCACTTATATAAAGCCATAATAGCGGATCAAGAGTTTTAAAAATCAATAATGAATTTAACTATTTTAGGGTAGGGGCCTTAAGAAATAATCGTGTGCATATGTTGGAATAGCTGGGAGACAAACTTGGGGAAATACTGGGATCTTTGTTTAAACTGTAGGATTTAGGCGTCAGCCATTAGCTCAGTTTCCTCAAACCGCTTGGACTGTGCTGTGCGTGTGTAAGTGCGTGTGATGAAAGTGAATGCCACTGTTCAAATATAATATTTTTTCAAAGTGTCCAAACAACACGAAAACAAGGTTAAGGCCATTGGGATGTAATAATTATCCCTTTTTTTCTGGTGGTTTTTTTTTTTTTGTGTTTGAATAAATCTTGTAACATCATTTCTGCAATTTATTTACTTAATTTGTTTGGCAGTCAATGGGAAATAACTTTTAAGTAACTTACTCTTTCAAAATATTAGCGATCACCTCCCATTATTATAAATTAGTTTGTTGTCAAAGTCCACAGTGTTAACAATCAGTGTTTGTTTCAGCCCTGTTCCTTGGGGGAGGAGGGCAGGGTTTCTTTCAGGCATAGCTCCGGGGGGGGCAATCGCCCCCCCGAGCAAGTCAAGTGCCCCCCCCCCGTGGGAAAATGTGTAAGAAAAAATAATTTAAAAAAAAATACTCTAAATTTAATTTTTATAAAATTTTTAAAAGTTGTTGAAATGTGTGCCTTTCATCTATTACAATTATTGGAACAAATAAAATTAAAATATCGCTTTGTTCGATATATATTGATGATCCATATCGTTCAAGTTAATATTGTTACAGGATCGCAGAAATCGATTATAAATATCGTATTGTTTTAAAAATTGGCCGCTCCTGATCATAAGCTAAATCTTACTTTTCTTATTCGCAGATATCGGTATCTTTTATTTAATTACATTTTGCAGCTGCACAAGTTGAAATACTTTTTAATAACACTGTATTAAACTACCATTACATCGATATAAATGTCTATAAATTGAATATAGTTCTTACTAAGTAATAAACATGTGCAATCTGTTGCAAATTATATTGTATAATAGCATCAGGCTTTAAAAAAATCATTTTTAGCAAACATTTTAATGTAGTAGTTTCCATAGGTGTATACTGACTTAGATAAAATGAAAATTAAAAAAAAAAAATAATAATAATAATTTTAAAACACAAAATTAGGAATTTACCGGTTACATACAATAGTGTACATTTCATCAATAATTATTAAATGGAGTGTTTCTAATTTTTTAACACAGTTTCGGGAACAGAGTAAAATGATTTTTGTTTTTTTTAATTGTCTTTATTTATTAAATCCCCAATGACTTTTCTCTGTTAGTATAATAATAATAATAAACAATCTTCCCCAGCTGTTTGAACTATTTAAAAAAATATTTTAAGATGATAATCCAGTAGAAAGAATATATATATTTAAACAATGAGTTAAAGAAAATCGAGTATTTCGATTATCTTGTAAATGCCATTTTTGGTAGTAAATAAATTATAGGGAATTGGTAAAAAAAATGTATAATATCGAAGAGGCAAGTTGTAATGATCTGAAGCAAATTATAGTAGTCTAAAAATCTCAATTAGCATTTCAATCAACTGAATATTGAGAATTTAAACTTTAATTTTATACGAAAAAAAAAATCACACATTAATAAATATATGATGACTTTTGTTAACAGTTCATGACTTCTGAACAATTATGTCGGTTACATATAAATTATAAATAAATACCAATTTTGAAATCCCATAAAGATGTAGTCTATTGCCTTTTGAACAGAAAGCTTTTTTTTTTTTTTTTTTGACTTTAGTGAAACTTGGAAATATTTAGAAATATACGTGTGTTTTTGGTTTTTCTTTTTCGTTCAAAATGTAAAACTATTTTAGCATTTCTTTTTTGTGATGAATCCCTTTTTTGGAAGGAATTCTTTTTTCTTTAATTTTAAAAATATTTTGTAGTAAATTCATTATTTTTATGTAGTTGACCCCAAAAATATTTTAAAATAACAACTTTAAAAATACATTACTTTTCAATTTTAACATTTTTTTTTTTGCATAACACACTTAATCAAGCAGAGACGTCGCTTGACTTTTTATGGCACCCGTGCTACTTTTCGGTTTTGTCCTTCCCTACCTAGCATCATTAGCAGTAAAAGTTGATAATTTAATGTAATTACAGCCCAACTTTAAGCCCCTAAAATATACGAGGCACCATGAAACTATACGTGTTGCAGACCTCACACGATGGCTCTTAGGTCAAATGACACATAAAAACTTAAGTAGCATCTCTCCCGTTGCTCTCTAGTTAAGTGTATAATGATGAGAAACTAAATTTAACTACGGTATGTAAAAAAAAATGCATTTTGAATTTATCAAAAAATTTCCGGGGCCTATAAAGTTTTAAGGGGCGAGTCTAAGCTAAGGAGTATCTCTCGATAAAATAAATACCCTAAGGGCTCCCAACTGGACTGAATTTATTTAATATTGTGCTGGTGGAAGAGTTAGTGATGTCCTGTTATTATCGTTATTTCTAGCGCTTCCCACCTAAATGTCAAAAATGTTTACATCAGTGGCGCTTCATCCCATTTAGGGCCCTGGCTTGCTCCACCACATTCTTCCATTGGGATCGACCCATCGCTTTACACCTCCATGTGCGAACCCCAACCTTTGTAAGCCCTTCTCTACATCGTCAATCCATCTCAGTCTTGGTCGACCGGTGAGCCGTCTGCCCCTAGGTTTCTGCCTGTAGATCGTTTTTGTTGCTCCAGAACCCGGCATCCTTTCAATGTGTCATGCCCAGGGCAGTCTGCCTTTTTAAAAATATTTTTGTGACTATGGATGGGTATTTGTACAATTGATATAGCTCTTGGTTTGTACGGATTCCCAAAACAAAATTGTCTATCATCGGGTCATATATTTAGCAGAGTCTCTGCTTTTCTGGTAGGAACCAAGTCTCACTTGCGTAAGTTACTACTGGTCTTGTGATAGTGGTGTATACTGCCTTCTTTGTTCCCTTGGCGAGGTTTTTGCTTTGAAGTAGCTTTTGTAAATTGAAATAAGAACGGTTGCATTCTGTTATTCTTTCTTGGACCTCCGATTGTATTTCCTCTTGCTTATTTATAGTCACCCCTAGATATTTGAAAGTAGCTACCCTCTCAAAGGCGTAGATTTTCTTATTGATGAAGTCATCAGTGCGTATTTCCTGACATTATCATATATATTGTTTTCGCTTTATTTACATCAAGACCCGCTTTGACCGTCACATCTTCAAGTTCCTTGAAAGTTTTAATTATATCATAAATGCTGTTTCTACCAAGTAGCGCTATATCGTGTGTGTAGGCCAGGTATTGCAGTGGCTGGCTTTTTAAAGTTCCGTATGGTTGTTCTGTACCACCTCTCAAGTGCTCACACGTATGCTTCTAATGCTTTTTTCTAAAGTGATGTTGAAAAGGATACACGGATTTCCTTGTCTGAGGCCCAGATTGATTGGGAACTCCCTCAAGTACTCTCTCTGTACTTTGATTCTACTTTTGTAGTTATCCATCGTCATATGTATGATTGGAGTAAGTTTGTTAAGGACTCCAAGTTCCAGCACAGCATCGTTCATGTATTTCCTGTCTATGCTATCATAACCTGATTTGTAGTCCACATATAGTTGGTGTATGTTGATGTTTTCTTAGCATTTTTCTACGAGACATCTAACAGTAAATATATGAACGTTTGAAATGCCCCTTCACACATTGTCTTAAAGATACATTGAATTCAGTGCATGATACCCTCACTAGGTAACTCTTGTTATAAGTGAAATATCCGCATCAACACCAGGCACAGAAACATTGCAAATCCCATCTACATTCATAGGAGCCATAATGATCAATAAATTGATCGTGGGCCCTTAAGATACATAAAAAGAAGAAGAAAAATTTGCACCACAATGCACCACTGCATTTTGAATTTATTATTTTTAAATTAAGATGACCCCTGCTATCACATTTGCTCAAACTCTTCGGATTCCTCAATTTCTGCTACCCCCATCCTTTTCCTTGACATCGATCAATGTGACTAACGTATTGAATCTAATATTGTGTCAAATGATTTTCTTCGGCGCACCACAACCAGATGAATTTAGTTTATGTATGGCACTGAGCGCCATAATGCCTCCCCTGACGCTTGAAACATTATTTTCCCCAATCAATAAAAGTTTTATCAAAACATTCGAATCATGTATACTCCAAAATGCACCTCTTGATTGTTAAATAATCACACATTTTCTGCTGCCCTACTTCCCGATAAAAATTACTTGCCATGACAGCCAAATTTGGTGCTGATATATACACTGCCCAGCGGCGTGCCTAGGGTTAGCGCCATCCTAGGTGGGTTAACTTTTTTGCCACGCTACCTTTCTCGATAGAAACTCTGCAGATGTCCGAAAATTCCGCCGCTCTATCTAAAGAAAAAATGACACCTGGGAAGGCCAAATGTTCGCACCCCCCATCCCCACCAGTGTTTCTTTCAGAAATTTTCCCCCGGGGGAGCACTTCAGATGTTCGGGGGGGGGGGCAGTGCCAGGTGTCAGTAGCCAGAGGAGTAGCTAAGGGGTGGCAGATGGGACATATGTCCCCGTGCGCCAGACTAGCGGGGGCATCAAATGGGCTATAGTGTTAATGGGTGAAAATAATGGGTTTCAGAGTTTAGGGGGGGGGGGAGTAAAAATGAATCTTTTCCCCTGTCACCAAAGACTCACGTCAGTGACGTAAAAAGTGGGGGGGGCGAACATTTGGTCTTCCCAGGTGCCATTTTTTCTTTAGATAGAGCGGCGGGATTTTCGGACATCTGCAGAGTTTCTATCGAGAAAGGTAGCGCGTCAAAAATGTAACCCACCTAGGGTGGCGCTAACACTAGGCTCGCCGCTGGACAGTGTATATATCAGCACCAAATTTGGTTGTCATGGCAAGTAATTTTTATCGGGAAGTAGGGCAGCAGAAAATGTGTGATTATTTAACAATCAAGAGGTGCATTTTGGAGTATACATGATTCGAATGTTTTGATAAGACTGTCATTGATCGGGGAATATAATAATTTTTCAAGCGTCAGGGGAGGCATACGTAAACTAAATTCATTCTGGTTGTGGTGCGCCGAAGAAAATCATTTGACACAAGATTAGATTCAACCCCGTAAGACACACTGATCGACGTCAATGAAAAAAAAAGGGGGGGGGGGGGGTAGCAGAAATTGAGGAATCCGAAGAGTTTGAGCAAAAGTGATGCAAATTTTTCTTTTTCTGTATATTAAGGGCCCACGATCAATTTATTGATCATTATGGCTCCTATGAATGTAGATGGGATTTTTCTGTATATTAAGGGCCCACGATCAATTTATTGATCATTATGGCTCCTATGAATGTAGATGGGATTTGCAATGTTTCTGTGCTTGGTGTTGATGAGGATATGTCACTGGTAACAAGAGTTACTTAGTGAGGGTATCATGTATCTTTCAGACAATGTGTGAAGGGGCATTTCAGACGTTCATATATTTACTGTTAGATGTCTCGTAGAAAAATGCTAAGAATACAACATCAACATACACCAACTATATGTGGACTACAAATCAGCTTATGATAGCATAGACAGGAAATACATAAACAATGCTCTGCTGGAACTTGGAGTCCTTAACAAACTTCATAGCAAAAACCTCGCTAAGGGAACAAAGAAGGCAATATACACCACTATCATAATACCAGTAGTAACTTAAGCAAGTGAGACTTGGTTCCTACCAGAAAAGCAGTGAACCTGCTAAATATATGACCCGATGATAGACAATTTTGTTTTGGGAATCCGTACAAACCAAGAGCTATATCAATTGTACAAATACCCATCCATAGTCACAACAATATAAAAAAAAGGCAGACTGCCCTGGGCAGGACACATTGAAAGGATGCCAGTTTCTGGAGCAACAAAAATGATCTACAATCAGAAACCTAGGGGCAGGGGGCTCACCGGTCTACCAAGACTGAGATGGAAGGCGATGTAGAGAATGACTTACAATGGTTGTGGTTCGCACATGGAGGTGTAAAGCGATGGTTCGATCCGAATTGAAGAATGTGGTGGAGCAAGCCAGGGCCCTACATGGGATGAAGCGCCACTGATGTAAATATTTTAGACTTTTGTGTGGTAAGCGCTAGAAATAACAATAATAACAGGACATCACTAACTCTTCCACCAGCCCAATTTTTAAATAAATTCAGTC
The DNA here is from genome assembly GCA_964017045.1 of Omphiscola glabra. Taxonomy (NCBI): domain Eukaryota; kingdom Metazoa; phylum Mollusca; class Gastropoda; family Lymnaeidae; genus Omphiscola; species Omphiscola glabra. The sequence continues at coordinate 3,947,426 of OZ024800.1, forward strand.
CAGTTGGGAGCCCTTAGGGTATGCTTTTTTATCGAGAGATACTCCATAGCTTAGACTCGCCCCTTAAAATTTTATAGGCCCCGAAAAGTTTTTGATAAATTCAAAATGTAAGAAGGCCTTTATTTTACATACCTTATTTAAATTTAGTTTCGCATCATTAACCACTTAACTGTAGAGCAACGGGAGAGATGCTAGTTAAGATTTTATGTGTCATTTGACCTAAGAGCCATCGTGTGAGGTCTGCAACCCGTATAGCTGCATGGGGCCTCGCATATTTTAGGGACTTAAAGCTGGGTTGTAATTACATTAAATTATCAACTTTTACTGCTAGGTAGGGAAGGACAAAACCGAAAAGTAGCACTGGTGCCACAAAAGTCAAGCGACGTCTCTGCCTAAGTGTGTTATGCAAACATTATTTTCTAAATTAAAAAGTAATGTGTTTTTAAAGTTATTATTTAAAAATATTTTTGGGGTCAACTACATAAAAAATAATGAATTTACTACAAAATATTTTTAAAATTAAAAAAAAAGATAAGAATTCCTTCCCCCAAAAAAAGGTATCCATCACAAAACAGAAATGCTAAAATAATTTTACATTTTGAACGAAAAAGAAAAACTAAAAACATACGTTTATTTCTAAATATTTCCAAGTTTCACTAAAGTCAAAAAGAAAAAAAGAGCTTTTCTGTACAAAAGGCTATAGACTATCTTTATGGGTTTTCAAAATTGTTATCATTTATAAATCATATGTAACCTACATAATTGTTAAGAAGTCATGACTTATTTACAAAAGACATCATATATTTATTAATGTGTGATTTTTTTTCTTATTAAATTAAAGTTTAAATTCTTAATATTCACTTGATTGAATGTTGATTAAGATTTTTAAACTACTATAATTTGCTTTAGATCATTACAACTTGCCTCTTCGATATTATACTTTAAAACAATTTTTTTTACCAATTCTATAGAATTTTTTTTAACTACTACCAAAAATGGCATTTACAAGATAATCGAAATACTCGATTTTTTTTCATTAGTTGTTTAAATATATATATTCTTTCTACTGGATTATTATCTTAAAATAATTTTTTTTAATAATTCAAACAGCTGCGGAAGATTGTTTATTATTATCATATTAACAGAGAAAAGTTGATGGGGATTTGATAAAAAAAACTTTTTAAAAAAAATAAATCATTTTCTCTGTTCCCGAAACTGTGTTAAAAAACTAGAAACGCTCTCGATTTAATAATTATTGATTTAATGTCCACTATTTGTATGCAACCGGTTAATTCTTAATTTTTTGTTTTAAAATTAGTTTGTTTGTTTGTTTGTTTGTTTTTGTTTTTGTTTTTTGTAAGTTTTCATTTGATCTAAGTCGGTATACATGTATGGAATCTACTACATTAAAATATTTGCTAAAATGATTTTTTTTAAAGCATGATGCTATTATATAATATAATGTCAAAACAGATTGCACATGTTTATTACGTAGTAAGAACTACATTCAATTTATAGACATTTATATTTATATATATGTAAAGGTAGTTTAATACAGTGTTATTATAAAGTCTTTCAACTTGTGCAGCTGCAAAAATTTCATTAAATAAAAGATACCGATATATGCGAATAAGAATAAGTAAGATTTTAGCTTATGATCAGGAGCGGCCAATTATCAAAACAATACGATATTTATAATTGATTTCTGCGAGCCTGTAACAAGATTAACCTGAACGATATGGATCATCAATAAATATCGAACAAAGCGATATTTTATTTGTTTCCAATAATTGTAATCGATGAAAGACACAAATGTCAATTACTTTTAAAAATTTTATAAAAATTAAATTTAGATAATTTTTTTTTACACATTTTCCCCTGGGGGGCACTTGACTTGCTCCGGGGGGGCAGTGCCCCCCCGGAGGTATGCCTGAAAGAAACCCTGATCCCCACCTCTACGTCACTGACGTGAGTCTTTGATGACTGGGGACAAGATTCATTTTTTACGCCCCTCCCCCCGCTAAACTCTGAAACCTATTATTTTCATCCATTAACACTATAGCCCATTAGATGCCCCCGCTAGTCTGGCGCCCGGGGACATTTGTCCCATCTGCCACCCCGTAGCTACGCCTCTAGCCACTGACAACTGGCACTGCCCCCCCGAACATCAAAAGTGCCCCCTCGGGGGAAAATTTCTGAAAGAAACACTGGAGGAGGGGAGCACTGCCCTCCCCTTAGGATTAACTAGTGCCAGCTGTATATTGCCAAATTCGTAACAAAGGGTTCGCAGTTAGTATGTCCCCTTATGCCATATCGGTCACCGCCACAGTCAGTCAAATTACGATTAGGGGATCTGGCGTCTGGGCCCACAAAGCTCCTTCAGCGGAGTTTCGGGTCCATCCGCCAAGGCATTTTTAAGTGTTTGAAATCAAATAGAGCAAGTTTTTTTAATTTCTTTTTTGTTTCGTAAGAAGTCTTTAGAATAGTCTTTTTAGTACATAAACAAATAAGCAAATAAATAAGCAAACAAATAAGCAAAATTAAATTAAATTTTTATTATTGACGCAGCAGATAGTTTGTAGAAACGTAAATTCTTTTCAATTAAATTTTTTTTTTTTTTTTTTTTTTTGAAATTAGTACTTGATTTTAGGCATATTTATTATTTTGAACTAACGGTTCGCACGAACCTGACCGAACCGGCTCCAAACCACCGCTGACAAGTGCCACCCCCCCCCACCCCCCCGGAGCAAAAAAAAGCTAGTGGATTGTCTTTTTAAAACAAGATTTAAAAAAAACAACAGTAACTGGTGCCATCCACCGACTACAATTAGCGGAATCTAAGAAATAACGATATGCTCGATATATTTAATTGTCAATATAATTAACTGAATATATTTAAGTTTAATCTTGTTAAGGGCTTACATTATTTGAATTTAAATATCGTTCTGTTTCTAAAATTAGCCGCGCCCGATTATGAGCCGAAGACATGCTTTATGCTGTTCTCATGTATCGATGTTTTTATTTAATTATTTTTTGTGTGCAACTTCACCAGACTTTATTGTTACGATATAAATAATAATTAAACTACTTCTACGTCAATATAAATACAGTTCTCTCTATGTATCAAACATGTGCAATCTGTTTTCAAAATATATTTCATCTTAAAAGCATGACCACTAACAAATTACTAACATAGGGATGTTAGGTGTTAATCATAAATTGTATGACATGGCATTAGGCTTAAAACAATATAATTATTATAAGCATGATTTGCATAATATTGAATCTACTCGACTGCATGTACGTTGAGCTAGGAAAAAATGAAAACCTAAAAAAAAAATTAAAATACATTTTATTTTGATTTTTTGAGACAAAAATTCTGTATTACACGGGCGCATACAAACATTGCACATTTCAACAATTATTATAATATTGAAGCCTTTGTGTTTTCGTTAAATGTGCTACTTTTGTAAAAAAGTTTCTTGAATAGTGGAGGGTTTAGCTTTTGGTTTTTGTTCTTGTTGTTTTAAAATAATTCTCAGCCTCTATTTATTAGATTCCCAATTGATTGTCTCTTATATCACAATAAACAATCTGCCACACCTTTTTGCACGTAATTATATATATATTATTAGTTTTTCGAGAACCCAGTAGAAAGTTATAAAAATATTTATGTGAAATAGTATTTCTGTTATTTTATCGAATCTATTTTGGTATTAATTTTAGAAGCAATTCTTCTTCCTTTCATCGTGAATAAAATAATAATTATGGTTTTAAAATATGCGTAAAAGTATATCAAAGAGGCAATTTGTCACTTATCTGCAGAAAGTTGTAATAGCTTGAAATTACAAATAATCATTACAATCAATTAACTAACACACATATTCTGGTGAGGGTCGTGAGATTACTCTCTTAAGACCCCGGCTAGTAAATTGGCAATCAGCTCCATCTGCTGAGCTGTGCCATACAACATTTTCCTCACATAGGGTTCCCCCTCTGCCCTGGCCTCCCCTGGAAGCTCTAGTGAGGGACATTCATAGACATAGAGATATCTCTATGTCTATGGGGACATTCGGTCAACAGATGCGTCAGCGTCTCCGGGGCCAGGTTGCAATGCCGGCAGGTAGGATCCCGATTGTTGTCGAGCCGCCAGAAGTATGTGCCTAAGGCTCTGAGGTTAAATATGACACCTACATTTTTAACCAGCATTTCTTCCTTTTCTCTCCAATTCAGTGTAGAATGTTGCAAAAATAAATTCGGGTATGCTCAATATATATTCTTGCATTTTGAATTTATCGGCATCGTCGATTTCAGCCTTACTTCTCGATGAAAATGATCACCGATTTTGGTATCGATAGATACACTGCCTAGTGACGTAGCTACTATTAGTGCTGCCATGGGTAGCCAAGTAATTGCCGCCCCCTTCACGATACAAACTCTGCAGTGGTCCGAAAATGCCACACTTTCATATAAAGAAAAAGTGACACCTGGATGGATTACCCCATCCGCCTTATTTCGACGACACATGCATTTTTACGCCCCCCTCCAACTCTAAAACCCATTATTTTCAACCAATTAATACAAGCTAAGCCCATTTCTGCTCCGCTAACCCGCTAGTCTGGTGACCCGGGACGTATGTCCCATCTGCCACCCCTTAGCTACGCCTCTGGCCACTGACGACTGGCATTGGCCCCCCTACTCCCCCCCCCCCCCGAAAATCTGAAATGCCCCCCGGGGGACATTTTCTGAAAGAAAAACTGGCCTTAAGGGTGCCACAACTGTAATATTTTAGCTAATATTATCGTTTCTCCACCGAAATTCTGAAATTCCACCTGAAATTGTCTGAAAGAAACACGGATTTTAGGTTTGCGCTAAAATGCACTCCTGTATTTTGAACTGGCCTGAGAGTCTTCGACATCCTCAATTTCTGAACGCCTCTTCTATTACGCTGAGCAGTCTAAGGGTTTGAGTCTAAGGGTTTGAGTCTAAGGGTTTGAGTCTAAGGGTTTGAGTCTAAGGGTTTGAGTCTAAGGGTTTGCCAAATGATTACTCTGGAGTGCCTCACAATTTGAATGAATTCATTTTAAAGTATGGCACTCGACGCCATTTTGTCCCCCCCCGAACGTTTAAAAAATTCATTCCCTCGATCAATAGAAACACTCAATTCAGGTATACTCAAAAATGCACCTGTAGATTTTGAAATAATCTAAAATATTCAGGGGAGGTGACTCCGCAAACCCTACTTCAACATTCCATTTCAAGATACAAACTCTGCAGCTACACGAAAATGTTGCCACTCTATATAATTAAAAATTGGCCCCAGGAGACAAGAATATTTTTACGCACCCCAACCCCCCCCCCTTCCCCCCCCCCCCCCCCTCAAACCTGAAACATTTTATTTTTATTTATTTAATACCTCTCACTTTGGCGCCTCCGTATTCTGGCGCACGGTGACCTCTTTCTCCTCGGTGACCTCTTTCTCCTCTGTGACCTCTTTCTCCTCTGTGACCTCTTTCTCCTCTGTGACCTCTTTCTCCTCTGTGACCTCTTTCTCCTCGGTGACCTCTTTCTCCTCTGTGACCTCTTTCTCCTCGGTGACCTCTTTCTCCTCTGTGACCTCTTTCTCCTCTGTGACCTCTTTCTCCTCTGTGACCTCTTTCTTCTCTGTGACCTCTTTCTCCTCTGTGACCTCTTTCTCCTCTGTGACCTCTTTCTCCTCGGTGACCTCTTTCTCCTCTGTGACCTCTTTCTCCTCGGTGACCTCTTTCTCATCTGTGACCTCTTTCTCCTCGGTGACCTCTTTCTCCTCGGTGACCTCTTTCTCCTCTGTGACCTCTTTCTCCTCTGGCCCCTCCTCAGCTACGCAGCTGACAACTAGCACTGCCCCCCACCCCACACGGAGGATATTGTCTGTGAGAAAGCCTGCAAGCAATGCTTAGTTTCTCTGTCCGACCTAAACATCTAAGACTTTCTAGAGACTACACTGTACAAGGAAGCCTAAGACTTTCTAGAGAATACACTGTACAAGGAAGACTTTCTAGAGACTGCACTGTACAAGGAAGACTTTCTAGAGACTGCACTGTACAAGGAAGCCTAAGACTTTCTAGAGAATACACTGTACAAGGAAGACTTTCTAGAGACTACACTGTACAAGGAAGACTTTCTAGAGACTGCACTGTACAAGGAAGCCTAAGACTTTCTAGAGAATACACTGTACAAGGAAGACTTTCTAGAGACTACACTGTACAAGGAAGACTTTCTAGAGACTGCACTGTACAAGGAAGCCTAAGACTTTCTAGAGAATACACTGTACAAGGAAGACTTTCTAGAGACTACACTGTACAAGGAAGAATTTCTAGAGACTGCACTGTACAAGGATGAAATCAACATTTAAATAACATAAACATAGGCCCTTTATACATGATTGACAAAATAGTTTGAAAAAATAAAACAAAACGTATTTATTTGTTTGTCATAACAATGAATAATGAACAATGGACTAGGGCACATGTAAGTATTTCTATACTTTTTAGTAATTTATATTTTCTTCCATGTTGTTTTGAAAAGTTCAATTTATTTTGTGTAACACTCAAATGTGGACATAGTAAGTTAACTCGGACAATGTATTGTTTTTGGGTAATTCAAGATGTACAGCAAGTGAATTAGATTATTGATGTCATGCGCAGAGACGCAGAACGGAGATAGCAAGAAATGAATATGGAGTATGTACTTCCGGACGGCCCTTTGCCTTGGTCCATGTTTTACATCTTAGAACATCGAGTGAAATTGTGATATTACATGTGTGGAGGAATAAGACAACATCTTATCTCTTCTCCAATTGTAGGAGACTTTATCGTTATTTTTGTGAATTGTATTAAGTAGATGAATAAACCAAATCAAGACGTTCTATCTCGTGATTGTGAGGATCATATAGTAACGGTGAAAGTGTTTAATTAGTGAGAAGTTAATAAGAAGAAAACATCCTAATACATCCAAGTAGAAAGTAACAGAAGTTAATAAGAAGAAAACATCCTAATACATCCAAGTAGAAAGTAACAGAAGTTAATAAGAAGAAAACATCCTAATACATCCAAGTAGAAAGTAACAGAAGTTAATAAGAAGAAAACATCCTAATACATCCAAGTAGAAAGTAACAGAAGTTAATAAGAAGAAAACATCCTAATACATCCAAGTAGAAAGTAACAGAAGTTAATAAGAAGAAAACATCCTAATACATCCAAGTAGAAAGTAACAGAAGTTAATAAGAAGAAAACATCCTAATACATCCAAGTAGAAAGTAACAGAAGTTAATAAGAAGAAAACATCCTAATACATCCAAGTAGAAAGTAACATCTGCACCGAGAATAGTGATGGTGTTATATTTTGTTAATCTAATAAAACACACAATGCCATTGGGCAGTTCCACACAGTGTTAGTTCAATGATGTGACAGTTCTACTACAGTGTTAGTTCAATGATGTGACAGTTCTACTACAGTGTTAGTTCAATGATGTGACATTCTACTACAGTGTTAGTTCAAAGATGTGGCAGTTCTACTACAGTGTTAGTTCAATGATGTGGCAGTTCTACTACAGTGTTAGTTCAATGATGTGGCAGTTCTACTACAGTGTTAGTTCAATGATGTGACAGTTCTTTTACAGTGTTAGTTCAATGATGTGGCAGTTCTAATACAGTGTTAGTTCAATGATGTGACAGTTCTAGTACAGTGTTAGTTAAATGATATGACAGTTCTACTACAGTGTTAGTTCAATGATGTGACAGTTCCCCTACAGTGTTAGTTCAATGATATGGCATTTCCACTACAGTGTTAATTATATGTTATGACAATTCCACACCATGGTAGTAAAGTGCTGAACCTTTTTTTCACTGACAAAAATTTGTATTTTAAGAAAAAGCATTTTGGAATTGTTCCTTAACCCGATTGAAATAATTCGAATCTAGTGTTAGTACTGTAATTTTGCCAGAGATGGCATTTCAGAATGACTGGATAATTTCGTATTTGGCAAATAATTTTGAAGTAATAATTGACATTTAAATGACAGAGCACACACGAAAGAGTGACATTTAAATGTCAGAGCAAAGATGAAAGATTTGACCATGTTCCATGGCTGGGTGAGAATCAAAATGTCTAATTTATTAGCAACACAGTAACTTTGGGTATCAGCAGTGTGTTGTAATTGACTAACATCAGATATGTGGATTGGTCCCCAACCTGGCATGAAATAGGGTGCAGTATCTGAAATTATCCATAATATAACTACTATTCGATTATCTACTGAACTACTTGAGTAATGACAACATGCAGCGCAGCGCAAACATTCCACCTGATGAGCCACAAGGTAGGAGCCTCTGTTCACAGCTACTTTACACTCTTCTGTAACAAATGTGTTGGTGGCCTATATAGAATCGACATTCCACCCGATGAGCCACAAGGTAGGAGCCTCTGTTCACAGCTACTTTACACTCTTCTGTAACAAATGTGTTGGTGGCCTATACAGAATTGACATTCCACCCGATGAGCCACAAAGTAGGAGCCTCTGTTCACAGCTACTTTACACTCTTCTGTAACAAATGTGTTGGTGGCCTATACAGAATTGACATTCCACCCGATGAGCCACAAGGTAGGAGCCTCTGTTCACAGCTACTTTACACTCTTCTGTAACAAATGTGTTGGTGGCCTATACAGAATTGACATTCCACCCATGAGCCACAAGGTAGGAGCCTCTGTTCACAGCTACTTTACACTCTTCTGTAACAAATGTGTTGGTGGCCTATACAGAATTGACCATGATCAAAATGTTATGTCTTGACTTATGTTTAAATGGTGTGGTCAGAGATCTTGGATTCTGGAACATTTTAAACAAACAAGAAAGTAGATGTGATTGTTGCCTTCAGTTTTGCAATGGTTCTCAAATTACAAATAACAGTACAGGAAAGGGGAAAAAATTATGGAAACGTTGAGCCAAAGAGTTCTAGGGGGGGGGGGAAGGTTTGGAGCTGGCAGTACTTTACAGAGCCTGGTAGTGTTTAGGGTCTTGTGAAGTCTTGTATCCTTTGTTGTGGGGGAGGGGGGGAGGGGTTGGGGCTCTAAATTTCTGTTAAAAGTTGGGGGTCATACAGGATTCATTGACAATGATAGTGTTTGAAGTGTGGTTGGGGGTCGGGGCACATCACCGCATCTGATGTACTGGTACAAGGAGCGTTTTAAAAACATCCATTGGAAAATTTGGTAAGCATTGTAATAATAGTCAAATGGTTGGACGTTTACAAAAGTAAGTGATGTGTTGGTCAAAGTGAGTCATGTGTTGGTCAAAGTGAGTAATGTGTTGGTCAAAGTGAGTCATGTGTTGGTCAAAGTGAGTCATGTGTTGGTCAAAGTGAGTCATGTGTTGGTCAAAGTGAGTCATGTTTTGGTCAAAGTGAGTCATGTGTTGGTCAAAGTGAGTCATGTGTAGGTCAAATTGAGTCATGTGTTGGTCAAAGTGAGTCATGTGTTGGTCAATTTATTGTGTATTTGTTTTGTTCAACTCATGAAACTTTGGACACTGTAGAACTAGATGGTGGCATATCACCACCTAAGTACAACTCCACACTGTGCAGCAATGTGTAGAAATTACTTTTCCACTCACTTAATACAAAAAGTTGCGGTGATGTTGGGGCTATTTACATTTTTTAAAAAAAGATTTCATTCTACTTGACATTAGGCTGAGCAATCTTCTGAATGTTTGTCCTAAATTCTTTGGGGGTTACTCTGTAGAACACTTGTTAGCATATAATCCATCATACAATAAAATATATTATGTTATCATAGAATCGTACAAAACAATTCAGACTTCATGCTTTATAATAAATTACACATATTAATAGCTAGATTCACAAAGTAGCTAGATTCACAAAGTAGCTAGATTCACAAAGTAGCTAGATTCACAAAGTAGCTAGATTCACAAAGTCCATGGGACAAAACATAACCTGTTAGTGTTTGAGAATTTTTTGAATATTTATTACAAAAACTAATGCAATAATTTAACTTGTATCATACACATATACTTGTATGATAAAGGCCCTACATGTATGATTGTATCATACACATATACTTGTATGATAAGGCCCTACTTGTATGATTGTATCATACACATATATTTGTATGATAAAGGCCCTACATGTATGATTGTTTCATACACAAATACTTGTATGATAAAGGCCCTACTTGTATGATTGTATCATACACATGTACTTGTATGATAAAGGCCCTACATACTTGTATGATAAAGGCCCTAATTGTATGATTGTATCATACACATATACTTGCATGATAAAGGCCCTACTTGTATGATTGTATCATACACATTTACTTGCATGATAAAGGCCCTACTTGTATGATTGTATCATACACATGTCTAAACACATAATTATTTGTATTTCTTAACTATTTATTCAAAGAAGCAGATCAAAGTAAGGTAACAAGGAAAATGGTTTTATTTTTAAAGTTATCTCCCATTTGTTAGTTAAATTTATGTCAAGCATAAAAAAAACAGAAGCCAAAAAAATAACAATTTAAAAAAAAAAAAAACGTTTTAAAGCCCAAGATAAAAAGAACAATTTATTCACTGAGATTTTCAGCATAACGGTTTTCAAAAATCGAAATATTTTAAAGCACCAGTCAGTGAGCATAAAATAAATAGTTGAATTATAAATAGTTGGCGGGTAAATAATTTGATTGCATTGTCGCAGGTAATAAATTATAATTGCTCACCTGTTTTGTACCCACACACATTTTAAAAGATTTTTCTAAAATAAAGATAAGAAATAAAGATGATGGCCATAAGACACCAAGGGATTTCGTTTTCATATTAATGCTCACCAAATGTTTTGTTAAATTGTTAAATGAAAAATATCACTATACAAATAAATAAAAATTACTTTCCTCAAAATATCAAGAAATATTTTTTTCCTTAGCAGTAAATGCAAAAAACAAGAGAAAAGCTTACAAAATATAACCTCTATTTATTATAAGATTTTGTTCAAATGTCATTGTATAATTGTATAATGGGTTGTTATAAAAAAATTATCACTACAGATCGGTGGCATCACTAAGGTTGGTGTGAAAGAAACATTTTAACAGTAGTCTGCACCTCCCACCACCTTGCACACCCTAGAAATGCTACTACATTTGCTGATTTCAGAATTATATGTTTCCAGGTTTGTAGATTCTTACATCAGATCCAGATATAAATATTTATTAATCTATAAAATAAATTATAGATAAATTTCACCCCCTTTTAAACACAGGAACAAAGAAACAAAATAGAAAAACATAAAACACAATCCCTGACAATTAATAATCTCTGAAATCAAGGAAATTCATGTTTCAATATTATGTTTTAAATGTGGTGGACACAATTCATGTCAACTGTAAATATTCAGCGTTGAGACCCACTGGTCCTCACCTATGTGAGACCCGCTGGCTCACACATCTCACCATCGCTACCCCACGTGATATTACACAATGGACTTACTCTAATAACAATCACTCATAAACAATGGAAATTCACCAGGTCACCATGACCGTGACATAGCTTACACAATGCACGCGTCTGACCAGAGTTTCAGGTCTGACAAGAGGTCAGCGTACGCACCCCTAATGCGGGGCAAGACGCTAGAATTGACATATAAATAAGAGCGCACCACGCACTTCTTCTCTTCAGCTGTAATTGACAAGCAGAACCTGGCTAGCAATTATTGTTGATAAAGTTTGTTTATCCATAATTTGTCCAGGCTAGTAATATGAGTATTGTTAGTTTCATATGTTTGAAAAATTCAGTAAGACATGTTAGGATTGTAGTTAGTTACTTCAATTACTATTAGAATACTAAGTTAGATTATGATTAATTATTAATAATGTGATAGGCTGATAGGATTGAAATTATTAGTTATAACTTATTTATTCTCATTTAAATTTAAAGCCAGTTTAGTACAGTTTTGTTTTGTATAGTACAGTATACCAAGTATAGTATAGTCATAGTATAGTATGAGTATACTTGAATATAGTTAGAGTATCGTCTAATAGCCAGTAGACTTAGAAAGGTTGATTGGATTTGAATATAATAGAGTTGAGCATACACTAGAGTACAGCTCAGTATAACTTATAACGCAGTAAAGTTGAGTACAGTCAGAAGATTGGCGCAGACTAACTCTGATGTCATATTGAAGGAGTCAAGTGTAGGTCGAGGCCCACTGTACCAAGTACGGTACCAAATTAGCATAGGCTCAACCAGGTCGCTAGGGACCTATATATTTGTAAAACATTTGATAAGTACCAGTAACTAAATAGTATACTGTTTGGCAGAACCCCACAAATTGTAACATCGGGGGGGGGGGGGGGGGGCTCTAGCAATATATAATATAAAAACTGTAACATTCAGTCACAAAATCGATCAACTGAAATGGGAAATAAAGCTGAATATTGTAAACATGCATCAAATAAAATCTCTAATTCTAGGAATCGGAACCAAAAAAAAAATCAAACATGTATTTGAACAACAATCAAACATGTATTTGAACAACAATCAAACATGTATTTGAACAACAATCAAACATGTATTTGAACAACAATCAAACATGTATTTGAACAACAATCAAACATGTATTTGAACAACAATCAAACATGTATTTGATTATGATTGAAGAAGAAAATGTGTGTGTTTCTGATGGCAGCTTAAAATTCATCTGGTCCATTGTAGACTTCTAGAACCTTCAAGGTCAGGTTGACACAGAACATCTCCTCGTTTTTACGGTTCCAAACTTGGACAACTGCATCGTAGTAACCCTGGGGAAAAAAAGGGAAAAAAAAAAGGGGGGGGGGGGTTGTTTGAAATTAAAACCAAAAAAATGACATGATTTGCTATTGTGTTTGAGAGTTCCATTGTGAACACCTCTGACGGAAGTGACCACATGAATTAATCGCTAGCTTCTCCCTTCATTTCTCTCATGATCAGGTAATATTTTATAATTAAGATTTGCCGACTTGTCGCTCCCTTCTCAAGTGTTGTGAATCTCCTTCCTTATTAAGGAATTATTTCAGAGTATCACTTCCTGAGCTAAGTGACATTTATAGGGTCTCACAGACTTTAAGGTCACCTTCAAGCAGAAGCTAAGTTCGATATTTATAAACTAATTGATGTTTTAAAGCATTTGAAATTATGTCCCCTATAATGTCCCCTCATGCCCGATAACAAAACATTTGTACAAATTTTAGAATTTTAGCTAATGAAATTTTCAAATATAATCTTCAGTACCAGTATGTATATTATAGATCAGTACCAGTATGTATATTATAGATCAGTACCAGTATGTATATTAATAATAACGACACTAATATTCTCACGACACATTGGTGTAGTGATTTGATGATAAAGAATAGAAACACGAGAAAAGGGGACTATTTTTTATAGTGCAGGCAGATTTCATGGGTTTTTTTTAGTTGAGCAGGAGTGAACGACATGCTTTTAATGTACGGTATTAGGGTGCAATGTATTTTCTGATGGATTAAACTGAATTAATTATTAGATAAAGTATTGTTTGTGTGTGGATAGATATTCTTAGAATTGCAACTATAATTGTTCTATAATTGTTCTAACAATTCAAGTCAATTCTGATGTCAAGGAATCATAAGATGTATTTATCATATATATTAATGAAGTACTGAGTAGTGTTCATGTGACCTTGTTGCTTCTTGGCGAAGAGAGAGACAGTCGTTTGTGGAGTTGAATGAGATGAAGAGAGAGACAGTCGTTTGTGGAGTTGAATGAGATGAAGAGAGAGACAGTCGTTTGTGGAGCTGAATGAGATTAAGAGAGAGACAGTCGTTTGAGGAGTTGAATGAGATGAAGAGAGAGACAGTCGTTTGAGGAGTTGAATGAGATGAAGAGAGAGACAGTCGTTTGAGGAGTTGAATGAGATGAAGAGAGCGACAGTCGTTTGAGGAGTTGAATGAGATGAAGAGAGAGACAGTCGTTTGTGGAGCTGAATGAGATTAAGAGAGAGACAGTCGTTTGAGGAGTTGAATGAGATGAAGAGAGAGACAGTCGTTTGAGGAGTTGAATGAGATGAAGAGAGAGACAGTCGTTTGAGGAGTTGAATGAGATGAAGAGAGCGACAGTCGTTTGAGGAGTTGAATGAGATGAAGAGAGAGACAGTCGTTTGTGGAGTTGAATGAGATGAAGAGAGCGACAGTCGTTTGAGGAGTTGAATGAGATGAAGAGAGAGACAGTCGTTTGTGGAGCTGAATGAAATGGTAGTGTTAGCAAGTCATCACTTGCACTGAGGAAATGCATCACATTATTATCTAACGTTTATAAGTAATAATACTGAATCACAAACGCCTACATTCTAATAACGTTACAAAATTCTAGATATTTCTACATAACTCACTGGATAGCTGGTCAGCACATGGAGATTGGATATGGTTTTGATAACTGGATATAGCCCTGGGGAAAAAGATGAAATGATATTGTTATTATCATCGTTGACTAGATAACCCAGGTTGTATATGTGTTTATTGAACAGTTGTTTAATGACCTACAAATGTGAATTTTCTTTTTTTCTTTTCTGGTGAATAAAAAACATCACACATAAAGGGGTGTGGGGGACGATGGCATTGTGTAATTAAAGTGCATAATTTTGAGGATGTGTTTGGGGGGGGATAACAAAATCATAGAAAGTGGCATGATGTCATTTATGGATATCCCCAATATTGTGTGTCTCCGGAGATGTTTATAGTGACAGAAGATAAAGGAAGAGAATGTTATTAGAAGTTAATTTGTTTTACACTATCATTTTGTTCTCAAATTTCATGCTAAAATTAAAAGTTTATTGGAGTGTAATATGTAATAACATATTCAGAAAAAATTTACAGTACAAAGAGTATTGTAAATTCTTTATATCTAACCCCAATATTGTTGCCCCCTCCCCCACCCCTCAGGTACACCACTATTTATTTTACATATTTACGGAGATATGTTGATCTATAAACAACAAATTGTATATTTTATCCAACCATTTCATTCATTAGTTGTAACAATACTGAATGTTATTATACTTTTAGTATGTTAATTAATTCTATAATAGGATGGATGGCCTGTGCTTGCAGCTATCACTGCTCATTCATTAATTCACCACTACCTCGCGTTCTCTCACGAATGAAACAAATCCAGTGGTACAAGTCACACAGAGCTTTATTCACGATAATAAATAGTTCAAATAAATCTTTGATATCGAAACATCCTTGTAACTAACAAAGTTACAGTATAAAGAATATAATACATTTTGAATATCATTCTATCCTCAAATTCACATCATAATTCCTCTATGGCGTCCATCCTCACAGACCAAAAAACGTGCACACTCTCCACGCAGAAAATCATGAGTTCTTCTTCCGCTACAAAAATTAGTTCCCTGCTTTTTCTCGTGATTCATTATTATCAAATTCCTACGCCTTTGTGCGGTAGAAATAAATAGTATTGTCATGTGACTTAACTTGTGTTACATTAGTCAACATTTTACTCACCGCCTTGCTTAACTGGACACGGAATGCCGTACTGCTTCATTGTGTCACAGTCAAAGTTGTCTGCATAGCCAAGGAAGGGGCTGTCATCTCCATGGAAGTAAAGACTTGCATTGAAGAAACCACCATCAAGAAGATGAGCTGTTAACAAAAGTTGACAAGAACCAAATTGAAAAAAATGTCTACCTTTACTAGATACTTAATGAAAAATAATGTTTGTTTTCTTGTTATAAGTACTCTAAATACTATTTTACCAAAGTTAGAATATAGATTTCCTTCATGAAAAGTAAACTAATTGATCTTAATTTTAATAGCCTGTATTATTAAATGGCTGATATTTTCAAGTGTATATACAAAATTACTTACGGACTCTGTACCTAAGATTAATTTTGACTTTTCCTGATGGTGACAGCTCTTTTGGTGTCCAAGAAAAATGAATATCAGCTGTGCCTAAAAAAAGAGTTAATGTTCAAATATTTTTATCTATGGCAGATCATTAGGAACGTCCGCTAAAAGTGGGGACAACTTTCCTTAGGAACGTCCGCTAAAAGTGGGGACAACTTTCCTTAGGAACGTCCGCTAAAAGTGGGGACAACTTTCCTTAGGAACGTCCGCTAAAAGTGGGGACAACTTTCCTTAGGAACGTCCGCTAAAAGTGGGGACAACTTTCCTTAGGAACGTCCGCTAAAAGTGGGGACAACTTTCCTTAGGAACGTCCGCTAAAAGTGGGGACAACTTTCCTTAGGAACGTCCGCTAAAAGTGGGGACAACTTTCCTTAGGAACGTCCGCTAAAAGTGGGGACAACTTTCCTTAGGAACGTCCGCTAAAAGTGGGGACAACTTTCCTTAGGAACGTCCACTAAAAGAAGGGACAACTTTCATTAGGAACGTCCGCTAAAAGAAGGGACAACTTTCCTTAGGAACGTCCGCTAAAAGAAGGGACAACTTTCCTTAGGAACGTCCGCTAAAAGTGGGGACAACTTTCCTTAGGAACGTCCGCTAAAAGAAGGGACAACTTTCATTAGGAACGTTTGATAAAAGTGGGGACAACTTTCCTTAGGAACGTCCGCTAAAAGAAGGGACAACTTTCCTTAGGAACGTCCGCTAAAAGAAGGGACAACTTTCCTTAGGAACGTCCGCTAAAAGTGGGGACAACTTTCCTTAGGAACGTCCGCTAAAAGAAGGGACAACTTTCATTAGGAACGTGCGTTAAAAGGGGGGACAACTTTCCTTAGGAACGTCCGCTAAAAGAAGGGACAACTTTCCTTAGGAACGTCCGCTAAAAGAAGGGACAACTTTCCTTAGGAACGTCCGCTGAAAGTGGGGACAACTTTCCTTAGGAACGTCCGCTAAAAGAAGGGACAACTTTCATTAGGAACGTGCGTTAAAAGGGGGGACAACTTTCCTTAGGAACGTCCGCTAAAAGAAGGGACAACTTTCCTTAGGAACGTCCGCTAAAAGAAGGGACAACTTTCCTTAGGAACGTCCGCTAAAAGTGGGGACAACTTTCCTTAGGAACGTCCGCTAAAAGGAGGGACAACTTTCATTAGGAACGTCCGCTAAAAGAAGGGACAACTTCCACAAACTTAATCCAGTATTTAATTTAATTTGTATATTTGGGGGAGGGGGGGATCATCATTTGATGGGTATAATTTATTTTAAAAGTTTCACCACATACAATAGAGGTCTGTAATTACATTTACAATAAAAAAAAGTTTAATCAAACCGTACAGAAATGAAACAAAATAAAATATCATGTTCAACTTTCGTAAGGCAGAGGAAATTAATGCACAATTTGAATTTAACTTACCACAGTTAACTGCAATGCCTGTATTATTGTCAACGTTATCCATTGACATATCCACAATATTTCCCTTCTGGGCCATGCATTGGAGATAAATCACAGACAGAAGCAGGAATAATGACAGGATAATCTTTTCAGCCATGGTTTCTGTTCTGGTGATAAACGAGGTCTTTCATATGAGTACAATATAAGTTTAAATACGTTTTACTTTATACTTTTCAACTGTCACAAACTTTATCTATATTGTCCTTTATTCATTATTAAAATATAAATTTGTCTTTACATACACTGTCAATAATATAACTTTACAAGTACTGTCAAAAGCATGAGTTAAATTATATGAGATCAAAGTACAGCCAATCAAAATGCATAAATTTTTACCTTATATTTTTATAATATACTAGCGGATATAACCGGCATTTGCCAGGATAGCATTCGGAAAGTAGGAACTTCTACAGTCTACAGCCTTATAAATATTCTGATCCCGGTGGGCTCCCAATCCCGTCGGTATCGCACTGCCGTTAGTATACCGGTGGGATTCTGATCCCAATCCCGGCGGTATCGCACTGCCGTTAGTATACCAGTGGGATTCTGATCCCAATCCCGGCGGTATCGCACTGCCATTAGTATACCAGTGGGATTATGATCCCAATCCCGGTGGTATCGCACTGCCGTTAGTATATCAGTGGGATTCTGATCCCTCTGGAGCCCAATTCCGGTATGATCCCAATCCCGGCGGTATTCCGATCCCGAAATCTCTAAGTAATTACTTTTTGAACTCGAAAAATTATACAACTAA
This sequence comes from Omphiscola glabra, assembly GCA_964017045.1. Classification (NCBI taxonomy): domain Eukaryota; kingdom Metazoa; phylum Mollusca; class Gastropoda; family Lymnaeidae; genus Omphiscola; species Omphiscola glabra. The sequence goes on from OZ024800.1 coordinate 3,965,611, forward strand.
ATTCACTGCAATAGCTATAATACATTTAAGCTAAAAGAGGGGACCCATTGCATAATTTTACCGAATCAGTTTTGCTTGAGATGGGGAACCCCATAAAAGTCATTCAGATAAATTAATGAGTATAAATTTAAATTTTGTCCCATTAAAATAGGTTTAAACATGCAATAGATATTGCTTTTTAAAGCTATCGAACTTTCTCTAAAATTCTAGATTGGATATTATTATTTGTTATTCCACCGTTATTTCAGTACGGACAGTGAAATGTGTTGCTACAACCTTAGGCCCTATATCCATCAATTCACATAGAACCTATAGTGTTATCTAAGCATATTGATATTTATAAACTTAAATTATAAAAAAAGAATGGGGATGGATATTATGAGTTCAGTACCCCTCGGTATTTGAATATGGATAATCAAGTGTACGTGTACTAAGTTTGGTCAATATCCATCAATCCATGTAAAAGCATTTGTGGAACAAACCCACAAACAAACAAATCCACAAATTTTCACTTTTATATATATATATTTATATATTTTACTTATAGCTTTTAATAAATGTTGAAAGATTTCATTTTAGGTTTGCATGCCCATAAAGGTTACTAGATTGCCAGGCCCATAAGGGTTACTAGATTGACAGGCCCACAAGGGTTACTAGATTTCCAGGCCCACAAGGTTTACTAGATTGCCAGGCCCACACGGTTTAATAGATTGCCAGGCCTACAAGGATTACTAGATTGCCAGGCCCACAAGGTTTAATAGATTGCCAGGCCCACAAGGTTTAATAGATTGCCAGGCCCACAACGTTTACTAGATTGCCAGGCCCACAAGGTTTAATAGATTGCCAGGCCCACAAGGTTTAATAGATTGCCAGGCCCACAAGGGTTAATAGAGTGGCAGGCTCATGTCAGTTAATAAGGTGGTAGATCTACTAATAAGTTAAATATGGATGAAATAAGACCAGACATTATGTGTTCTTTATATTCATTAATTTGTTTGTTACAAAAACGCAGACAAGAGTAACAAAAGACTTTCCGGTTCTGGGAGAAGATAGATTCCCAGCCGTGGAATGCATGACGCCAAGTAGTGTGGACAGAAGAGACTAGCCTCAGGAGAGATGCTGTTATTCTCAGGTCACGAGGACGACGATGCACCACACACTCTGAGCGTGGCCCTGATGATATCCAGGACAGCCCAGGGAGCACTCATTGGATGGGAGGCGCATGGACCTAGAATACTCACAACAACCTTTCGGACCAAAAAAACATAGAATCAATTTGGATGTTATCCAGTGTTACGCACCAACAAACGAAAGTGAGGAGGAGGACAAAGATGAATTCTATAACAGATTTCTTACCATTACCCAGGGTCGCCCTAGACGAAACATTGTCATCCTCATGGGAGGCCTCAATGCCAAGATCGGCAGTGACAACACGGGCTACGAAGAAACTATGGGGCGACATGGGATAGGAGAAATGAATGATAGCGGAGAAAGATTTTCCTACCTATGTGCCACAACAAATCTAGTCATAGGCGGGAGCTTATTCCAACACAGGAGGATACACAAGGCCACATCGATTTCACCGGACCTCCAAACGATGAACCAAATAGATCATGTGTGTATTGGGAAATCTCTCCAAGATGTACGTGTCAGAAGAGTAGCTGGCGTTGCATCAGACCACCATCTCCTAGTGGTCTGGCTGAGACTAAAACTGGAAAAGGTACTACACTGAGCAGACATCGTATAGCTTGCGCTACAACACCCCCACCCCCCTGAAATATAAGGCCAAACATGAAGAGTTCAGGATCCCTCTATCCAACAAGTTCCAAGTCCTACAGGAGACGCGACGATTGATATAAAGTGGCAGGGAGTAAAGAAAGCAGTCAAATCAACATGTCAGGAAGTGTTGGGAAACAGGAAACATACACACAAAGAATGGATAACAGCAGAGACATTGAAAGTGATAGAAGAGAGAAAAGGGAAGAAGGCAGAATTTAACAACAGCCGTACAAGAGAGCAGAAAGTTAGGTTCCAAAAAGAGTACTCAGAAGCAAAAAGGAAAGGAAAGAAAAGCGCTAAGATGGACATAAGGAACTCTGTAGATATGCTTGCCAAAGAAGCAAAAGAAACAGCCTACCAAGGGGATAAGCGGGAATTGTTCGCTACCATCAAGAAGTTGTCTGGGTGTTCAGGAAGCCAGAGAGACGACCAGTGAAGTACAAAGATGGTAAGAACATACCAAATGAGGAGCAACAGTGAGACAGATGGAAAGAACACTTCGAGGAACTTCTAAACAGGCCAGAGCCAAGTAGCCCACCAGATATTGAGCCAGCTGACAGTGACCTGGTTATTGACTGCAACACACCCACCAAAGAAGAGATCCGTATTGCCATAAAACAACTTAAAAATGGCAATGCTGCAGGACCGGATGGCATCCCAGCAGAGGCACTGAAGGCTGACGTGAACACCAGTGTAGAGATGCTACACCCTCTGTTCATTAAGATCTGGGAGGACGAACAGGTACCTTCTGAGAGGAAAGAGGGACACCTCATTAAAATCCCCAAAAGGGGGGACTTAAGCTCCTGCTCCAACTATAGAGGGATCACCTTACTGTCCATCCCAGACAAGGTTTTCAACCGCATTCTACTCAACAGAATGAAAGAAGCTGTTGACCCCCTGCTGCGGGACCAACAGGCTGGCTTCCTGACCAACAGGCTGGCTTCCGGACCAACAGGCTGGCTTCCGGACCAACAGGCTGGCTTCCGGACCAACAGGCTGGCTTCCGGACCAACAGGCTGGCTTCCGGACCAATAGGCTGGCTTCCGGACCAACAGATCCTGTACTGACCAAATTGTAATAATGCGCATCATCCTCGAGCAATCCCTGGAATGGAACTCACCCCTCTACATCAACTTCGTTGACTACGAGAAAGCCTTTGACAGTGTGGATAGGCAAACCCTCTGGAGACTGTTGAGACATTATGGGGTGCCGCGGAAAATCACGGACTTAATCAGGAGCTCCTATGAAGGGATGACCTGCCGAGTGGTCCACGAATAACAGGTGACAGATGCTTTCCAGGTGAAGAACGGTGTGAGGCAAGGATGTTTGCGTTCATCTATCCTGTTTCTATTGGCCATTGACTTGGTGATGAAAACATCCACACAGCAGAAGCTGAATGGTATTCCATGGACCTTCTGGGACCAGCTTGATGACCTCGATTTTGTTGACGATCTTGCCCTTCTCTCCCAAACCCAACAACAGATGCAGGAGAAGACCAGAACAATTGCAGACACTTCTGCACGTATTGGTCTTAATATACACAAAGGGAAAGAGCAAGGTCCTCAAGGTCAATGCCACCAGTACAGCACACATCAGGATCGAAGAGGAAGCGCTCGAAGAGGTAGAGAGCATTGTCTACCTTGGCAGCATCGTGGGCAAGCAAGGTGGGACGGATGCTGACGTCAAAATAAGGGTAGGAAAGGCACGGGCAGCCTTCCAACATCTCAAGAATGTCTGGGTCTCCAAACACTGGAATACCAACCTGAAGATCAGAACCTTCAACACAATGGTGAAACCTCTTCTACTGTATGGTGCAGAGACATGGAGAACCACTGCTGTGAATATGAAGAGAATCCAGTACTTCATCAATAACTGCCTAAGAAGGATTCTCGGGATTCACTGGCCCGACAGAATCAGTAACCAGAAACTGTGGCAGCGGACAAAGCAGAAACCGGTAGAACAAGAGATCCTCCGGAGAAGATGGAGATGGATCGGCCATACGCTCAGGAAACCTGCCTCCAGCATAACTATAAAGCCCTGAACTGGAACCCTCAATGAAAACGGAAAAGAGGCAGGCCGAGGAACACGTGGCGCCGTGAAGTGGAAGCGGATACCAAGAAACTTGGTCACACTTGGGAGTGGGAGCTGGAGAAATTGGCTCAGGTTCGTGATGCGTGGAGGACTCTTGTAGGCGGCTATGTCCTAGGAAGGATCACAGACGTCGATGAAGATCGGCTGCTGTTCCTCGAGGACGAAGAGGCGAAAGAAGAATATTCATTATTTTATTATACATATTGATTTATTTACATTAGTATTGAGACCAATTGAGAGGTGTGAAAACATGGAAACTGGAATTCAGTTCACTAGTGTATTTATAATGGCAAATTGGTTATCCTTCTTAAGTCATAATTAATTATGTGAAAAACTTTGGGCATAGGCCGCTTACACTTACAGCTTTTTTGGTTTATAAACATCACTGTAGCTATGGGCCTATCACGTCCTTTGGCAAGATCTATTGGTCTATTAAAAAAACTGAAGAATATTTGCAGAAATTAATTATTTTTTTCCTTATTCTGGGTCCTCTCCTTACCGTAACTATTTCGACCTATCAGCTTACCTTGTTCCACGGTTCAGTGTACGCCTAGCTGGGCAAATATCCTGTTGCTTGTTGGGGCTATGGGTAGCTGAATTATTGAGAAAGAAATCTCGCCTATTACCCAAACTTGGGACATCAGTTAGGAAGTTTCAGATGTTAAAAATATCAATTGACTTCCTTCTTTTCAAATCATCAGTTCTGTTGTAGTTCTGTTGTAGTTCTGTTGTAGACCAGAAGAGGTTGTTTGTTCTTTTTTTTTACAGCGTACTTGAGTTTGAGGGAAAACCCGAAATTCGTCCTGTTTATTTGTTCAAGTGATTTCAGGTGGAACATAAGATACGTGCTACTTATAAAAAGTCATGGGCTTACACCCATCCGGTGTCGGATCAAAAATGTTTGAGTGATAAAAAAAAAGATGACATAATTATTCATATATATATATTGGACTGGAGATATAAGAATAATAAGAGTTTGCATATTTTGGAATAGCTGGGAAACAAACTTGTTAAAAAGCTGGAATCTTTGTTTTAACTGTAGGATTTAGACTTTCCTCAATCCAAGTGCACTGTGCACGTGAGTGTGTGTGTGCGTGTGCGTGTGTGTGTGTGCGTGTGTGTGTGATGAAAGTGTCAACACTTTTCAAATATGTTGTATTTCAAAATATTCAAACAATAGAAAATCAAGCTTCAAGACATTTTAAAATTAATAATGTAATAATTCAGAGACTTCATGGGGGTAGGGCGGGGGGGGGGGGGGGGGGGGGTCAAAGCCTCCCTGAAATTTAAATTACTATGTAGGCCTACTGTGGCACCTCAGGTAATAAACAACTCAACAAGCCGGCTAAGTTTTAGTAACCCCCACCCCCAACCTTTTAAAAACAACAACTGATATGACGCGCCTGGTATATATCATATTATCCCGGTTTTAATTTTAATCAATCTTGTAACATGATCCCACAATTTTTTTCTTGCATGGCAGTTAAAAGGAAAGAACTGTTAAATAACTTAGTCTTTCAAACAATTAGAGATGACTTGCCATTATTTTTAATTCTTATCATGTCAAGTGAGTTCATTATTTCACAGTTGTTGTCTTGGAATAATTGAATAACTAACATTTCTTACATTTTATTTTTTTATTTTAAAATATATTTTTAATGTGAGTTCGAAGATTCTGACTGAACTATTTACGGTGGCCTTAATGGGTAAAAGAATTGTTGTAGAAATAAATGATAATATTATCTTTCACTTTTATTAACATTTAGTTAGCGAAACTTATGCATTAACAATATTAAGCTAGCTTTCTTTTAGGAAGTAGATGAACAGGGATGACACAAATTTCTTTTGTTGTAAAGACAAGTAAGGGGCCCTGCACTAGAGAATCTAAGGCAGTATTTGGATAAATAAATGGAACAAGATTATGTTTAGGCTTGGAAAAAAAATGGGACGATTAAACGGACGTTTTGGCATAAATTCTTCAGCAGACATTACACAACGAGACATTACAAATTATTTGTATGGCCTTATAGGTAGTGCCTATAGCCTATGATATAAAGAACTTGTTTTTAAAGCAGTGCCGAGTAAAATAAAGAAATGCGTAGTAGCGAGCGACCAACAAAACGAAACAGTATCAACAATTCATTTCATTCATAAAAGGATGTTTTGAAATACAAACGCAAAAGCTCTATACACAACTTTTAAACAAAATTAAGATAATTCAATTTATGATAAGCCAGTATTTTTAATATAATGAATGTAAATGTTCGGGATTTCCGGGAATACATTTCAACCTTGACTTAACAAAAGGCTTTGATACGATAATCTGTCCATTGACTTTGAACGTTTTATTGATTTTAGCAAAGTATCGATACAATCAATTGATAACAGTTTAATACCAAAATTAATTTTCTTCCTTGAGAGGTTATATGAGGCCGATGGCGAACTGAACTGTGCGTAGGAAAAGCTGTGAAGAGACCAGAACTCTAACAACGTTAAAGAATTAGTAAAAAAAAAAAAATGGAAATATAATACCTGAAAAAAGGAACGCAACAAAACAACGAGCGTGTCGGCAGGAAGCCTTCGTCAGCGAACAAACAGAAAAAACGAATAAAATTTTAAATTATATAAAAATAGCACTTAGCTGAGAAGTAGTATCCAAGAGGGCAACAAATGACTTGTGACAGAAAGTAAGAGAAGTAGTATCCAAGAGGGCAGCAAATGACTTGTGACAGAAAGTAAGAGAAGTAGTCTCCAAGAGGGCAGCAAATGACTTGTGACAGAAAGTAAGAGAAGTGGTAGACAAGAGGGCAGCAAATGACTTGTGACAGAAAGTAAGAGAAGTGGTAGACAAGAGGGCAGCAAATGACTTGTGACAGAAAGTAAGAGAAGTGGTAGACAAGAGGGCAGCAAATGACTTGTGACAGAAAGTAAGAGAAGTGGTAGACAAGAGGGCAGCAAATGACTTGTGACAGAAAGTAAGAGAAGTGGTAGACAAGAGGGCAGCAAATGACTTGTGACAGAAAGTAAGAGAAGTGGTAGACAAGAGGGCAGCAAATGACTTCTGCTCAACTTTAAGATATATTTATTCTCTTTACATTAAATTTATTTCATTCAAAACTTTCCTTTCCTGGTCTTTAAAGCTGTAAACCTGTCAGTCGTGCTCAAAGGTTATGGCGGGGCTGTCCTAGTGACAAATCAGCGAAAATGTTAATTTTTGAGTATTTATGAGTTTTGATATATTTGGTTTCAAAAACTTTTTCTTAAAATTTAAATAAATTTAAATTAATTTTTAAAAGATTTTGGAACATTTTGTAAAATATTATTTTGTTAACACTTTATATCAGGCCTGCACAACTCTAAATGTATGGCGGGCCGTAATACTTATGAAAAACTTTTGCGGGCCGTAATACTTTATGAAAAACTTGTGCGGGCCGAAAGAAAATAGGACAGGAGAAAACTATTATAAGAAAATTATAATAAAAAAAGAATATTTCATTACTTCGCGGGCTGCAAAGTGGATGCGGGTCGTATGTTGTGCAGGTTTGCTAGGGTAAAAAGTTATTTTTTAATTTTTTTTTAGTTTTTACCGATTTAATTCATGTACTAGAATCGCGCGACCACATCGTGTTTGGTATCAATGGAAAGCTTTATTCTCGTGCGGAGATAGTGATCTCCCATCAAGCGTCTCCCCAGGTGGCGGATAAGGGAAAGCCCACCAGATATGGGGGGGGGGGGGGTACCGGGGAAATAAAATACCTGGGGCGGACCAAAATCAGAACCTACTCCCTTGTAGGAAGTGGAGGGATCCACAAAGGCTAGGGAACCTTACCCAAAAACTAAGGCAGCTACATAGAGAGCTGTAAGGGACAGCCCCCACTCCCCACCCCACCCCCAGACGGTTGTGCACATGGTTAACAACCCGGCCATGTAAAAAAAATTAACGTTACGAAAGCCAATCAACAGAATAAAGCCCGGAATGATACCAATGGAAATCGATTTTTTTGGATTTCGACTTGGAATGTACTAAGCCTGTTTAGAGCGTGAGCCTTAGCCAACCTTGTAAATCAACTAGTTAAATATAAAATATATATTGCTGTATTGCTAGAAATTCGATGGAAAAATTCAGACATCCTCAAAACTATAAAATGGCATATGACAGCATCATAAGAAAATATATATATGATACTCTGCAGGAGTTTGGCATACCCTACAAACTGACAAGACTGATACATGTAACAATGAACAAATCAAAAAGCAAAATCGAGGTCCAAAGGAGAATATTTAAGGAAATTTCAGATTACACAAGGCCTAAGACAGGGAGACTCACTGTCTTGTATGCAATTTAACCTAACATTAGAGAGAGATGAGAAACATACACATTGACACCCGAGTAACAATAACAGGATACTTTCTGAGGAAAACCCAAGACCCACAACCATTGGGCACTCTCTACATCAACCATTTCAGTATCATGCATATGCTGATGACATAGCACTGCTAGGGAAAAGTAGTAAAGACATATTAAAATCCTTTATTGAATTAGAAGACTCATCACTACAAGCAGGACTGGAAGTTAACAACCAAAAAAAATACACGACTATGATAAGAGAAGAGCAGACAGATGAAGCCATTAAAATTAGAAACCAGACTTTTGAAAAAAGTAAATCAATTCAAATACCTAGGATATAGTAAATGAAAAGAATTAATTACAGAAATAAAAGAAATAATATCAGCCGGAAACAGGGCATGCTTCAGTAGTCAGAAAATACTAAAAAGTAAAAACATTACAAGAGAAACAAAGAAAATTATTTATAAAACTGTAATCAGACCAGTTGTAACATACGCAAGTGAAACTTTAACCCTAACAAAAACTGCAGAAAACCTATTGAACACATGGGAGAGGAAAGTTCTAATAAAAATATATGGACCAACAAAGGATGACTATGGATGGAGAATACGAACCAACCATGATTTGTAGAGTCTATATCAGGATCACACGATAAAAGCAGAAAAAAAAAAAAAAAAGGAAAAGCTACTCTGGACAGGACACTTACAGAGAATGCCAAATGACAGAGGAGTGAAGAGAGTGCATCACCAATGCCCCAGAGGAAAACGGCTCAAAAAAGGAAGACCTAGGCTTAGATGGATGGATGATGTGGAAAAAGATCTCCAAGCATGGAGAAGAAAAACATTAATTAGGTCTGAGTGGAAGGGGGTAGTGAGGCAGGCCAAAGCCCTAAAATTGTCAGCTATACTGACAATAATCCTATTTACACTTCCACAAACAATGATAATTAGTCATTAACAATCTTTTCATTGATTCTTCGTTATAAAATTTAAGGTAAAAACTTTTTAACTTGTTGATTAACACGCTAAAGATGTAATAAAATGTTTTCCCTACAATTTTGTGTTATTAAAATAGATCAGCACAAAGTCAAATGTAGACTATTTATATATTTATTTATATTATAACTCATTTGGTTTGGGGGGGGGCAGGCCTGGATTAACCATTAGGCAAATAAGGCACGTGCCTTGGGGCACCAAGCGTTTGGGGGCACCACAAGTCCTCAAGAATTTTTTTTTTTTAACAAATTTAAGCCCAGAAACAACTGAAAATTGAACAAGTGCTATGAAAATGAAGATATACATTATAATAAAAATGAAGAGTATAGTTACTGGGAACATGTTTTGAGGCGAGCAGTAGCGGTTATTTGCACTATAGCCGAGCGCGGTCTGGCTTTTAGAGGGACACATGAAAAATTTGGATCTGTACAAAATGGAAATTATTTAGGGTTGCTGGAGTTGGTCAGTCAGTTGATCTATTTTTAGCATCACACATTGCGAAATATGGAAATCCTGTAAAGTGAAATCCTTCTTATTTATCCAAAACTATATTTGAAGAGCTGATGGAAATTATTTCCAAAAAAGTCAGTGAAGCAATTGTAGAGGAAGTAAAGGCTTCCGGTTATTTCAGCTTATCAGTAGACTCAACACCCGATATTTCACATATGGATCAGTTAAGCGTTGTTCTTCGGTATGTAGCAGATGGAGAGCCCATTGAACGCTTTTTGACTTTCTTGGAGCTGCAAAATCACACCGGTGAAGATATGGCTAAGCAAGTGCTGCAGTACTTACGTGAAGTTTGCAATATTGATTTTTCGAAATGAAATGCAGAGGTCAATCCTACGATAATGCAGCTAATATGTCCGGGTGCTAGAAGGGCAAGCAAAAAAAAAATTCTAGTGGAAAATGAGTTTGCTATATACATACCCTGTGCTGCCCATTCACAAAATCTTGTAGGCAGAAGTGCCGTTGACTCCTGTTTACAGGCAGTAAACTTCTTCCATACAGCGCAACTGATCTATACTTTTTTCTCAGCTTCAACCAACAGATGGAAGATTCTGAAAGGTTGCCTTGTGAATGAAACGCTGGTAAAGTCTCTTTCCGATACCAGATGGGAAGCACATACTGTTGCAATTGAAGCTATCCTAAAGTCTCATCCTCAGATTTTAAAAGCATTAGAATTTATACAAGAAGATCAGTCACAGAAAAGAGACACCAGAAGACAAGCAGAAAACATTGCAAACAAGATGCAAGAATTAGAATTTGCTTTCATGCTTGTTTTTTGGGAAGAGGTATTACAGCATTTTCACAGGGTTAGTCAAGCTCTACAAACTGAGCAAGTGAACTTGAAGAAGTCTGCTGATTTGTATTCTTCACTAGCAGATCACTTGCATAAATCTAGGAATGAATTTGAAAGATTTGAAGAAGCTGCAAAAACAATAACACCAGGTATAGATTATAACTCAACTTTGACTCGTAATCGTAAACGAACGACAGTGGTCATTGATGGTGATGCCCCTGAGGTATCTCTGAATGCCATAGACAAATTTCGTATATCTGCATTCTACGCCACTGTTGACAAACTTTCTACGCCATTGTTGACAAACTTGAGACAGAAATGAGTAGACGAGGACATGTATATAATGATATAGCAGTTCTATTTTCTTGTTTGGTCGATGTATCACTATCACAAACATCTCAGTGTTGGGAAGAACTAATAAATGCTTATCCTAAAGATCTGAACAATAATTTATATACCGAACTACAACAGTTTCATGCATATATTCGCCACAAGTTTCCTGCATCAAAATCGGTAAACAACACGTTCAATCATGGAGAATTATACAAAGTAATAGTTAGAGACAACTTCGAGTGTGCCTTTCCAAATGTTGAAATCGCCTTACGCATATTTTAAACATTAATGGTTACTAACTGTTCAACTGAGCGCTCTTTTTCTCAGTTGAAACGTACAAAAAATCCAAATAGATCAACAATGAAACAAGAAAGGCTTGATTCCTTATCTCTGCTTATGATCGAGGCAGATGTGTTGCGCAAAATTAACTTTGACGATATACTCAAAAACTTTGCTAGATTTAAATCTAGAAAAAAAAAACACTTTAAAATGTAAATGACAATGTCTTTTTGATTTTTTCATCTAATAAAAGATAAAGTATTTTTGTCTATTATTATTTAAAAATTTATTAACTATTAATTTTAATACAGAAATACTTTATTGTAGGTATTATATAAGTGATAGTAGTACAGACTACAAACATCTTTGTTAACAAATGTTTTCTTTGCATAATATTGAACATACCAGCGGTCACGGTCAGTGAAAGATCAGGGGCCCCGGGCAGAAGGTGGCACCCATGTGGGTTTGTGCCTTGGGCACTAAAATGGCTTAATCCGGTCCGGGGGGGGGGGGTGTTTGTGGGTATAAAATGTTGACATAATTACTTAAAAAGGGGGGGGGGGGTCAAAATTGCTTAAAAATTGTTGACGTAATTAATGGACGTCCTCAATCACATTTACTTTTTAAGATCAGCTCGATGAGGGAGAATAATTTCCTTCAAAGTATGGAACAATATATATTGTATAGAAATTTATTTGAATCTGACAGAATGTAGGCTACCAACTTGATTGCATGGGTGTTATGAAATGAAATAATCACTCTTAAGTTAATTATTGTCATTATGGAAGTAAGGCCTTAACGACATTATCAAGACTTGTTTTTGCCCTTGAGAAATAATTTATCATGTCTTACTTTAAATTTTAATCTTGTGTGTGCAAAGGTTGAGGAACATTGTAGTAGAGTGATTTTCATTTTATTGGTATTTAGAGATACCTCGAACATGTGAACAACAACAACGCGCGTAGACATTTGTGACAGTGTTGACCATGCTGACTCCAAAATTCTCAATTACTCAAGATGCTGACTTCATATATATTCTCATTAAAGCCCCGCATATTAAACTTTCTGAAACCGATAGTTATGTAAATGACGACGAGTTTTATTTCTACTCGCAACCTTACTATCTGCGATTACATTTACCTGGTTGCATTCAGGATAATGAACAGGCGACCTCACAATATGATGTTGACACTGGTCAACTAACAGTGCGTATTCCCAAACAAAATAAAGGTGAACATTTTGATGGATTGAACTTATTAACTAAACTGCTTACCCCTAAAAGAAATAAAGAACTTCCAGAAATTGAAGTTGTTGGACCAGTAAACGGAGAAATCAACAGTGGAGAAAGTGATGAAGATTTAGATAGTGAGAGCAGTTGGTTTTTAGAACAAATACCAAATGAAGAACCAGAACCTATTGCTAGTCTTGGTTTAAAAGACACAGCATACGGGTTTGCAAATAAAAAAAGAAATACTTTAAATCAAATAACATCAGAGTTGACAGAAATCATAGACTTAAGGGATCCCGATAACACACCTCAACAAGTAAGAAGGAAGCTGCGAGAGCAGCAGGAACTTGATCTTTTTAATTGTGAACATTATCTCGCAGATTTCTTTGATGATGAATTAATTCAAGATCTTATCATCCCAGATTTTCCCGAGCTTACAGGCGCTGTAGGTTTGGCTCCTGTTTTAACAGAAAAAGAAGCAGACAAACTTCTACAACTTCCCCGCAGAGAGTATATTATTGATAAAACAGATTTGGAGCCCGTCTATTATGGACTTGTTGATTTGGTTTTTGCCTATGCCTATAATTTTCGTTTTACTAATGGAGAACAAAACGTTGAATCTGATTGGACAGTGTGTAAACTTAGTGGAACACTTTCTTGGTTAGAATCCTTTCAGAATATCAAAGATGTTGTTGTGAGCTGTGCTCGTCGATCAATTACTTTTCCACTTTACCGCAACTGGAAACTGTTTAATCGAGTTTTATCTGATGTCAAGACCATCTTCGACGTTGGAAAAACTCAGATTTTAAAATGTTTGTTGGGGATTCATTCCATTCTCTCTGAAAGTGATGTACGACATCCTCTCAACAACTTGTATATCACAGATTACTGTATTTGGGTGCAGAGTGCAGACTCAAAACGCTTGGAATTGCTTGCTAAAGCCTTGAGTGACCTGAATATTTCAAAATCTGACTTAGGTCTAAATCTTGATGAAATGGAGTCAGATGCAAAGACGTTGATAGAAGAAAAGTGTCATGAATCGGAGGAGACCAACGGTGATGATATTGCACACATTTTTGACAATGTTGTAACACTTACTGAAGCTGAAATTTCTGATAGTGATGACTGTAGTGATAGTGACGAAGAGACTGATGCCAGCAGCGATTATACCAGCTCTGATGATACAAATGAATCACCTGAGCTTTGTACTGTTAACAGTGATTCTAAATCAGAGATATGTAAAGATAAGGATTTTGCTGAAGACGTAGAAAGTATTTGCCTTTTAACTACAGATTGTCATCTTACAAGAGATGTCCTGTCATCTAAGCAGTTATAGATATTATTATTATCATTATCAGGTGGTTTTATATATCGCAGTACCCCAGCCTAGGTATGACCAATGAAGTACGGTGTAGTGTTCATGTGACCTTGTTGCTTTTTGTAATTAAAATATGACTTTGGTGATTTTGTTGAACAATAACTTTATGAATAAAATCATGGACTATTTTGTTGAATGATCTAATTTTTTTACTACAAACTTAACATATTTTAAGGTGTGTTGCCAGTGTATTTAAATTTAAGGAACCTGTTGTTTAATTTTTCACTTAATTATAATATGTAAAAATGTATACATATTTATTACATTTTTAGTGCTTATATTATTGATAAGCTTACCAAACATCCCAGTTTTGACCTGGATCATCCCAGTTTGACCTGTATCATCCTAGTTTAAAAAACAATGTCCCAGTGCTTTGGCAGGTTTCATATTCTGTACTGGTTTCAACAACAAATTTAAAAAATCATAATCTATGTTTGATGCAGTAGTTTTGTACACATTGTTAATTTCTGAATTAAACTTGTGCCACCCTCCCTACACATGTCCACAATATAAATATAATGTTATTAACAAATATTAACAAAAGTGCCCTTGAGACAGTCTCCTACCTCGCCCCCATACACCCCCACCCCCTTCTGGTGCACTACTAGTGATACCTACTCCTAAAAGTCCCTGGTTTCTAACTTTAAATTTATGGCTGGTAAGCTTTTTATAGTTGCATTTTGATTTATTTGCAGATGCAAAGTAATTGTATTATTTTCAATTATAACATTGCTTTTTGTCCTGCCATTCCTCTAAATGTCTGTACCAATACACCCATGGTTGTAGTTGCAAGTTTCTCAATTTGAGAGCCATATATTTTAACAACTTAAATTTTTCTAGAGATGAATCCATTTTTCATTTGAGAATAAAAATGTAAAGGAATTGCTTACAAAATTAAATATCAAGTTGACATAAACTTAACTATGATAAACTTTCAAATGACCAAGTTTAGGATATGCATGAATGGAAAACAGTAATGTATAGTTGTGGGAATTTTATTGCTGAAGTCTGAGGCTCTGTAAATAGGATCACTTCATTACATTACACTCAATAAGCCAGATGTACGGTAATTAAAATATGTCATGATTAGTTCAAAAAGATGAGTTATTTTTTTGTCTGTAAATTATTTTGCTTTGAAATAAATGAAATTTTCATTTGTACCGTAACAACAAAAAATTAACACAACCCAAAATTTATTAAGGAATTTTATTGGAATCACAACATCTAATGTTTAGATCATGCACAGACAGATGACAGTAATTACAACATATGAGTTTGATGAACATACACATAGTCACACAAGTACTGGTACTTATAATGTCTGTCTGGGAACAAAACATACTTTAAAGCCAATTCACTTAACGGGACCTTAGAACCACTTTTAATATATTATTTTGTCATTCAGTCGAATTATGTCTTATAAGTTATAGTATAGACAAAATTAAAGTGTTCATTATTATTTTTTTTTATTCCCCCATAAGAACAGAAAAGTGTAAAACTGAAAATAAAATGTAATGTTCTAGAGTGAATGATGGACTAAAAAAAATGCAGTATTGTAAATCACACAATTTACATCAAGTCAGCATGTGCCACAATGAACTTTCCTTTACTGTGTGAGGTCAGTTTAACTTGAGCTTCTAATTAATGTCAAACTTGAAGTGAAAGCAAAATAAGAACCTATAGTATAGTATGAAAACAAACTCAATATAAAAAATATATTAAAAAATAACTAAGTTACTGCACAAAGATTATGAAATTTATCTCAAGAAAATTAGATTGATTTATTTTTTGTTTTTTAATGATTAGCTGCTACATGAACTAGAGATGTAGGATCCAAAAATATTCTATTTTTTCTGTGCTATAAGTATTCACAACAGAACCACAAGGGACACAAAATAAAATAATGTTTAATTCTCTAGCAATATCAACCTCTTTATAATAAGTCTAGCCATGTAGTTTAATGTGGTGAAACCTCTCTGGAACTAGGAAACTGAATATGAATCACAGGAGTAAGAGCATGAGATGATACAAATATAAGCTGCTATAAAACAAGACAAAGTTGTAGAGAGATCAATGTCACATGTAAGTGCTTAACAAAGTCAACACAAAATGTCCATCACTGAAAAAAAGACCAACAAAAAAATCAACAACAACCCACAAAAGTTCAGCACACAACCATGATATCTTAAAAAAACTGATGTTCTACTTCTAGATACCGGTAATCTGTTAGACAAGACATGAACTAAATGAGAGCTAAGCTTTATTTATCTTAGATCTCATCACTACTACCAGTACCACACTTCTACGACCACAGTAATACTACCGGTACCACACTTCTACTACCACAGTAATACTACCTGTACCACACTTCTACGACCACAGTAATACTACCTGTACCACACTTCTACTACCACAGTAATACTACCAGTACCACACTACTATCATAGTACTACCACCATAGTAAGAGTAGAATTTAGAATATTTAATATTAAATATCCCCCCCAAATGGAAATTATAGACATGTAAAATATATCCGCTATATAGAAATTAGATATATCTCTTCATACTATTATTACTATTCATATAATCCTCTTGATAAACTGATTCAACAACTCCTTGTCTATGTAAGAACACCATTTGACACAATGGTTACCTTCACTGACAGATTCTAACAATGGCCTTTTTGTGGGTTCTCTAAATAATTTGTATTCATATGAAGAAATCTTTCAAAATATTGGTATTTGTTTAATGAAATCGATGTCTATTTTTAGGAGTATAATATTGTCCAGATAAAAAAAAACATGACCAATCCACGCCAGCCCAGGTGTAATTAAAATCAACCTTAGAAAATGTAATAACACATTAAACAAAAGAATACCATGTCTGGTACTGTCCAATTAGGCTAAGATTTAAGAATTACCTTCACATTTACATATTACAACCGGTACTTCACAATATTAGATTTAAATATTCCCATTTCTAAACTATAGTTATTACATGCAGCTAGAGCAGTGAGTTGAGATACTTATGGATTGCCAAAAAGCTCACAGATGTGTTGCAAGATTTTGAAATTGAATAGAAATTGTAAGGCAAACATATTTCTGTAGGCTTATAGGTTATTTAATTTTTAGGAAAACAAAAAATAGATGGAAATAATAAAACACATACTGGTACTGCTAATGTAATATTTACTAATATACGAAATTATTTCCTTCCATGGAGCTTTTCAGCAAAACAGCGGCCTCCCCCCCCCCCCCCCCCTCTTCCCCCAATCGACAACCCTTGGAGGAGAGAACTAAAATTATTGCCAGTTGGATCAGTGAAGTCTTGACCAATGGAATGTGCCAGTTATTTTTTGTTCAAGCATGAACTCTGTGGACTAAGGCACCTAAGGTGATCATATCTGAGCTTTGACAATATGCAGACAAAATATTTGATCCAAAGTTAGAATTGGCTTCGGGCAAAAAATAGATACATTGAAAAATTGTGAAATTTGGTTAATAATGTATGATGTACACTCCGTTTAATGAACAACTATATGGTCATGGGTGACATCGTAAAAAAAATTGTTTTTAAAGTCTGGAAAGGTCAATATGTAAATTTTGTAAATGACAGTCACTTAAAAATTAGGCCTACAATCTAGGAGTGGGAAAATGAAAGGGAACTCACTCAAACAAACAGCCGCCATGTGAAATATCGCTATCATTTCTAATGCAGCTTTTTTTCCCAAAATTAAAAATAAAATACACTAAAATATTGCGCTGGATTAGCCAGGGTTGTCAAAAGTCAATTGGTTGGCCATGATAAACTGCCCGAGATGGACAGAGAATTTAATTCTTTACATCATATTAAGATAGGAATAATTCCATAGTATTATTTAAAACTGACCATTCCAGATCTATCTTAATCTTATTAAATTGGTTTTTATTAAAATGTTATTGATAAAATTGTCTTTTTTTATTTAAAATATATTTTTTAAATTACAGTAATTGTTTGTTTTTACAATAGAAGATAAATAATGTTTAACTTGATATCTGTACACTTAGAAGTAGAAGTTCCAGCTTCAGGCTCTAAAAAATACATTATGATTCAAATAATCACTCTGATATAGGCTCCAGACTCTAGCAATGATGGGCCAAGACCCTAGCAATGATGGGCTCTGCATCAAAGTTGTCTGAAGTTTAATGTTAAAATCTTGGCTTTGAATTGACACCGATTAGTTTTGAGTGCAATTCTAAGACATTTAAATTACAAAAATAGGCAGTTTTTTTTTTTTTGGGACCGGAATTGTATTTATTTTGGATTATGCAGCAATTTATTTTGAGACAAGCAAACAGAAAATATAGGGCGCAAGAAATGATTTTGCCCTATACAAAATCCACAAAAAACTATGTAAAATTCGCTTCATTAATTTCTTCATATAGGAAGACAGCATTAAAAAAAGAACAAAATATTTACTTATGTGTAGAGGTTATTCCGGTTTACCGGTACTGAATTTCTAAATCCAATTTTTTAACGTCCAATGTTTTTAAACTACGATCACTGGTAAAAAATTTTATCAACACTTAAATTATAGGCATCTTTATTTTAGCAATTATTTTTGTACTGCTTGAACCCCAGCTAATGAGACAGCTGCTGAAAATGAAAGGGTCGTGTAGAAGCTACTAATCTTTCTTGTTCTTGCCAATGTCCAGTTTGTCCAGTGCTGCATGAGCAGCTTTAGCTACCCGAGAGAATTGTGAAGGAAGTTCAAAATTCTTAAATTTCCCCCATAGAGATTTGTCTGGCACAACTAAAATGGTACTTTCCACAGTTTTCTCTTCTTCTTCTTCTTCCAAATTTGAATCCATCAGCAGCGCCACACGTCTTCTTCCTCTTCGATACGATTTAACAGGATTAATTTTCCTCATGCGGGTCATGTAAAACAAAACTTCAGGACAGCGTATGATAAAAATTAGCTTGGCGAAGAGTTCCTCCTCCAACCAGAAGTCCTTCAACTCTCGGGCCAGCACTATCTGGTCGATGAGCTCCAGCAGTTTGTCGACATCGGGGGCTTCCTCTAAATGAACGTACAGAATGCGTCCTACTATAAAAGATGTTCGGATAAACTTGAAAGCCACCAGAACAAAAGATAGATACATAACAACAATGCCACCTCGCACCCATCTGTGGATAAAGTTTTTCATAGTTATCATTAATGGAGCTGCTTAAGGGGAGATGGGGGTGGGGGGGGGGATATCCTGATCAATTGTTAAAATTTTTAATTCCTACTTATAAATTGGTCAATTGTAGATCCCATCAAATGTTGATAGATTACATGTGTCTTATTAATGATTCTCTCCACTTGCTCATTGGGCAGTGTGTCTTTGAAGAGTTCAAGTAAGGGAGATAAGTATTATAATTTTATGACAATAAAGTTTTTTTTAAAATGCTTTCGTTGCACATCTAAAACTTCTTAAGCTTTTGGTCCATTGAGCGAACTGTGAGAACCCTGCTTTAGATGAACACAAGTGAGCAAAAGTCTAACTACAATGGCATGGGTAATAGTGTACATTATAATGTGAAAATTTGTAACATTGCTAACATATACTCAGTGTTTAATATGGAGAGAGAGAGAGAGGAGGGAGGGAGAGAGAGAGAGACATGTAACAGTTTAAAATAAATCATGAAAATAAAATTGTTTTTAATTTTTATAAAATTTAAAATACAGAAGCATTAAAAATGTAAACATCTAAATGTTGAAATGCACATAAATGACTTGATGGCAAATGACTGCTTTCAAAATAGAAGGGGAAAAAAGCACCAAAATGACAGTTATAGGTTCAAACATATTATGTTGAAAGACTAGCTGATGTACATAGGGTAATTGCTTAAGCTGGTTGTATTTCCAATAAGAAATGGTGGACTAGAGCTACACAGCCCACAGTGTTGACATGGGAGGTTACAGATCAATAGCCACCGGTGACTTGTGGATGCTATGGATATTTGGCAGATGGACACTACAGTTTAAATTGTACTTGCTGAGCTGGTCACCGGTAACTAATGAGTTCAAGCTAAACAAATTTACTGCCTTTTCCTAGAAAGTGTTGTGGCAAGGAATAATAGTTTGAATTTAGTTAGTAGTAGTCAATAGAGGTATATTGAGGTCAAGGGTTAGTGCAATAAACACAACATGGACATGGTAAGGTGACAACAATAGAACACAACATAGACATGGTAAGGTGACAACAATAGAACACAACATAGACATGGGAAGGTGAGAACAATAGACCACAGCATTTGCACAGCTCCCAGATAAACTAACACTGCCATATTCTCGCACTGCAATTAAACCAAGCTAAAATAACAAGAATTGTTTTATTTTGTTGGATTTTTCAGATCACTTAAAGTTTATTAATTATTTAAAAGTTAGACTTTTTTCATGGCAACTGTTGAAATATTTGAGTTTGTTAGAAATAATTTTTGAAAAGGTAAGAGCTGAAATTTTTGCCATCCTTATGTAACCTGATTGTCTAGCAAACTTTACATTTTCCCTTACAACAGTTAACATTGACACAAGAAACAGACATACCGGTACAAACAATATTTACTTCACTTATACTTACAATAGTTAACATTGACACAAGAAACAGACATACCGGTACAAACTATATTTACTTCACTTACAACAATTAACACTGAAACAAGAAGCAGACATAAAAAATATGTATACAATATCTCAACCCCAGAACAAAACTTGTAAAAAGGAAAATCATTTTTTTTAAATTGCCTACCGTATATAAAAGTCATAGATTATTGAAAAAACAGGTTTGTATAGTTAGACGGATGATAAAATATAATTATACATGGTAATATAATTATATGGTACTAAATTATAAAAGAGTAAATTACTTGCACATAACCAGAACATTGCAAAATAGCATCAAAGCACATATCCCAAGTTAATACACAAAGAAACAAAAAATACAATTGCAAAAACAATCGTCTACTGCGAATGAAAGAAATAAATTTGATGAAGTAGGTTATGCCCGAATAACGATGTCTGAAAAAATGATTATGTTGAAGACTGAGGCACTGGATTTGACCTGTAAAATCTGTGACATAACTCTAACATTTGGGAACCCTTAGGCTAACCCTTTGGGCAAGCCTCTTTATAAAGAACTTAAGCCAAACAAATATCATTAATAAGGAGTCAAAAGATCTTCAGCGTAAAGGACAAGGTGACATTAAAAAAAAAAAGGACACATTTTTTGGTAAATAATTCATTAAAAATATTTGGGCCACAGGCAAATCTGGTTTTGAAGACAACAGCTACAACTTACAACATAACCTGTAGCCTCGCTATGGCTTTGTAGCAACTATGCCATGGCTTTTCAGCACACATCCCATGGCTTTTCAGCAGCTAAGCCAGCACAACAGCTAAGCCAGCACATGTTAAAACAGAAGCAGTTATAAAGCAGTGTGGTTAAGAGAGTCACTAACATAAATGATAGCACAAGTCTTCTAACAAAATAGTAGAAATAACCCTACCAAGCCATATCTACGGAGACTATCCTATAATTGAAAGCTGCCTGTATAGTATAACACATGTGACATACCCATGTTTAAATCATAGACAATAATAAGAGATTAGCCATCAAATGTAGTCATGCTATTTCAACGTATGGAGTTTTTAATGTTTAAACTGGTGATGCCCCAAAGAAGGTAAAAATTTATTTAGTAATGTAAGTAAAAATAAAACGGACATGTCCTTTTCTTAGTGAACATTTCAGCTACTCAACTCAATTCTGCACAATAAAGAGATTAATGGCTGCACTGCAGCTTCAAAAGAAAATACCAGTACAAAAAAATCCTCAACCTATGAATTTACAATCCAGTAAATATAATGAAACAATTAATTAAACCTATTAAATTAATTTAAATGATGTGTCGATTTGAGCCTAAAGAACTTAGTTTTGTATTTGGTATTGTCACAATAAATCTGGCATGTCAGTACACACTTAAATCTCATTACAAGAGCAAAGAAAACAAACTTTTCACCAATAAATGTGTAAGCCATCTTAGAACTCAACCAATTCTTTGAGTATTTCCTGGTTGAAATATGTATGAAATGTACAGTGTAAAGTAGAAATAAAAATGGTGGTGTAAAGAGATGCCACCATATTCAACAACCTTAAATATAGATCATTTAGTTAGAGGCTATGGAAGAAATGGAGTATTTAAAGATAATTCTTATGTTATCAAACTGAATATGCGATTATTTCATCTAGTATATATGATAAACTTAGTGACCATGATTATGACGGTATATTGTGTAATTATTTGTAACAGGCCAACTGACTTATGAGCACTTCATGGATGGAAATTTTACTACAGGACAACAGGTTTCTGAGCTAACATTGTACCCAAAAGTTGTGGTACGAATGATGTACCACAATATTGCAGCACTTTACTATGGTACAAAGTAATAATAAATTCAGATGAAAATATTTCAAACATAAAATTCACAAAGCTTCTAAGGTGAATTCAGCTGCAACACACAAATTCCTAGAAGGTGAGGGAATCATTCACCAATCAACACACACTCACAATCCTAATACAGCATGCAGTTCTGCTTGGGAGGTATCAAATATAACATCTCAGGAACACTATAGAAATCTCCTATTTTGAGATAAGTTTTATTAATCCTCTTTCTTCTCATCGTCGGTCTTGTCAAAGTTGCCGATGCGTATGGTCTGCCGAGTGAACTTGATCATGGTTTCTGGACTTCTGTACAAGAAGATTATTTTGGCATACAGCTCCTCTTCCAGCATGAACTCTTTCATCTCTCTGACCAGGTACAGGTCCAGACAAAGCTGGAGCATGCGGTCAACATCAGGCAGCTCCCGGAACATGATGGTCAGGTATTGATTGGTTGTACTTAATCGCATCAATCGGCCAAACAACAAGATGAAGGAGATGTATAATCCAATGATTCTGGAAAAATGGACAAAAATAAAACAACTATTAACCATCTTTCTAAACTTATTTTTTTGGTTTAAATCAGCTCAGAATATTTTACAAATTATTACATTTTACCAATTACAATATTTTACAAATTATTACATTTTACCAATGACAATATTTTACAAATTATTACATTTTACCAATTACAATATTTTACAAACTATTATTGTAAGGTCACTTCAATGTAAAAGTTTATTTCAGACACGTGCTCTGCTCATTCTAACAATAGATAAGATAGATTACATTAACTAGTTTTTTAATAACCAAAATCACACAGGATTTTCCCCATGGATTAAAAAATGACTGTTTGTTGTATGGCATAAAGACTGTTTGTTGTATGGCATAAAGACTGTTTGTTGTATGGCATAAAGACTGTTTGTTGTATGGCTTAAACTTTTCAAACCAATTTCAAAGAAATCAACAGAATATAACCAGATGATAGGATTTTACGCATTCCATAAAAACTAATTTATTTTTATTCAAAAACATTTATTGTTTTTTTAATACCTTTGTATCTATGTAGATATACTTTTAAGTGTGCACATTCAGACCAGCAACGATTGTAACTTATGCAACTCTCCACTCAGACCTCATTGTTCTTAAAGGCAGACAAGCCACATACAGTAAATGGGAAGTGATTCTGTTTTTAGTAATGCTTTCCCCAAGGCATAGTGCATAGTTTGATTTCTTATCAACTGATCTCTACGACCTGTGTGTTCTAATCAATTGATCTCTATAGCCTGTGTGTTCTAATCAATTGATCTCTACAACCTGTGGGTTCTAATCAATTGATCTCTACAACCTGTGTGTTCTAATCAATTGATCTCTACAACATGTGTGTTCTAATCAATTGATCTCTACGACCTGTGTTCTAATCAATTGATCTCTATAGCCTGTGTGTTCTAATCAATTGATATCTACGACCTGTGTTCTAATCAATTGATCTCTATAGCCTGTGTGTTCTAATCAATTGATATCTATAAGCCTGTGTGTTCTAATCAATTGATCTCTACAACATGTGTGCTCTAATCAATTGATCTCTATGACCTGTGTGTTCTAATCAATTGATCTCTACAACATGTGTGTTCTAATCAATTGATCTCTACGACCTGTGTGTTCTAATCAATTGATCTCTATAGCCTGTGTGTTCTAATCAATTGATATCTATAAGCCTGTGTGTTCTAATCAATTGATCTCTACAACCTGTGTGTTCTAATCAATTGATCTCTATAGCATGTGTGTTCTAATCAATTGATATCTATAAGCCTGTGTGTTCTAATCAATTGATCTCTACAACATGTGTGCTCTAATCAATTGATCTCTATGACCTGTGTGTTCTAATCAATTGATCTCTACAACATGTGTGTTCTAATTAATTGATATCTATAAGCCTGTGTGTTCTAATCAATTGATCTCTATGACCTGTGTGTTCTAATCAATTGATATCTATAAGCCTGTGTGTTCTAATCAATTGATCTCTACGACCTGTGTGTTCTAATCAATTGATCTCTATAGCATGTGTGTTCTAATCAATTGATATCTATAAGCCTGTGTGTTATTAATCAATTGATCTCTACAACATGTGTGCTCTAATCAATTGATCTCTATGACCTGTGTGTTCTAATCAATTGATCTCTACAACATGTGTGTTCTAATCAATTGATCTCTACAACATGTGTGTTCTTATCAATTGATCTCTACAACCTGTGTGTTCTTATCAATTGATCTCTATAACAATATATGTGTATTCCCTGAACATTGGTCAAGCAGGTCATAAATTGGTCAAGCATGTCATACATTTTACAAGATAAATTTTAAAATAACTCAATTACACTTAAAATTAAATTCTAAAATATAATTACAATGTCAAGAATATTTATTGTAAGGAAATAATTAATTTCCCTCTTGTCTTAATATATTAATAACTAATCAACTGCCAGGATATTTTAATGTTGAAAGTAAATAAAACCAACAAAAAAACAAAAGACTGTGAACATTGGCTTAAGTGTTTAAATGAAACTGAAGGCAAAACTTTGAAGAGAAGAAACCATTAGAACAAGATTGTTACCAAATGTCTGAGCACTGCTGTCAACTAGTTCCATGTTACACATGTTGACACTCGGGTTGATGATTGGAGGAAATAAAATGTGTATAGAGCATGAGTTGAATGAGGTTCTGTTGATCTCTAGGAGTGGATGAGAAGAGCTGAAAGACTAATCTTGACTACTACTACTACTGACCGACGGCTACAGCACACGTGCGGGGTGCCCAGAATCTCATGTTGATCACAGTCATAGTCTTTAATCATTTAATCAAAAGAAAGAATGTCTTGTGTCTTAATCCATTTGGTGTCGCCCCCCCCTCCCCTGAGAATTAGGTCTCTAAGTCTAAGTTGCCCCACATAGGTCCTTAAGTCTCTGTTGACCCCCCCACCTCCGAGAATTAGGTCTCTAAGTCTATGTTGCCCCACATAGGTCCTCAAGTCTCTGTTGTCCCCCACAGTTCGGGTCCATTGATACAAAGTAAACACACAAAAGTTTGTCTCATCTTTTCAATCCTTCTGTTCTTACAGTTGATTAAATGAGCTGGAATCAACAACTAAAAATAATGGAAGATGACAAGTCTCTTGATGATCTCATCTCCTTCTGTCATTACAGTTGATTAAATGAGCTGGAATCAACAACTAAAAATAATGGAAGATGACAAGTCTCTTGATGATGATAAATGGACGTGTAGGTTAGCGAGTTCATCTAGAGACAACAGATCGGCCACTTACCCATATCCTGAGAGAAATGAGAGCGCTTCTGGTGCTTTCCTGTCATTAAATGTAAGAAAATAGGCTTTCCTTTCACTGGAAGAACTGTCGGCTTTGTAAGCAAATACAGAGCCCAATAGAGTTTCATTCAGGTTCCACCACTCACTCAATGCATTGGAGTCATCACGACGCAGCTGCATAGAGATGTTGCTCAAACCAATGCCGTACGGTCCTGTAAACATACACATATAGAACAACATATAAGTCAATGGGTTCTCATCTAATCAATGGTGCTCACACGGCTAATAGATGACCCCGGTCCTCACTTAGTTTATAGTTAACCCTGGTAGGTTTAAGAGACATATAAATTTAAAAAGACCACGGTCACCTGATATCAAGACATCCGTTATAATGGCTTTTGTTGAACTGGCCAGGCGTAGAAACCTGGGGAATAGCTTGCGAATAGTGCTGAGGATTAGAGAAGCTGAGATGTGACATCTGAGATATGACATGTGATATGTGACATGTAACATGTGAGATGTGACATGGCTCCAAAATGGCTTGTGCCAAGTTAAGTAATGGGCTTGGAGAAGGGGCTTGGAGAAGAGGTTATAAAAGGTGTATTCAAGTTTAAGAGTTTACCAACTCTTTTCTTTTTAACTTATAGAAAAACCAATAGAGTACACCAAACCCATAGAGTACAACAAACCCATAGAGTACACCAAACCCATAGAGTACACCAAACCCATAGGGTTCAACAAACCCATAGGGTTCAACAAACCCATAGGGTTCAACAAACCCATAGAGTACACCAAACCCATAGAGTACAACAAACCCATAGAGTACACCAAACCCATATCTGACCTGATTGCTCCAAACCCATATCTGACCTGATTGCTCCAAACCCATATCTGACTTGATAACACCAAACCCATATCTGACCTGATTACACCAAACCCATATCTGACCTGATTACACCAAACCCATATCTGACCTCATTAAACCAAACCCATATCTGAACAGACTACCAAACCCATTTCTGACCATACTGTACCAAACCCATTTCTGATCAGACTGTACCAAAAACATATCTGACCAGACTGTACCAAACCCATATCTGACCTGATTGTACCAAACCCATATCTGACCAGACTGTACCAAAACATATCTGACCTGATTGTACCAAACCCTTATCTGACCCGACTGTACCAAACCCATATTTGACCAGACTGTACCAAACCCTTATCTGACCTGACAGTACAAAACCCATATCTGACCAGACTGTACCAAACCCATTTCTGACCTGACTGTACCAAATCCATATCTGACCAGACTGTACCAAACCCATATCTGACCTGACTGTACCCAAACCCATATCTGAACAGACTGTAACAAATTCATATCTGACCTGACTGTACCAAACCCTTATCTGACCTGTCTGTACACCACCCATATCTGACCAGACTGTACCAAACCCATATCTGACCAGACTGTACCAAACCCTTATCTGACCTGATTGTACCCAAACCTATATCTGACCTGACTTCACCAAAGCTGTCTCTGACTTAACAGCAACCAAATCCAAACCCGTACAACCTACTTACACAGAATAATTTGTGGAGCTGTTGGCTGTTTGAATCATGGCAGCAAACTTGTGCCGCACATCTTCGTACATCTTGTCCCTGAGGTTGACCTCAAACAAATTACTGACCTCCCCTGGGAGAGATTTGTCAGGTTCCCTGGTAGAAAAAAAATATCTCAAATAAGTCATAATTTTTTTTTTCCAGATTTCCACTTGATTTAAATATAAGATTGAACTGTCTTGTTCTTAAAGTAACTGATTTGTTGAACTGTCTTGTTCTTAAAGTAACTGTTTTGAACTGTTGACCAGGAGTCCTATCATTTCAATACTTTCTCTAGCTGCTGGTTTATGACTGCTAAATGCTGAAAGGCTGGTTATATCTATGAAGCATCTACGGCAACACTTCTAGAGGTAAATGGTTAACATATACACTTCAGACGAACTTGGTCGGGTACAGACTAATATTTGTTACTAAAACACGACATCACCCTTGCACCGACATCACCCTTGCACCGGGAGCACAATAATTGTTCATAGATTCTCTGTAAAAGCTGGCTACAATGTTCATTCTGGACCAAATAAATATGTCTGCTGCGATTGTTGTGATAACTAAGTTGTACCATCCTGAGTGTTCTACTGTTGTGATAACTAAGTTGTACCATCCTGAGTGTTCTACTGTTGTGATAACTAAGTTGTACCATCCTGAGTGTTCTACTGTTGTGATAACTAAGTTGTACCATCCTGAGTGTTCTACTGTTGTGATAACTAAGTTGTACCATCCTGAGTGTTCTACTGTTGTGATAACTAAGTTGTACCATCCTGAGCGTTCTACTGTTGTGATAACTAAGTTGTACCATCCTGAGCGTTCTACTGTTGTGATAACTAAGTTGTACCATCCTGAGCGTTCTACTGTTGTGATAACTAAGTTGTACCATCCTGAGTGTTCTACTGTTGTGATAACTAAGTTGTACCATCCTGAGCGTTCTACTGTTGTGATAACTAAGTTGTACCATCCTGAGCGTTCTACTTTCTCAACAGTCTGAAGTGAGCTGAATCCCAGAGTAACAAAGATTGCCAGATCACCTTTGGAACTTGTTCTCCACTGTCATCATCAGCTTATGTGTGGAGTTGTCATTGAGCAAATCTGCTATCAGGGACTTTTGGCTGGCTGGACTTATCCCCCATATGGCCAGAGACTTGCCATCAAAGGAAACAAGGGACACATCTGACGCATCGTAGCCGCTGAGAAAACTGTACGCCTTCTGTTCATACAATATCAACATAACATTAATCAAGTTAGACAAATCTGTATACAATATTGAATTATATATATGAAAAAAATGAAGGGCGTGGTTACATTAAGGGCATGGTTACATTAAGGGCATGGTTACATTAAGGGCATGGTTACATTAAGGGCATGGTTACATTAAGGGCATGGTTACATTAAGGGCATGGTTACACGAAGGGCATGGTTACATGAAGGGCATGGTTACATGAAGGGCATGGTTACACGAAGGGCATGGTTACATGAAGGGCATGGTTACATAGTTTACTAAATTTAAACAAATAACCAACATAATGTTTCATTTCTTATGCCCAGTGGTTAATGTGCCACCCCTTTCACCTTCCTCCCCATCCATAACTGTAAAATGTCTAGATTTCATATTTCCATCTCTAGATTAGATAGAAAGCACTCACCCGATCTCTAGAGTAATGGGTTTTCAGGGTACTGAATTCAGCGTCTGTTATGGTTCGAATGCTATCACCGAGGGCGGTGGTCATAAACATGGGCTGGTAGCCCCCAATGCTGACAGACATGGTGGCTTCAAACGGAGGGTTGGATATGAAGACGGCGTTGAAGAAAGAGAAGAACACAAGAGGGAACCAAATGATGAAGACCACCACCACCAGGAGGATTCCACCAGAGATGTATTTAATCAATGAACGCTTCTTGATGGCTCTCTCGGTCGGGTAGGCCTGGAGGAAAACATCACAATTTAGCAATGCAAAAAAAGGAAATGCTGTCTGACTGGCAACAAAGTTGTTTGACCTTCATCTAGTGTTTCTCCCAGCCATGGGCTAGCGGTTGGAATGGCCTCTGTTGGAATGGCCTTGGTAGCCAAGTAAAGAGGCTGTTAATCATTTGTTTTGAGTGTTTGTTTTTGGTGTCGAGCTGTAATGAGTAACTGTTGCTATGGTCTTTTTGTTAAAATATTTTGTGCAGGAGAGATGGCGTTATTGTTTGCTATGGTCTTTTTGTTAAAATATTTTGTGCATGAAAGATGGCATTGTTGGTTGCTATAGCTTGGCAGTAGGAGAATACATGTGCTAGGAGCAGGTCAAAGTTAGTTTGAATTTATCAATAATCAAATATATATGTCAAGATTTACACTGAGTTTGATTTCTTCAAACCTAGACGAGATAATGTTCTAAATCTTCCAAGAAAAGACGAGACAACGTTCTAAATCTTCCAAGAAAAGACGAGACAACGTTCTAAATCTTCCAAGAAAAGACGAGACAACGTTCTAAATCTTCCAAGAAAAGACGAGACAACGTTCTAAATCTTCCAAGAAAAGACGAGACAACGTTCTAAATCTTCCAAGAAAAGACGAGACAACGTTCTAAATCTTCCAAGAAAAGACGAGACAACGTTCTAAATCTTCCAAGAAAAGACGAGACAACGTTCTAAATCTTCCAAGAAAAGACGAGACAACGTTCTAAATCTTCCAAGAAAAGACGAGACAACGTTCTAAATCTTCCAAGAAAAGACGAGACAACGTTCTAAATATTCCAAGAAAAGACGAGACAACGTTCTAAATCTTCCAAGAAAAGACGAGACAACGTTCTAAATCTTCCAAAAAAAGTTTTTAACAGAAGCTGATCTTAAAAATGAGTTCATCTCAGAGTAAAGAACATCAACCATCTCAAGTCAATAGAGAGCAGCCATCTCAAGTCAAGAGAGAGCAGCAATCTCAAGTCGAGAGAGAGCAGCCATCTCAAGTCAAGAGAGAGCAGCCATCTCAAGTCAAGAGAGAGCAGCCATCTCAAGTCAAGAGAGAGCAGCCATCTCAAGTCAAGAGAGAGCAGCCATCTCAAGTCAAGAGAGAGCAGCCATCTTGGCATGGGTGGAAGGATTGGTTTATTCTCATATCCCCTAGGTCTCAACCAAAATGAGTTTAAATGAATATACTTTGAATAGGATATGACTGCATACCAGGATATGACTGCACACTAGGATATGACTGCATACTAGGATATGACTGCACACTAGGATATGACTGCACACTAGGATATGAATGCACGCTAGGATATGACTGCACACTAGGATATGACTGCACATTAGGATATGACTGCATACTAGGATATGACTGCATACTAGGATATGACTGCACACTAGGATATGACTGCATACTAGGATATGACTGCATACTAGGATATGACTGCATAAGGTGTGTGAAGTTGTGAAGTTAATATTCATATTGAATTTTTTTTTTTTATTTCGACAATAAATAAATTCTTCCACCCCCAACCCCCAGCCAAGGTACAGAATAAACTACAAACCTCATGTTGTTAAGCACTGAAGTTTTATGTTTGTACAAACATCATGTTGTTAATCACTGAAGTTTTATGTTTGTACAAACCCCATGTTGTTAAGCATTGAAGTTTTATGTTTGTACAAACCCCATGTTGTTAAGCACTGAAGTTTTATGTTTGTACAAAACCTATGTTGTTAAGCACTGAAGTTTTATGTTTGTACAAACCCCATGTTGTTAAGCACTGAAGTTTTATGTTTGTACAAACTCCATGTTGTTAAGCACTGAAGTTTTATGTTTGTACCTTTTCAATCTCTCTCCAGCATTTCAGGACAAAAATATTAGCATAAATATCTTCCATCTGCAGCCAGTTTCCTATCGCCAGAGTCGAGTCTGTCCAGATCCAGTCCATCAGCGCACGCAGTTCAAGCAGGAATGGAATGGCTAAAAATCTGGACACAGTTTAGAAAAAAAATATTTTTTTCTTTGTTAGACAATGCTTGTTTGTTAAAATTCTTTCCAAGGAAATTGTCAGACAGATGTAATGTTGAAGATAATAACTGTGATAGAAAGAAAACACCACTTCCCTCTTAACATGATGAACTATTGTAAGCATCAATTGTTTACCCTTTAAAGAGGAACAAGTTGGTGTAGGCGTAGTTCTTTGTTAGGAAGTTTCCAAGGATGCGGTTGGGGTAGCCACATCTTATCTGGTATGCAGACAGGCCAAAGTAAATGCATTTGATGAAGTACCAGATCTGAGCGGCCAGGTTGTTGAAAAAACTCCTGGTAAAAAAACAAATCAAAGAAAATATTTTGAACTTTTTATATCCATGGTAAGAAACAATGCCGAGACGACATGGTAAGAAATAATGCTGCAATAGCATGGTAAGAAATAATGCTGCGACGGCATGGTAAGAAATAATGCTGCGACGGCATGTTAAAAAAACCAGGAACAACTCAACCTGCAACCCTCAACTCAAGACATGCTATTAAGTACCATCATTGTTTAAATTTTTTCGATTTACTAACCGAGGTGAAGTTAAAACAAGCCAGTAGATTTTTTTTACCAAGTCGTATCACGTAAAACAGTTTTCACAACTTAAGCATAACAATTTGTGGAACAGAAATGTATGGAAAATATTTTTAAACTTGAATTTTCCCTATCTTTATGATCTTATTCTACACAACTGCTTGCATCCACTTTAAGGTGAGAATGATATAATCTATCTGTAAAAATCTGCATGTAACTGATGTAACACAAAGAAGCATAGAGTTACTAATATTGTCTTTTGATGCAAATAAAAGCAGAGACAACCAACTTAGTCCTGACTTTCATGAGACAACCAACTTAGTCCTGACATTCATGAGACAACCAACTTAGTCCTGACATTCATGAGACCATCAACTTAGTCCTGACGTTCATGAGACCACCAACTTAGTCCTGACGTTCATGTGACCATCAACTTAGTCCGGACGTTCATGTGACCACCAACTTAGTCCGGACATTCATGTGACCACCAACTTTGTCCTGAAATTCATGAGACCATCAACTTAGTCCTGACGTTCATGTGACCACCAACTTAGTCCGGACATTCATGTGACCACCAACTTAGTCCGGACATTCATGAGACCACCAACTTAGTCCGGACATTCATGTGACCACCAACTTAGTCCGGACATTCATGAGACCACCAACTTAGTCCTGACGTTCATGTGACCACCAACTTAGTCCGGACATTCATGTGACCACCAACTTAGTCCTGACATTCATGTGACCACCAACTTAGTCCTGACATTCATGTGACCACCAACTTAGTCCTGACGTTCATGTGTACAACCAACTTAGTCCGGACATTCATGTGTACAACCAACTTAGTCCGGACATTCATGTGTACAACCAACTTAGTCCTGACATTCATGTGACCACCAACTTAGTCCTGACATTCATGAGACCACCAACTTAGTCCTGACATTCATGTGTACAACCAACTTAGTCCGGACATTCATGTGTACAACCAACTTAGTCCTGACATTCATGTGTACAACCAACTTAGTCCGGACATTCATGTGTACAACCAACTTAGTCCTGACATTCATGTGACCACCAACTTAGTCCTGTCATTCATGAGACCATCAACTTAGTCCTGACATTCATGTGACCACCAACTTCGTCCGGACATTCATGTGACCACCAACTTAGTCCTGACATTCATGTGTACAACCAACTTAGTCCTGACATTCATGAGACAACCAACTTAGTCCTGACATTCATGTGTACAACCAACTTAGTCCGGACATTCATGTGTACAACCAACTTAGTCCGGACATTCATGTGTACAACCAACTTAGTCCGGACATTCATGTGTACAACCAACTTAGTCCGGACATTCATGTGTACAACCAACTTAGTCCGGACATTCATGTGTACAACCAACTTAGTCCGGACATTCATGTGACCACCAACTTAGTCCTGTCATTCATGAGACCATCAACTTAGTCCTGACATTCATGTGACCACCAACTTCGTCCGGACATTCATGTGACCACCAACTTAGTCCTGACATTCATGTGTACAACCAACTTAGTCCTGACATTCATGAGACAACCAACTTAGTCCTGACATTCATGTGTACAACCAACTTAGTCCGGACATTCATGTGTACAACCAACTTAGTCCGGACATTCATGTGTACAACCAACTTAGTCCGGACATTCATGTGTACAACCAACTTAGTCCGGACATTCATGTGTACAACCAACTTAGTCCGGACATTCATGTGTACAACCAACTTAGTCCGGACATTCATGTGACCACCAACTTCGTCCGGACATTCATGTGTACAACCAACTTAGTCCTGACATTCTTGTGTACAACCAACTTAGTCCTGACATTCATGTGTACAACCAACTTAGTCCTGACATTCTTGTGTACAATTAAGGAATTTATTTCAATGATGTACAAAAAAAATGCCAGAAAAAAAATTAAAATAAAACAAAAGCAATATGTAAAGCTATTATGTCACATGATCAACACGATCAACACGATCAACACGATCAACATGATCAACACGATCAACACGATCAACACGATCAACACGATCAACACGATCAACATGATCAACACGATCAACATGATCAACATGATCAACATGATCAACACGATCAACACGATCAACATGATCAACACGATCAACACGATCAACACGATCAACACAATCAACATGATCAACACGATCAACATGATCAACACGATCAACATGATCAACACGATCAACATGATCAACATGATCAACACGATCAACACGATCAACACGATCAACACGATCAACACGATCAACACGATCAACACGATCAACACGATCAACATGATCAACACGATCAACATGATCAACACGATCAACATGATCAACACGATCAACATGATCAACACGATCAACATGATCAACACGATCAACACGATCAACACGATCAACACGATCAACATGATCAACACGATCAACACGATCAACATGATCAACACGATCAACATGATCAACACGATCAACATGATCAACACGATCAACACGATCAACATGATCAACACGATCAACACGATCAAAACACATGCTTGACTGGATCAACACGATCAACATGATCAACACGATCAACACGATCAAAACACATGCTTGACTGGATCAACACGATCAACATGATCAACACGATCAACATGATCAACACGATCAACATGATCAACACGATCAACATGATCAACACGATCAACATGATCAACACGATCAACATGATCAACACGATCAACACGATCAACACGATCAACACGATCAACACGATCAACACGATCAACACGATCAACACGATCAAAACACATGCTTGACTGGATCAACACGATCAACATGATCAACACGATCAACACGATCAAAACACATGCTTGACTGGATCAACACGATCAACATGATCAACACGATCAACACGATCAAAACACATGCTTGACTGGATCAACACGATCAACATGATCAACACGATCAACACGATCAAAACACATGCTTGACTGGATCAACACGATCAACATGATCAACACGATCAACACGATCAACACGATCAACACGATCAAAACACATGCTTGACTGGATCAACACGATCAACATGATCAACACGATCAAAACACATGCTTGACTGGATCAACACGATCAACATGATCAACACGATCAACATGATCAACACGATCAACACGATCAAAACATGCTTGACTGGATCAACACGATCAACACGATCAAAACACATGCTTGACTGGATCAACACGATCAAAACACATGCTTGACTGGATCAACACGATCAACACGATCAAAACACATGCTTGACTGGATCAACACGATCAACACGATCAAAACACATGCTTGACTGGATCAACACGATCAACACGATCAAAACACATGCTTGACTGGATCAACACGATCAAAACACATGCTTGACTGGATCAACATGATCAAAACACATGCTTGACTGGATCAACACGATCAACATGATCAACACACATGCTTGACTGGATCAACATGATCAACACGATCAAAACACATGCTTGACTGGATCAACACGATCAAAACACATGCTTGACTGGATCAACACGATCAAAACACATGCTTGACTGGATCAACATGATCAACATGATCAACACACATGCTTGACTGGATCAACATGATCAACATGATCAAAACACATGCTTGACTGGATCAACACGATCAAAACACATGCTTGACTGGATCAACATGATCAACATGATCAACACACATGCTTGACTGGATCAACATGATCAACACGATCAACACACATGCTTGACTGGATCAACACGATCAACACGATCAACACACATGCTTGACTGGATCAACACGATCAAAACACATGCTTGACTGGATCAACATGATCAACATGATCAACACACATGCTTGACTGGATCAACATGATCAACACGATCAACACACATGCTTGACTGGATCAACACGATCAACACGATCAACACACATGCTTGACTGGATCAACACGATCAAAACACATGCTTGACTGGATCAACACGATCAACATGATCAACACACATGCTTGACTGGATCAACATGATCAACATGATCAACACACATGCTTGACTGGATCAACATGATCAACACGATCAACACACATGCTTGACTGGATCAACACGATCAACACGATCAACACACATGCTTGACTGGATCAACACGATCAAAACACATGCTTGACTGGATCAACACGATCAAAACACATGCTTGACTGGATCAACATGATCAACACGATCAAAACACATGCTTGACTGGATCAACATGATCAACACGATCAACACACATGCTTGACTGGATCAACACGATCAAAACACATGCTTGACTGGATCAACACGATCAAAACACATGCTTGACTGGATCAACACGATCAAATAACATGCTTGACTGGATCAACAGGATCAAAACACATGCTTGACTGGATCAACACGATCAAAACACATTCTTGACTGGATCAACATGATCAAAACACATGCTTGACTGGATCAACACGATCAAAACACATGCTTGACTGGATCAACACGATCAAAACACATGCTTGACTGGATCAACATGATCAAAACACATGCTTGACTGTATCAACACGATCAAAACACATGCTTGACTGTACCAACCAATCAAATAAAGATCTACAGTACACTACTTTCAGTCTGGACAGGTTCGGTTTAAGGGGGGATGGGGGGGGCAGGGGTTGGTTTTCATTAGTGTTACCTCTGTTTTTGTAACAACTTGCAAACAACACCTGGTCCAAGTATAACACAGTACACAAAGCAATAGAGA
The DNA here is from genome assembly GCA_964017045.1 of Omphiscola glabra. NCBI lineage: Eukaryota > Metazoa > Mollusca > Gastropoda > Lymnaeidae > Omphiscola > Omphiscola glabra. The sequence goes on from OZ024800.1 coordinate 4,002,061, forward strand.
CATATTTCTTCATCACTTCAGACTTTAAGATGGTGAAGTGCCATGTGGACAGCCACATTCAAACATGCAGCTGTGCTCTGCTATTTGAAAGTTTGTTCATTAGCAAATCATGTCCCTTTTTTTCAACACATTTATAAAATGTTCAAGTACTTTTCATCTCTTGGCACACCAAGTACAAATCTTGTGGTGCACCAGTGTGCCATGGCATACCAAGTATAAATATTGTGGCACACCGATTTTGAAGCTCTGGCATAATATTAAAAAAATTACAAGTACCTGAGACTGATCTGAGATGATAACCACATACATACCTCTTTGTGATGGCAGGAAGGAGGAAGAACATCCAGACGTGAATGGTTATGACCAGGAATATCTGGAAGATAAATTTCCCTAGGACAAATTTGCGTAAGAAAAGAGCTCTGTCGATGATGATGAAGATGAATTGTAAAATCAACATGACCAGAAATGGTACTGGAATCTTGTTGTCTTTGATGTAGCTGGTTACATCGCCGTCACCAGTGGTTTCCTGTAAGTAAAAAAAGACAAAGAGAGTGGTTGTAAGTAAACAAAGACAAAGAGAGTGGTTGTAAGTAAACAAAGACAAAGGGATTGGTTGTAAGTAAACAAAGACAAAGGGATTGGTTGTAAGTAAACAAAGACAAAGGGATTGGTTGTAAGTAAACAAAGACAAAGGGATTGGTGGTAAGTAAACAAAGACAAAGGGATTGGTTGTAAGTAAACAAAGACAAAGGGATTGGTTGTAAGTAAACAAAGACAAAGGGATTGGTTGTAAGTGAACAAAGACAAAGGGATTGGTTGTAAGTAAACAAAGACAAAGGGATTGGTTGTAAGTAAACAAAGACAAAGGGATTGGTTGTAAGTAAACAAAGACAAGGGTATTGGTTGTAAGTAAACAAAGACAAGGGGATTGATCATAAGTAAAATAAGACAGGGGGTATGAAATGCAGTCCTACAATCACCAACTCATCAAAGTTTTTCTCATGAAGCCTAAATCACTACAATACTTACAGCTGGTCCGAAGGAATTGAAACTCAGCACCAACACCAAGAAGAGGATAAAATCACAGAAGAACATGGGAGCGTAGACATCGGCCGTGGCATTGTATGACGACTGAGTGACCTGCTTGAAGAACTTGGTGAAGGGGTTCACAATGTAGGACATCCTGAAATCAAATGGCCAGTTGTATAGTACTTGATACCAGGCTGTTATGGTCAGCAAAGTAACAAATGACGCAGGAATACGTCATAATATGGCAGTTGACCTATTTTCACATGTCGACTTTGATGACTATATGCTGTACTCACCCCTGGCCTATTTTTGAATGAGTTTTTGCTAAATTCTGGCCCTCCACATCTTGAAACAATGAAATATTGTCAGTTGTCCCATGCTGAAATTTAAACAAAATTTATTATAATGGATCATGGTTAAATATTTCCATCAGATAATGTATTACACAAAGAACATTCCAACTTGAGCTAAAAATACATCAAGATGTAATCCACTCACATGCAACTACCAAAATGATAAATGGCTGTGAAAGTGACAAGTAATCTATCAACTTGCAGTCTAAGTGCCAAGTAAACTATCAATAAACTTACAGTCATAGTACAAAGTAAACTATCAACTTACAGTCATAGCACCAAGTAAACTATCAACTTACAGTCATAGTACAAAGTAAACTATCAACTTACCCTAATAGGTGAGTTGGGGTTGCTTTGTTCTTTCATCCCAGCTGCTTCAAGATCAGCATTTATATCTGCAGCATCACGCCACAAACCATATTTCTGTAAGTTCAAAGGGTCAAGGGTCAACAGACAAGAAATGGCAACAAACCATATTTCTGTAAGGTGAAAGGGTCAACAGACACAAAATGGCAACAAACCATATTTCTGTAAGGTCAAGGGTCAACAGATAAGAAATGGCAACAAACCATATTTCTGTAAGGTGAAAGGGTCAACAGACAAGAAAAGGCAACACACCATATTTCTGTAAGGTGAAAGGGTCAAGGGTCAACAGATAAGAAATGGCAATAAACTGTTTTGTTTAATCAAATTTATCCAAGGTACCTAAACATAAGAGTAGCCAATCAATTATTTCCATTGTTTTAAAGGGAAGCACCGAATAACTCCGCATGATGTGACCAATGAGTGTAATGTTGGCATTGCACGTTGGCACTGCACGTTGGCACTGCACGTTGGCACTGCACGTTGGCACTGCACGTTGGCACTGCACGTTGGCACTGCACGTTGGCACTGCACGTTGGCACTGCACGTTGGCACTGCACATTGGCACTGCACGTTGGCACTGCACGTTGGCACTGCACGTTGGCACTGCACGTTGGCACTGCACGTTGGCACTGCACGTTGGCACTGCACGTTGGCACTGCACGTTGGCACTGCACGTTGGCACTGCACGTTGGCACTGCACGTTGGCACTGCACGTTGGCACTGCACATTGGCACTGCACGTTGGCACTGCACGTTGGCACTGCATGTTGGCACTGCACATTGGCACTGCATGTTGGCACTGCATGTTGGCACTGCATGTTGGCAAATGTATTATCAATAATATACAAATATCACATTTTCCCTCTGAATGACTGAATATTTTTGTTATGGCTCCATGGGATCCTCTTTTAGGGTACTGAACTTTTCTCTCAGTTGGCATATGTCAGAGCATGACATTGAAATTTTCTCTCAGTTGGAATATGTCAGAGCATGGCATTGAAATTTTCTCTCAGTTGGCATATGTCAGAACATGACATTATTTCATTGAAATGCATTTATATTTTAATTGGAACTGTTTGTAATGATATCCTATTATATATCTTCTAAAAATTGCAAACTCCATTGAAACTAAGTTAGCATAAATCAAGTTTTGGTAATAACATATATACTGAAAAGGAGCAAGAAAGAGAAAGGAGCAAGAAAGAGCAAGGAGCAATGCAATGTCAACTTACCCTTAGAATGGATCTGTGCAAGAAAAGAGCAAGGAGCACTGCAATGTCAACTTACCCTTAGAATGGATCTGTGCAAGAAAAGAGCAAGGAGCAATGCAATGTCAACATTGGCATAGTTGGATGACTTCTCTATGCCAATGATACGAGGTGGAAAGAAAGGACTATCTCTGATGATGCCATCATTCCAAGGGAAAAATCCAAACTGGAACATGTACTTGCAGACCACAACAGCCTGGGAACACAACACCAAACTATACTGAGGCATAAATCAAGGGACTTTACAAGCATGACTTTACAAGCATGACTTTACAAGCATGACTTTACAAGCATGACTTTACAAGCATGACTTTACAAGCATGACTTTACAAGCATGACTTTACAAGCATGACTTTACATTATTTCATTTCTTATATTTAAGTTTAAAATTTGATTTTTGGATGAATAGCTAGCTTTTTATTTCTTTGATGATTGTGTTACATACACTTCTGTGTAAATGATGATTGTGTTACATACACTTCTGTGTAAATGATGATTGTGTTACATACACTTCTGTGTAAATGATGATTGTGTTACATACACTTCTGTGTAAATGATGATTGTGTTACATACACTTCTGTGTAAATGATGATTGTGTTACATACACTTCTGTGTAAATGATGATTGTGTTACATACACTTCTGTGTAAATGATGATTGTGTTACATACACTTCTGTGTAAATGATGATTGTGTTACATACACTTATGTGTAAATGATGATTGTGTTACATACACTTCTGTGTAAATGATGATTGTGTTACATACACTTCTGTGTAAATGATGATTGTGTTACATACACTTCTGTGTAAATGATGATTGTGTTACATACACTTCTGTGTAAATGATGATTGTGTTACATACACTTCTGTGTAACGTGTGTTACATTACCTCTGTGTAAATGATGATTGTGTTACATACACTTCTGTGTAACGTGTGTTACATTACCTCTGTGTAAATGATGATTGTGTTACATACACTTCTGTGTAACGTGTGTTACATTACCTCTGTGTAAATGATGATTGTGTTACATACACTTCTGTGTAACGTGTGTTACATTACCTCTGTGTAAATGATGATTGTGTTACATACACTTCTGTGTAACGTGTGTTACATTACCTCTGTGTAAATGATGATTGTGTTACATACACTTCTGTGTAACGTGTGTTACATTACCTCTGTGTAAATGATGATTGTGTTACATACACTTCTGTGTAACGTGTGTTACATTACCTCTGTGTAAATGATGATTGTGTTACATACACTTCTGTGTAACGTGTGTTACATTACCTCTGTGTAAATGATGATTGTGTTACATACACTTCTGTGTAACGTGTGTTACATTACCTCTGTGTAAATGATGATTGTGTTACATACACTTCTGTGTAACGTGTGTTACATTACCTCTGTGTAAATGATGATTGTGTTACATATCTTCTGTGTAACTGATGATTGTGTTACATTACCTCTGTGTAGGTGATGATGGTGATCCAAAATGTTTTCGAGGGCCTTGGGACAGAGAGCATCCCCCATAGAAAGACCATCAGGGGAAGGGGCAAAGAGAGTAGACTCCCGTAAACCATCTGGTTGAGGATCATGAGGAAGTAGCAGAGCAGCTCCGACCGAGAGGCCAGCAGAAGACCGATGGCCATGGTGAGACGGCTCAGACGATCTTTGTTGTCTTTGAACTGCTGCTTGATTTCTTCCTCATCTTCCTTTTCCAGCTCATCCAAACTGAAACAACACAACATCATCAATTATAGACCTCAGAAACAACAAGACCAAATATCAAATATAGCTGAGACAGAACTAAGGTAATAAACACTGTGCCACACCACACCCCCCCCCCCCCCCCCAAACCACAAAATTATCAACATTTTGTTTTTGTAATACACAAGTAGGTCAATTATTTTACTACAGGTGGCAGCCACATATTTATTACTTTAACTTTCAATGATCTTTGATGAGCCAATGCATGGTGGCATTGAAATAATAATGGTGAATAGAATAGCCCAGATTTGTCACTAAAACAATGCAGTGAACACATCAGGTGTTGATACAATGCAGTGAACACATCAGGTGTTGAAACAATGCAGTGAACACATCAGGTGTTAAAACAATGCAGTGAAGACATGGGGTGTTGATACAATGCAGTGAACACATCAGGTGTTGAAACAATACAGTAAACACATCAGGTGTTGAAACAATGCAGTGAACACATCAGGTGTTGAAACAATGCAGTGAAGACATGGGGTGTTGATACAATGCAGTGAACACATCAGGTGTTGAAACAATGCAGTGAAGACATGGGGTGTTGAAAAAATGCAGTGAAGACATGGGGTGTTGATACAATGCAGTGAACACATCAGGTGTTGAAAAAATGCAGTGAAGACATGGGGTGTTTACCTAAGCATGCTGCTTGTTTCCATCCTGGATGTAGTGTTTGCTTCTGAGCTTGCCCCTTCAATGTCTACATGAACATCTCTTGAGGATCTAGGAAACACACGACATATCGTCAATTAATTTATGTCAACATATTGTCAATCAAGTTCTGTCAACATATTGTCAATCAAGTTCTGTCAACATATTGTCAATCAAGTTCATCAACTTATTGACAATCAAGTTCTGTCAACATATTGTCAATCAAGTTCTGTCAATATATTGTCAATCAAGTTCTCTTGTACCAGGGTTTTAAAGACAATGATAATGAAATTTTTAAAAAATTGATTAAAAAAGCAAATATGGGGAAACGTTTTTCAAAATTATATTTGTCTTTTTGAAAGTATACTGGTAACAAAAATGAACTTTTTAATTAGGGGGTGAGACAATGATGACATCCTTAGATAATGCCAAAGCTTTTTTGGCTGCCTGTAATGCCAAAGCTTTTTTGGCTGCATGTAATGTCATATCTTTTGATGGCGCCCTGCAATGCCATTTCTTTTGATGGTTCCATGTAATGCCATATCTTTTAATTGCTCTGTGTAATGCCAAAGCTTTTGATGGCTCCCTGTTATGCCAGTGTTACAGTAGTGTTTAAAAGATAAGGCCCAGCTCTTCTTTGGTGGCCAGTATCTTGTTTACTACATATTTTATTTCTATGTTAATGAGATAGGCAAAAAGCATAGTTTTTTTAGATAGGCAAAAAGCATAGATTTGTTGGAGATAGGCACAAAGCATAGATTTGTTGGAGATAGGCACAAAGCATAGATTTGTTGGAGATAGGCACAAAGCATAGATTTGTTGGAGATAGGCAAAAAGCATAGTTTTGTTGGAGATAGGCACAAAGCATAGATTTGTTGGAGATAGGCAAAAAGCATAGTTTTGTTGGAGATAGGCACAAAGCATAGATTTGTTGGAGATAGGCAAAAAGCATAGTTTTGTTGGAGATAGGCACAAAGCATAGATTTGTTGGAGATAGGCACAAAGCATAGATTTGTTGGAGATAGGCACAAAGCATAGTTTTGTTGGAGATAGGCACAAAGCATAGTTTTGTTGGAGATAGGCACAAAGCATAGATTTGTTGGAGATAGGCAAAAAGCATAGATTTGTTGGAGATAGGCACAAAGCATAGATTTGTTGGAGATAGGCAAAAAGCATAGTTTTGTTGGAGATAGGCACAAAGCATAGATTTGTTGGAGATAGGCACAAAGCATAGATTTGTTGGAGATAGGCACAAAGCATAGTTTTGTTGGAGATAGGCACAAAGCAGTTTTGTTGGAGATAGGCACAAAGCATAGATTTGTTGGAGATAGGCAAAAAGCATAGATTTGTTGGAGATAGGCACAAAGCATAGATTTGTTGGAGATAGGCACAAAGCATAGATTTGTTGGAGATAGGCAAAAAGCATAGTTTTTTTAGATAGGCAAAAAGCATAGTTTTTTTAGATAGGCAAAAAGCATAGTTTTTTTAGATAGGAAAAAAGCATAGTTTTTTTAGATAGGCAAAAAGCATAGTTTTTTTAGATAGGCAAAAAGCATAGTTTTTTTAGATAGGCAAAAAGCATAGATTTGTTGGAGATAGGCAAAAAGCATAGTTTTTTTAGATAGGCAAAAAGCATAGATTTGTTGGAGATAGGCAAAAAGCATAGTTTTTTTAGATAGGCAAAAAGCATAGATTTGTTGGAGATAGGCAAAAAGCATAGTTTTTTTAGATAGGCAAAAAGCATAGATTTGTTGGTGAGATGGATACAATCATATATTTGTTGGGTTTTTTGAAAAATATTTGTTTAGTCTACTTACGTTCCACTTTCTATGGTTTCATCACTGGTCTGACCATATTTTTTTTTAGATTCATTCCTTGACTGGAAATAATAAATAACAGACCATAAACAGCCAGACAAAATATTTAATTATTAGAAAAAGACATACCAATAAACAGACATGATGGTAAATAGACATATCAATAAACAGATATGATGGTAAATAGACATATCAATAAACAGACATGATGTTAAATAGACATATCAATAAACAGACATGATGTAAATAGACATATCAATAAACAGACATGATGGTAAATAGACATATCAATAAACAGACATGATGGTAAATAGACATATCAATAAACAGACATGTTGGTAAACGGACATTTCAATAAACAGACATGTTGGTAAATAGACATATCAAATAAACAAACATGTTGGTAAATAGACATTTCAATAAACAGACATGTTGGTAAATAGACATTTCAATAAACAGACATGTTGGTAAATAGACATATCAATAAACAGACATGTTGGTAAATAGACATATTAGTAAATGAAAAGTAAAGCTTACCACAATGTTAATTGTCCCATTATCTCCGTCTAATTTACCACAATCTTAATTTTCACCTTATTGCCACCTAACTTACCACAATCTTCAACTTCTCAATGATCATCTCCTTGGCCAGCTTCTTGGCAACCAAGCGATAGTTGCAAGACAGACGGTTACAGAATCCAATAAGCCAGTCCATTGCACTGTACCAAATTGTGGTGATGAAGTTACAGATGACACGAAGTTTATTGACAGCTGAAAAAATACAAACATGGCTTAGTGAGAAAACATCTTATTGACAGCTGAAAGAACACAAACATGGCATAGTAAGAAAACATCTTATTGACAGCTGAAAGAACACAAAGATGGCATAGGGAGAAAACATCTTATTGACAGCTGAAAGAACATAATCATGACATATTGAGAAAACATCTTATTGACAGCTGAAAGAACATACAATAACTGGCCCATACAATAACTGGCCCATATAATAACTGGCCCATACAATGACTGGCCCATATAATAACTGGCCCATACAATGACTGGCCAATAAAATGACTGAATAACTGGCCCATATAATGATTGGCCGCTATAATGATTGGCCCATATAATGATTGGCCCATACAATGACTGGTCCATACAATTACTGGGTTAAATGTGACTACCCCATACAATGACTAGCCCATACAATGACTGGGTTAAATGTGACTACCCCATACAATGACTAGCCCATACAATGACTGGGTTAAATGTGACTACCCAATACAATGACTAGCCCATTCAAATTTCTATGACTGACCTGCGTATAAAATTTCAAATCACTAGGACTGACCTGTGTACACAATTTCAAATCTCTAGGACTGACCTGAGTACACAATTTCAAATCTCTAGGACTGACCTGTGTACACAATTTAAAATCTCTAGAACTGACCTGAGTACACAATTTCAAATCTCTATGACTGACCTGAGTACACAATTTCAAATCTCTAGGACTGACCTGTGTACACAATTTCAAATCTCTCTGACTGACCTGAGTACACAATTTCAAATCTCTATGACTGACCTGTGTACACAATTTCAAATCTCTAAGACTGACCTGAGTACACAATTTCAAATCTCTAGGACTGACCTGTGTACACAATTTCAAATCTCTAGGACTGACCTGAGTACACAATTTCAAATCTCTAGGACTGACCTGTGTACGCAATTTCAAATCTCTAGGACTGACCTGTGTACACAATTTAAAATGTCTAGGACTGACCTGTGTACACAATTTCAAATCTCTAGGACTGACCTGTGTACACAATTTCAAATCTCTATGATACTCATAACCCAGATAAATTTATGGAAAAAATACTGAACTTCTTCTTCTATACTTTGATGGCCCTTGATCAAATGTATTGATCATTCTGGCTTCTATGTTAGTATATGGGTTCGCGATGTAACTGTGCATGGTTTTGATGAGGATACTTCACTGGTTACCAGGGCTACTCAGCAGTGGTATTATGAACTGGGGGCTTTGAAGGCAGAAGGCAATAGACGCAAATGTGTGGAGTGTAGTCGCCTTAACTGTTCCTTTTGGAGGCTTGTGCCAGTCCCTTATTGTCTTTGGCAGGAATGAGCAGTTCCTGCACTCGCTGTTATGAGCAGTTCATGCACTCGCTGTTATGAGCCGGAACTGCTTGTCATGGCCTCGTCACTGCCTAGTAGGGAGAGAGTTTAATGCTGAGCAGTGGACCAGCCCATTTTTTATCTTGTACACCATGGAGAGCCTGGATTATCGCCCTTGTTTATTTTTACTGGAGCATGTGACAAATCTGTAGCTAATTAATAATCATAGCCGTGAAAATATCAGACATACATTCTATTGACATGTGTCACACAGACATCCTATTGACATGTGTCACACAGACATCCTATTGACATGTGTCACACAGACATTCTATTGACATGTGTCACACAGACATTCTATTGCCCTATTGCATACTGAGAAGCTCTTGCCATATGTCAAACACAACCTATCCCCATTGTCACACAAACATCCTATTGACATGTGTCACACAGAAATCCTATTGACATGTGTCATACAGAATACTATTGACATGTGTCATACAGAATCCTATTGACATGTGTCATACGGAATCCTATTGACATGTGTCATACAGACACCCTATTGCCATACAGAAAACCCTTGATCAGTTGGCTGAAAGACTTTGCTCATAGATCCTGCAGACAAACCTTTAGTCCTATTTCATCAAATCCTCACAAGCAAATGGCATATGGTCAAGCCAAGCTCATATCTTTGTAAGGACAAAGATGAAATGATGAAAGATGAGACCAATATGATGAAAGGATAGACCAAAATGATGAAAGATGAGACCAAAATGATGAAAGATGAGACCAAAATAATGAAAGATGAGACCAAAATGATCAAAGATGAGAACAAAATGATCAAAGATGAGACCAAAAGTCTCCCAAAGTTATGAGACATAGGTAAGATAACTTAACAGTCCGGTTAAGATGACTTCAAATCTTAGTCCAGACACCATCATTAAATAACATAATACCCATCATACATCTGTCTGGAAATAACACTACAAGAGACAAACTTTGAAAAGCATTAAAATTTAAAAAAACTAATTATAAAAGTGTTGGACTGCGATAAAGCTTTACAATAGATTAAAAAGACACGAACAATCTGTGTCAATATAAAAATATATATTAAGCTTTAATAATAATTTTACAATATACATAAGTAAACGTTTCGGCACATGTCTTGTTGTACTGATGAAGGCATGTGCCAAAACGTTTACTTATGTGTATTGTAAAATTATTATTAAAGCTTAATATATATTGTTATATTGACACAGATTGTTCATGTCTATTTAATCTAATTTAAAATTTTAAACTATGCTATTATGTCCCCATCTACAGAGTTTTGATACTAACACCTTTGCTTTTTAAGACGTTGAAACGGTCGTCCCCCCCCCCCCCCTCCCTTTTAAAATATTTAATTTTTGCCCCAACAATCATTTACCACGGGTAATAGTTTTTTAACCAATTCCATAGTTGTTGAAATGTGTCAGTACTGTGTGAGTACTGTGAATAGGGTGTGTGTACATTGTGATTACTGTGAGTAAATTTTAAGCTATGAGTACGGTATGAGTACTGCATGGTTAGGGTGTGAATACTGTGTAAGTGCAGTGTGAGTAGTGTGTAAGTGCAGTGTGAGTACTGTGTGAGAACTGTGTGAGTACTGTGTGAGAACTGTGTGAGTACTGTGTGAGAACTGTGTGAGAACTGTGTGAGAACTGTGTGATTATTGTGTGAGTGCGAGTTGGAGACCCAACGAATTTTGGGTTTGGTGCCGAAAGTTGCCATTTGATCACTCTCTACGCAGTTTCAGTTTCGGGCGAAACTTAAAAGTTAACTTTCGGATTTAATTTTGGTTTCGGGCGTAACAGAAAAGTTTCCTTTCGGTTTTATTTTGGTTTTGGCCATAAGTGATCGATACTTTTGGTCGTGTACCGGAAGTCAGACTGTCTGTCTTTAGGCCGCAATCCGATATTCATTACTGCTTGACCTTTTGCTGTCATCAAATGTTGTATGATTACTCCTCTGCAAAAACAGCTCACAGCTGCATGATGACCTACTTGTCCAAAATTTCCAGAAATTAATTTTCAATTAGGCTTAAGTAAACGTAATAGGTTTGTGGAAAACAAATACGGGAAACGTAATATTTACATTATTAATTTTGTTTTAATTTTTTTCAAAAATAAAATTCATCTTGATTTATCATTATCATGCTCATCAATGTTGTCATAGGCAAAGGTGAATAATAATGAATAATCCTAAAGTATGGTAGTATTTTTCATTAGTTTTGTTTTATTTTTTAAAATCAAAATTAGGGAGCCTTGACTTATTCAAATGATTTCTCTATTGACATTCATCAATATAATACTCATAAACATTCTTATTGATGAAATAACACGCGTGTGCATGTATCACTGGTTCGCGTGTGCATGTATCACTGGTTCGCGTGTGCATGTATCACTGGTTTGCGTGTGCATGTATCACTGGTTCGCGTGTGCATGTATCACTGGTTCGCGTGTGCATGTATCACTGGTTCGCGTGTGCATGTATCACTGGTTCGCGTGTGCATGTATCACTGGTTCGCGTGTGCATGTATCACTGGTTCGCGTGTGCATGTATCACTGGTTCGCGTGTGCATGTATCACTGGTTCGTATAGTAATTATGCAGTAAGCTTACTGCAGACCTGTTTAATTTTATGATCTTGGTGACAGATATAAGATTTTGAGATACCTTTTACGTTTCTACGCCGAGACACGTCAGGAAAATGATTTGAAGAGACCCGGTTAAAAATATGTTTCTCCCAACCAATGAGGATGGGGGAGGTTGGTCGCCGAATGAAAATATTAAAACACCAGCACAGAAAGACTAGTGTGTTGGAATTAAATATTGCAGCAGGGATATCTTGCCAGCTATTTACGAAAGCACAAAGCATTAGTATGACGATAACCATGAAACATAGTGGTGATATTTTTGATATCCTTAATGACACGTGGCTCTGTTAGAGACTGTCCTCATAATTGTTGTAGAATTTATGAATAAGTGTTGGTAAAATTTGGTGAACCCCCCTTTCCCCCCCCCCCCCCCCAAATGCTGTCATATGAATCCTCAGTCCGTAGGTAATATATGGACTGCCCCTTAATTTGGCAGGGTGGGGGAAAAGGGTGTGAAAATATGTTTTTTTGCGTACGTTATACATATGGGTCCCATTGTCTAATCAACTCTAGCATTCAAATTCGGCCACATTGACAGACATGTACATTGCGTGGATGATTTTAATGCTATCTTTAATTTTAAATAGTTGCTCTTTTTTCAAGACTATATATTACACCCTATTCACAAGGGTAAAAATATTTCTCTTATCATCCTACTTTAAAATACATTTTTAACAAATTGAAATTACTTTTAATTTCAAATGCTAAAAGTCACATTATTCCTTAGATCCTTATATATTAAAACTCACGATGATCTCATTTTTTTATACAGAGAATAAACATTTAGATACTTCCCCCCATCATTTTTCAATGTAAGCAGAATGTACGTGTCAACGAATTTCAAAATCTCTAAATCTTTCTGCTTCGGATTCAGACAAAAGTCTTGTTAAGCTTTTTGTTTCGGATTTGGTTTCGGCCAAAAGTGCTTTTGAGTTTTTAGTCTGGTTTTGGTCAAAATCAGAAAATCACTTTCAGTCGGTCTCTAGTGTGAGTAAGGTGTGAGTAAGGTGTGAGTATTGTGTGAGTATTGTGTGAGTATGGTGTGAGTATGGTGTGAGTATGGTGTGAGTATGGTGTGAGTATGGTGTGAGTATGGTGTGAGTATGGTGTGAGTATGGTGTGTGTATGGTGCGAGTAGGGTGTGACTACTGTGTATGTACAGTGTGAGTGCTGTGTGAGTATGGTGTGAGTTGGGTGTGAGTATAGGTGTATGGTGTATGATGTGTGTATGGTGTGAGTACAGTGTGAGTATGGTGTGAGTATGGTGTGAGTTGGGTGCGAGTATAGGTGTATGGTGTATGATGTGTGTATGGTGTGAGTACAGTGTGAGTACGGTGTGAGTATGGTGTGAGTATGATGTGAGTTGGGTGCGAGTATAGGTGTATGGTGTATGATGTGTGTATGGTGTAAGTACAGTGTGAGTACGGTGTGAGTATGGTGTGAGTATGATGTGAGTTGGGTGCGAGTATAGGTGTATGGTGTATGATGTGTGTATGGTGTGAGTACAGTGTGTGTATGGTGTGAGTATGGTGTGTGTATGATGTGTGTATGGTGTGAGTACAGTGTGTGTATGGTGTGTGTATGGTGTGAGTAGAAGTGTGTGTATGGTGTGAGTACAGTGTGAGTATGGTGAGAGTGGGTTTGAGTAGGGCTTGAGTATGATGTGAATAGGGTGTAAGTACAGTGTGAGTAATGGTGTGTGTATAGTGTGGGTATGGTGTGGGTATGATTGTGCATGGTGTGAGTATGGTGTGAGCAGGGTGTGTATGGTATGTGTATGGTGTGATTATGGTGCCAAGTTATAAGACTCTCCTCACATTGCCAGGATACACAGACATTTCCCACTCAAGGTACAACATCCTCTATAGGAAATCCACACAGACTAATTTAAGCATTAGGGTGGCAGAATATGTGACAAAAATATGTTAAAGTTTTTGACATGTAACAATTCAGAACAGTTAATTTCCTGCTCATGTTCTTGAACACTTGTTAAATTAATGTTAGTTGCGCTAAATACCCTGTTAACACTGACCATTGTCATCTCCGCATAAATTGGGAGTACCCATTCCAGCAATATCGGCTGGAAATAAAACACAGAAAAGGACAAGATAATCGCAGATGCCCCAATGAAGATCTAAGAGTGTTTTTTTACTTATCTGCTTAAATATGTGAAACGTTATTGTGACTGTTATATGATAGCCATATTCTGTGTATTCATAACTATGAAAAATGTTCTCGAGCTTGAAACTAGACTGTTTTTGCTCCATGTTACTGATGGACAAAGCTCTGATATTTCTGGACATGACAATGTTTTTTCTGCATGAAGACAAGCAGGAGACAAGTTCCTGGAGTTGGAATTATAATACATAATTCTCTTATGTTTACAGGGGAGGAGGAACGTTCATTATTCAGTGGGGATGCATTCATTATTCAGAGGAAGGTGAATTTTGCCACAGAGAAGCAGAGTTAGTCAGAGAGAGTTGGAGTTAGTTAGTCAGAGAGAGTTGGAGTTAGTTAGTCAGGGAGAGTTGGAGTTAGTCAGAGAGAGTTGGACGACTTAACTGTAATATTTAAAAACAATTTTCTGCCTGACGTATCAATATTGTCAACATCTGCTTTCAAGTATTGCCCTTTTGTTTGTGTACTTAAACAGGGTGCTATTTTTTTTTACATGACACCACCATGGGGGGCTTAAATGATGAAATTATGTCCTCTTTTCGTGCACCACGTAGTCCTCTTTTCGTGCACCACGTAGTCCTCTTTTCGTGCACCACGTAGTCCTCTTTTCGTGCACCACGTAACATTCATTTAAAATTTGACGGGTGAACAACTTAATAAAGGGAGACCACAGAGATAACTTGCCACCACTTACAAGTTGGCTCCCCAAGTTCCACCTCAGGATCCACTCCTGATGAAAGCCTGGAAGGTTTATCCTGTAAGGAGACAAAAGAAGGAAACCAAAGAGTAAACCAAGATCAAATAAAACAAGATCTTTCCATCAAAACTTCTCCCAAAAACCTTTCATCCACTCCAAGATCTTTCCATCAAAATTATTCCTGAAAACCATTCATCCACTACATTATCTTTCCGTCAAAATTTCTGAAAACCTATTGTGATTTTTCTGTCAAAACTATTTCTGAAAACATTTCATCCACTACATGATACTTTCATCACAACTATTCCTGAAAATCTTTCCTCCATAAACATACTAGTCTATTATTTCTATACATCTCCCCCACATACTAGTCTATTATTTCTATACATCTCCATATTTGAAACCTGTGAGCTGAGATTTTTGAGGACCAGAAACAATAAGTTGACAGAAGTTTTTTAATTGAACAGATTTTTGTCCCCTATCAAAGTCTTGAGATGTAGATGAACATTGAGGACTGCTGAAGGATCAACTCCAAGACAATCACACTTGATGAGGACACACTGGACACTGACCACTGCACACTTGATGAGGACACACTGGACAATGACCACTGTTAAATGCATAATTTGAGGAAAACACCCTGGACAGTGACCATTGTTAAACAAAAGAGGTCTCAGGATCTAACCATGGTATACTTACAGTAACATGTATTTCCACCTCATCAGCACCCTGGTGATCATCATAGTTTTCAACAGCCACCTCCATGCCCTGATCTAAAGCAGTGTGGATGACCTGCATTAAAAGGAGACAAAGGATATGTTTTACAGATAATGGGAAATATATGGTGATAAGTGTTTTAAGTCTACAGTTGAATCCATAATTACTGGTCTTTGGAATTGTGATTCTATAATATGGGCCGCCTATAAGTAGGTTTTCTAAATGAAAATTTTGAAATGAAATGTAATAAAATTCAATAATTCCCCTAAACAGAGCTTGGCTTAATCAGAACAGAACCACCAATTATTTTACTTCGCTATCTCCAGTTGTAAGAAAGTTATAAATTTTTAAAAACTTGGGAACAGGGTCAAATTTTTGATGATATGAATGTGCAGTTTTGACACCAGCTATCTTCTAAAATAACTCAGTTGCAGCTTTCAAATGTCTTGCACACTCAGCCAGTTACACATATAACAAACTCAATTTTGTTCAGGGTTGTCACAAAGATGTCAATAAAATAATTATACAAAACAAAAATGAGCGCAAGCACAATTTGACAAATTATGAAAAGGGAGACAAAAAGTCAATTTTAGTTCATTTTAAAAAAATCCTTAACAACTAACTGAGTTAGATATATTATTTTTAGATAATGTTAAAGGAATTCTAAAGTATAATATAAGATTCTTTTATTGATCCATATAAATGGAAACAGATGATTCAATAATATGGGCCTATAAGATAAGATAAGATAAGATTCTTTTATTGATCCATAGGAAATGTGTTGATTACATTAAAAAATATTCATATTCAACAAATCAAAAATTTAAAAAAAACAAACAAAGACTGTAACAAATATAATTTTTTAAACTCAGATGGAATTCCCTTAGAAAATGTGATCATATAATACAGACATACCAGAGATTACACTAGGATTGTCTGAGATTGCATTGGTCAAGAATTATTTCAGATAACATCTGATGAACTTACCTGAGATGGTGTTGGTTTGGCATTCGGATCCTCTGGGGCTACACCAAATGTTAAGGTGGTTGGCAGAGCATGGTCACCTTTCAAATCTTCTTCTTCATCATCCTCAAACAGGTAATAGTCGCCAGCTCGAATGGCTGAAAGAAAAAGACAGATATTTCAATTTAACTGTTAAATCATTGTGAACGTCTGACAAATATAGTTACCTCCCCTCAGACTCAGTCATCTCCCCTTATACATAGTTAACAGAGCACTGTGCCAGGTCATGTGACCAGACATCAGATAACAGTACACTGTGCCAGATCATGTGACCAGATAACAGAGCGCTCTGTCAGATCATGTGACCAGACATCAGATATCAGTCTAACAAATCCACTCCAGCTCCTCCCATCAAACTGACTTGGATTAATGACAGTTTTTTTTTGTTTTTTTTCCATTTAATATTTTCTCATACTGAAAATTGTTAATATTTGAGTTGTTCAAAACAATAATAGAGTAGAGTCAGGGGCAATAATTCCGGTTACCCACCCTGGAAGTGTTCCTCTGGCTCTTTGAAGTCTTTCTTTAACTTTGCTTGTTTCTTCTTGAGAGCCTTCATCTGTTTCTTGATGTTGATGAGAATCTGTCTCTCCTGCTCATTCTGTCTGTTCACCTCTCTGATCATGATTCTGTTGATCAGCTCCGCTCCCCTGTGGAACACATTTCACGCAAACATTCACTGACACAGTGGACACAGGCAGAATTGTGGACACACAGAGTTATAGACACAGAGAGATTTTTTGATGTCATATTGAGTCACAGACAGAAGCAGACTGGCAGACACATAAATGTTGACATTAAAAAAATGGTAGATACGGATAGAATTGTAGATCAACAGAAATGTAGACACAGATAGAATTGTAGACTGATAGCATTGTTGATACATATAGAGTTGGAGGCACAAACAGAAATGTAGACACAGATAGACTTGTAGACTGATAGAAGTAGATAGACTTTTTGGTCCTGATAATGAATGGTAAACCAGGTTAACACCAGGATAAGACCAAGACAAGACTAAGACAAGACCAGGACAATATCAGGACAAGACCAGGACAAGACCAAGACAAGACTAAGACAAGACAAGGAAAATATCAGGACAAGACCAAGGCAAGACTAAGACAAGACCAGGACAATATCAGGACAAGACCAAGGCAAGACCAGGACAAGACCAGGACAATACAGTTGCAGTTTTCACTAACTGACCGTGAAACTAAATTATTCTGGGCCTGAAGCGTATCCACAATGTGCCTGAAGTAATGGGAAGAGTAGACCCGACGCTGGAACAACAGGAATGTAAGACAAACAACATCCCACGCCAGGCCGGCGTCATCTTCTTCCACTGAACAAGCTGTGGTTGTCACTACATGGGATTGGTTAAAGTCAATGGTTACAACAACAGAATACAACAACAGAATACATCAATTAAATAGAAATAATACATCTTCAGGTCCCATTCCATGGCTTTAATACTTGATTACTTTATGATGGGTTTAATACTTGATTACTTTATGATGGGTTTAATACTTGATTACTTTATGATGGGTTTAATACTTGATTACTTTATGATGGGTTTAATACTTGATTACTTTATGATGGGTTTAATACTTGATTACTTTATGATGGGTTTAATACTTGATTACTTTATGATGGGTTTAATACTTGACTTTATGATGGGTTTAATACTTGATTACTTTATGATGGGTTTAATACTTGATTACTTTATGATGGCTTTAATACTTGATTACTTTATGATGGGTTTAATACTTGATTACTTTATGATGGGTTTAATACTTGATTACTTTATGATGGGTTTAATACTTGACTTTATGATGGGTTTAATACTTGATTACTTTATGATGGGTTTAATACTTGATTACTTTATGATGGGTTTAATACTTGATTACTTTATGATGGGTTTAATACTTGATTACTTTATGATGGGTTTAATACTTGACTTTATGATGGGTTTAATACTTGATTACTTTATGATGGGTTTAATACTTGACTTTATGATGGGTTTAATACTTGATTACTTTATGATGGGTTTAATACTTGATTACTTTATGATGAGTTTAATACTTGATTACTTTATGATGGGTTTAATACTTGATTACTTTATGATGGGTTTAATACTTGATTACTTTATGATGGGTTTAATACTTGACTACTTTATGATGGGTTTAATACTTGATTACTTTATGGGTTTAATACTTGATTACTTTATGATGGGTTTAATACTTGATTACTTTATGATGGGTTTAATACTTGATTACTTTATGATGGGTTTAATACTTGATTACTTTATGATGGGTTTAATACTTGATTACTTTATGATGGGTTTAATACTTGATTACTTTATGATGGGTTTAATACTTGATTACTTTATGATGGGTTTAATACTTGATTACTTTATGATGGGTTTAATACTTGATTACTTTATGATGTGTTTAATACTTGATTACTTTATGATGAGTTTAATACTTGATTACTTTATGATGGGTTTAATACTTGATTACTTTATGATGGGTTTAATACTTGATTACTTTATGATGGGTTTAATACTTGATTACTTTATGACATGTTTCTTCATTGCCTTTCAGTTTTCAAAAGAATAGGATCAGAATATTTCAAAATCCAAAACTTTATGTCTTTAAATGTATCATTAATTTAGTTTGCTTCCTAAAGCTTAGTGTTGGACTCACCGGGAGATTTAACATCAGAGAGCAAGCAGTTGATGCCAAACAGCTGCACCAACCAGCACTGCTTGTTCTCAATGAGGATGTTCAGATAGACACAACCAACCAGCTGAAAGTTAAGAGCATATTTAATGACATGTCCCATTTAGGGAAACTGATAATGTCATAACAAATGGACTCATGTGGAGCTCAAAAAACTTTGTACTTCTTTTCACTGTACTAAACTCAAGTAATCTACTTCTTATCACTATACTAAACAAGTAATCTACTTCTTATCACTATACTAAACTCAAGTAATCTACTTCTTATCACTATACTAAACTCAAGTAATCTACTTCTTATCACTATACTAAACTCAAGTAATCTACTTCTTATCACTATACTAAACTCAAGTAATCTACTTCTTATCACTATACTAAACTCAAGTAATCTACTTCTTATCACTATACTAAACTCAAGTAATCTACTTCTTATCACTATACTAAACTCAAGTAATCTACTTCTTATCCCTATACTAAACTCAAGTAATCTTATCACTATGCTAAACTCAAGTAATCTACTTCTTATCGCTATGCTAAACTCAAGTAATCTACTTCTTATCGCTATGCTAAACTCAAGTAATCTACTTCTTATTACTATACTAAACTCAAGTAATCTACTTCTTATCACTATACTAAACTCAAGTAATCTACTTCTTATCACTATACTAAACTCAAGTAATCTACTTCTTATTACTATACTAAACTCAAGTAATCAATGTCTTTTCCCTATACTAAACTGTCTTTAGTCAGTGTTGTCACACTGTGGAGTTGTCTTACTGGTTTAAACAGAAAGGTTAATAGAAACAGTACCTGAAGTGCAGTCTTGAGAAACAAAACAAAAATACAGTAGCCTATCAGATAGTTCCACCTTGAGAAGTAAAAGAAAAAACAAATGGTTGTAGAAATGATGATATAGGAAAAATTCATTTCAATCAAGAAAACATTTTAAAAATTTTTTGCTGTGGCACATTATAATTATTTGGGCCTAAACATCAGCTGACTTTTGGGCCTAAACATCAGCTGACTTTTGGGCCTAAACATCAGCTGACTTTTGGGCCTAAACATCAGCTGACTGTGCTAGCCTGCCATGCACACAACAGGAAGAAAGTGAGGCCCCAATATGAAACTTTTTCCATAAGATTTCATTATGCTGGTAACCATGAAATTAAAAAAACTTACATTCTCAGCAGTGATCGAAGTGGTTTGAGGAAAAACTCCTTCCCGTACCACATGAAGCAGAAAACGGCAATGACATAAATCAGGGAGAAGATGTTAATTCTCGTGGCCCCTGTCACAAATATGATTGCCATAGTTACCCAGAACATGTTCTCAAAGACGATATATTTCAAGAGGTTGATGCCCTTGCTGTGGACAAGGCATGCATTTAATGATGTATAAAATTGATGAAGCAATGTCAAGTAAACAGATAGTGACATGGAATAGTTTATGGACTTGTAATGTCAAGTAAACAGATAGTGACATGGAATAGTTTATGGACTTGTAATGTCAAGTAAACAGATAGTGACATGGAATAGTTTATGGACTTGTAATGTCAAGTAAACAGATAGTGACATGGAATAGTTTATGGACTTGTAATGTCAAGTAAACAGATGGTGACATGGAATGGTTTATGGACTTGTAATGTCAAGTAAACAAATGACAAGATTTAAAGACCTAATTGTGGACAGCAACAACAAAAAAAAGACATAAATTAAAAATGTATCTAAAAAATATTGTATCTATATTTTAACAATGACTTTTTGTGGCTAGCAATCAATGGGCGGATACTAGGTGAAACGTCAACAATCAATGGGCTGATACTAGGTGAAAGGTCAACAATCAATGGGTGGATACTAGGTGAAAGGTCAACAAGGTTTCCTAATTAAATTATAATAAAGATTAAAACCAAATACTTATTTCTGACCATACAAAAATGTTTTGTTCCCCCCTGAATTAGTCTGCTGAACTGAACAGTATGGAAAAGTAGAAAATGACTCACAGTTGGACACAAGTAGAAAATGACTCACAGTTGGACACAAGTAGAAAATGACTCACAGTTGGACACAAGTAGAAAATGACTCATAGTTGGACACAAGTAGAACATGACTCACGGTTGGACACAAGTAGAAAATGACTCATAGTTGGACACAAGTAGAAAATGACTCACAGTTGGACACAAGTAGAAAATGACTCACAGTTGGACACAAGTAGAAAATGACTCACAGTTGGACACAGGTAGAAAAAGACTCACAGTTGAACACAAGTAGAAAAAGACTCACAGTTGGACACACATAGAAAATGACTCACAGTTGGACACAAGTATAAAATGACTCACAGTCTGACACAAGTAAAAAAATGACTCACAGTTGGACACAGGTAGAAAAAGACTCACAGTTGGACACAGGTAGAAAAAGACTCACAGTTGGACACAAGTAGAAAATGACTCATAGTTGGACACAAGTATAAAATGACTCATAGTTGGACACAAGTAGAAAATGACTCATAGTTGGACACAAGTAGAAAATGACTCATAGTTGGACACAAGTAGAAAATGACTCATAGTTGGACACAAGTAGAAAAAGGACTCACGTCAGATCCAGAGTGAAGTCCTCACATAGATTTGGTTTATCCTGTTCCACATCATCAAGAATGTCTGCATTATCTCCCCCTCCATAGCTAATCATTTTCTCATCGTTGAGCTCCACACTAAAGACATACGATTGCAGACTCACTAACAGTAACTGAAGGAAGTCAGCTGAGGATAGATGCATCAGTCAAAAATGTTAAGTTATCACTTGCACTAACTTGTACCTAGAACAAATATTTCAGATTGATTAGAACAGAACTCAACATACAGTACTAGCTTGTACCTAGATCAAATATTTCAGATTGATTAGAACAGAACTCAACATAATACTAGCTTGTACCTAGATCAAATTTTTTAGATTGATTACAGTAACATACAGTAAAACGCTTCACATAACATACATGCATAGAATTTCCATTACCGACTATATTTTAAATTTTAACCCCTTTTCAAATCCACCCCCCCCCCCAAACCCCATGAGAAGCTGTGAATTCTAAAGAAGATCCTTGACCCATGTCTTAATGAACTTGGATGAGTGAATCGTTTGAACCCTGTAAACCTGGGGACAAGTTAAAGCTACAGTGATGATGACATGATCCTATGCTCACCTGTGTACCAAGTGGCCTCATCTATAACTCACCTATAAGTTTAGCGGCGTGGGGTGGGTTATAGTAATCAGGTAGAAACAGCCACTGCTTTAAGTTCTCCGTCACGTCATTGTTGGGGACCCAAGGGTACTCTGTTGAGTGATGCGAGGAAAAGCCAAGGTTAAAACCATTGTCAAGGTCATTTGATCAAATCCATACCCTACACAGTGGTTGACATATCCATGCCCCACACTGTGGTTGACATATCCATACCTTAAACTGTGGTTGAAATATCCATACCCTACAGTCTGGTTGACAGATCCATACTCTACACTGTGGTTGAAATATCCATATCCTTCACTGTGGTTGACATCCATACCCTACACTGTAGTTGACATATCCATCCCTACACTGTGGTTGACATATCCAATATCCAGCTGATACCCAAAAAGATCTGGACATTTCATGAACAATTACAGGAAGGTCTTCTCATCCCATTATGTTTAATAAGTACATTAGCGTAGAATTGGATGGATACGTATGATTTTCACATATCAAATCTAAAGACAAACAGCTGGAGTATGACACATTTTAACCATAACGATATTACAAAATAATTCCCATATACCACAGTTTTCATTTTTACATTTTTACGTACAAATAGGCAACCCCACTGACCTATACAGCTGCCGATAGGAAACCCAAGTACGACAAGGAATTGAACTGCTAACATTACGGCCAGCGTTAACTTGTAGAGAGGCCATATTCTGGCAATAGTTTTCCTGGACAACATCATGAGGGCAGCAACCATGAGTATGTATAAAACTGACATGTTGTCCACACGAATG
Organism: Omphiscola glabra; assembly: GCA_964017045.1. Classification (NCBI taxonomy): domain Eukaryota; kingdom Metazoa; phylum Mollusca; class Gastropoda; family Lymnaeidae; genus Omphiscola; species Omphiscola glabra. The sequence goes on from OZ024800.1 coordinate 4,025,506, forward strand.
CTGACTGTCACAGCTGTCATTACATAGCAACACTGAAAGTTAGAGATGTGACATTTAGTGGAAACAAGTATTTCATGGTCAAAAATTACCTAGGACAAACTAAATCATGATTTTCAATGTGAAATGGCTGGATTTTATGTGCAACCTGAGACCATCATGTACTGACCATCATTAACCTGAGACCATCATGTACTGACCATCATTAACCTGACACGATCATGTACTGACCATCATTAACCTGACATGATCATGTAATGACCATCATTAACCTGACATGATCATGTACTGACCATCATTAACCTGACATGATCATATACTGACCATCATTACAGATGTGCATCATCTTTCATTGCCTCCAAATTGTCAAGATAACGCGGAGCATTATAATGAAAACTTAATTCACATCTCTAGATATATTTAATTTTTTTTTCTGTTTGACTTGATAGACCCCATGACCTATTTAATCTGTTCAATTTCTGTTTGACTTGATAGACCCAATGACCTATTTAATCTATTCCATTTCTGTTTGACTTGATAGACCCAATGACCTATTTAATCCATTTCATTAATTTTTTTACTTGATAGACCCAATGACCTATTTAATCTATTCCATTTCTGTTTGACTTGATAGACCCAATGACCTATTTAATCTGTTTCATTTCTGTTTGACTTGATAGACCCAATGACCTATTTAATCTATTCCATTAGTTTTTTGACTTGATAGACCCAACTACCAATTTATCTATTCCATTTCTGTTTGACCGGAGAGACTTAACTTCAAACCTCAAACAAAAATGGCAACAGACCAGCACAAACCTCAAGACCAAATTTGTAAAAGAAATAGTTGGTGAAGTATTTGATGCACATGACGATTCCTTTGTCTGCATCCTTCCTGGTGATAGTTGTGAAGATGATGCCATGGATCGGCTTCTGGACATTAGGCTTGTTGTAGTACTGTCTCTGATGGTAGCGGATGATGCTCTCACACGCTATCAGAACCAGGATTATGATGTAGAACTGGAGAAGAAAACATACGTCATAGCAGCTCATCTACGGAGAGTGTGATGGTCAGTCTTTAAAAGATTCTCATTTGCTACATGGGCCTTATCTTAAAATTACTATTAGAAAACTAATCAAATTTGCAGAGCACCACAAGGGATATAAGATCCCAGAAAATGATATGATCCCAGAAGGTGATATAAGATCCCAGAAAGTGATATAAGATCCAAGAAAGTGATATAAGATCCCAGAAAGTAATATAAGATCCTAGAAAGTGATATAAGATCTCAGAAAGTGAAATAATATCCCAGAAAGTGATATAAGATCCCATGAAAGTGATACAAGATCCCAGAAAGTGATATAAGATCCCAGAAAGTGATATAAGATCCCAGAAAGTGATATAAGATCTCATGAAAGTGATATAAGATCCCATGAAAGTGATACAAGATCCCAGAAAGTGATATAAAATCCCATGAAAGTGATATAAGATCCCATGAAAGTGATACAAGATCCCAGAAAGTGATATAAGATCCCAGAAAGTGATATAAGATCCCATGAAAGTGATATAAGATCCCTTATATAGGATTTATTGTTTGGCACAGGCAAAATTGTATTTTAATATGCATGAGATCAAAAGAAGAAATTAAAACTGTTAATTAAGGTGACATCCCTTGATAATTTGAAAGCGTACTGTAGCAAAGTTTATTTCCACTGAGAGCATTTAAGTGTTTAGTAGCAAAGTTTATTTCCACTGAGAGCATTTAAGTGTTTAGTAGCAAAGTTTATTTCCACTGAGAGCATTTAAGTGTTTAGTAGCAATGTTTATTCCCGCTGACAGTATGAACATATAAAGTATAAAGTTATACCCTCATATAGTAGGCCAGTGATATTTTCCTGTCATGAATCTTGTCCAGACCAAACCACAATGCATTGTCTGACTCCTTTGTCACATTGGTCGTAACATTGTTGCTGACATCTGTGTGCTGAAACAAACATGGACTCCAGTATTAATATGTTCAACCAATCAGTTGTGTTCTTTGGTCAACCAATCAGTTGTGTCTCTTTGGTCAACCAATCAGTCGTGTTATTTTGGTCAATCAATCAGTCGTGTTATTATGTCAATAAATCAGTTGTGCTTGACATGACGACATAAAATCATAATACAAGCTGGATTCAAATAACTATTATCATATAACAAAATACATTAAGTGTGTCTTATAACTAGTACAAATATGGCCACTTATTGTGAATTTCTTATCGCTGGTACAAAAGAATGTAAGCCCAACTTACAGTACAGTTTGTTATCCAGTATTTGGTCTCCACCAGGTTTAGCTGGTATATCATTTTGGCCAGTATGATGACGACTGTCCAGAACTGCGCCAAGTGCGACAACAATCGCTGGGCTTTAGGGATGGGCACCAGGACAGATAAGATTATGACGTAAACTGCCGTCAGGGCAGACACCTGTAGGAGAGAAAAGTTGAGATGACAGAATGTATGTACAGACTGTATGTCATACAATGTGAATAAATTTCTCAATGCTCAAACTTGTACAGGTGCTTCCTTCTTTGATCGCAGAATGCCACTAAGACCTACCTGAAAGCAACAAAATGTATTTCATTTGTGTACAGCTAAAAAAATATATATATATTTTGAGGTAATATCTCACCTCATTGATAACTGATACCACTTTACTTGAAATGAATGGATCACAGACAGGCTGTAAAGCTACATGTGGGGGGTGAAAGGTGTGACATCACTGAAGGTATACATAACTAAACATGGAGGCGAAAGATCTTACCTCATTGACAGATACCACGATGATCATGAGAGTGATGAGCTTAAAGGAGTGAATCTCTCCCAGCCTCCAGAGTTTAATTGTGAACCTGTGCCAGATGGACAGTGCCGAGACAACTTTATTTTTCAACCAATTCCTCGTGCTGAATCCTGAAGTCAGACCAAAACAACAGAATGTTATGGAATGCAATGTTACACACTCAAGAGCCGATATTGGACTACAACTTTTACTCTCGTTAAACATTTTCTAAACTCGTAAGTTTAAAAATGATTATCTTAATAAGAATGTTTATCCATGCCAAGGGAAATTTTTATGTACAATGTAATCAGGACACATATCCATTTATTAAGAATCAATAAAATAATAATTTCCCTTGGCATGGATAAACATTCTGATTAACCCATTCAATCCCAGGCGCTCATAAATGTATTAGAGCTTTGTTACAGTCCAACTCATGGTGTGATGTATGATGCAATTAGAAGTTATCTACAGCAACATACCAATAACTGTGGATAAAACAGAAGCAGATAATAAAAAGTCGCTGGACTCATTCAAAGCCGCCAGCATTTCCTATATGCTTCATTAGAAGATCTAAATATATATATTAACAACTTACATTGTATTTATGGTAGGTTAATGAATAGATACTTTGGGATCTGTTATAATTCAATGCAATGGTGGGTGCATGGGTGGGTCTGTTGATGGGTGGGTGGGGTGGTGGGTGGGTGGGTGGGTTCGAGGGTTGGTGGGTGGGTTCGAGGGTTGGTGGGTGGGTTCGAGGGTTGGTGGGTGGGTTCGAGGGTTGGTGGGTGGGTCAAGGGAGAAGATGGGAGGAGGGTGAGGGTGGTGGTGGTGGTAAGTAGAATGAGGGTTGTTTAACAGGACTCACTTTTGACATCAGGCCCAGGACTGGCTGAGTTGTTGTCATCTTCATCTTCTGTCATGTTCTGAGCAAGTCTTTCATCATCACTGCCGTGATTCAGGTTCACATCCCCGGTACCAATCCTGAAGGCAAGTTTTAGAATCAGGTCTTAGTGGAGTAATAGACAGACTTACATTTACTGAGTTTAACACCAGCCCTCTAAACTTACTTGTACCAGACTAGCAATGACTTTAACAACAGCCCTCTAGACTTACTTCTACTGGTCAATAGCAATGACTTTAACAACAGCCCTCTAGACTTACTTGTAATGGTCACTAGCAATGACTTTAACAACAGCCCTCTAAACTTACTTGTACTGGTCATTAGCAATGACTTTAACAACAGCCCTCTAGACTTACTTGTACCGGTCACTACCACAGAGTTTAACAACAGCCCTCTAGACTTACTTGTACCAGACTAGCAATGACTTTAACAACAGCCCTCTAGACTTACTTGTACCGGTCACTAGCAATGACTTTTACAACAGCCCTCTAAACTTACTTGTACCGGTCACTACCACAGAGTTTAACAACAGCCCTCTAGACTTACTTGTACTGGTCACTAGCAATGACTTTAACAACAGCCCTCTAGACTTACTTGTACCGGTCACTACCACAGAGTTTAACAACAGCCCCCCTAAACTTACTTGTACCGGTCACTTGCACTGAGCTTAAGGAAGGGCGTGTGGAAGTAGCGTAGCTGTAGGATGACAAATACGAGGAAGCTGGTTGGAGTTAACAGCTTGACGAACAGGCCGGTGGTGTCGTAGCGCTCCAGTCCAATGTCTTTCAGCCTGGGAGAGAACACCGTGGTTAGCATGAAGAGAGATAAAACTGCCCCTAACAAGCCTGCTTGACTATAATACATTCAGACATGACCTGCACCTCAACATTTACACAATACATGTCTCTATTAGTTTCACAGTAACTCGTTTATGCTTATAGCATCAATTATTTTCCTTAACATCTGCCTCATCAAAGCTCAAATGGAAAGGTCATCTGTGCATAAGTCTCATTTGGCAAGTTGTTAAAGAAAAATCATTTGACATAACTTGAGACAAAAATACAGCCATCATGCGGGCCAGATTCAACTGAATGTTTGAGAAGGCTAGATTCAACTGAAAGTTTGAGAGGGCTAGATTCAACTGAATGTTTGAGAGGGCCAGATTCAACTGAATGTTTGAGAGGGCTAGATTCAACTGAATGTTTGAGAGGGCTAGATTCAACTGAAGGTTTGAGAGGGCTAGATTCAACTGAATGTTTGAGAGGGCTAGATTCAACTGAAAGTTTGAGAGGGCTAGATTAAACTGAAGGTTTGAGAGGGCTAGATTCAACTGAAAGTTTGAGAGGGCTAGATTCAACTGAAAGTTTGAGAGGGCTAGATTCAACTGAAGGTTTGAGAGGGCTAGATTCAACTGAATGTTTGAGAGGGCTAGATTCAACTGAAGGTTTGAGAGGGCTAGATTCAACTGAAGGTTTGAGAGGGCTAGATTCAACTGAATGTTTGAGAGCTTGAACTAAAGACAAAACTGACTGTATGAAAGAAATGACTGATGGCAGAAATGGCTGATAGAAATGACTGATGAAAGAAATGACTGATGACATAAATGACTGATGAAAGAAATGACTTATGAAAGAAATGACTGATGAAAGAAATGACTGATGAAGGAAATGACTGATGGCAGAAATGACTGATGGCAGAAATGACTGATGAAAGAAATGACTGATGACAGAAATGACTGATGGCAGAAATGACTTATGGCAGAACTCACCATTTCAAAAACATTTACTCTCTCTCAACCATTTATACAAATAATTAACTTAACAAAAAGTCCTCTTAGTCCTCCATATCTAAGACCTGGAAATACACTCCAAGAATTAAGATGTGACCCTTTGAAATAATTCCTTTATTTTAGATGCGCCTGTATCTTACAATAAAGTATGTGCCTGTATCTTACAATAAAGTATGTGCTTGTATCTCACAATAAAGTATGTGCCTGTATCTTACAATAAAGTATGTGCCTGTATCTCACAATAAAGTATGTGCCTGTATCTTACAATAAAGTATGTGCCTGTATCTTACACTAAAGTATGTGCCTGTATCTTACAATAAAGTATGTGCCTGTATCTTACACTAAAGTATGTGCCTGTATCTCACAATAAAGTATGTGCCTGTATCTTACAATAAAGTATGTGCCTGTATCTCACAATAAAGTATGTGCCTGTATCTTACAATAAAGTATGTGCCTGTATCTTACACTAAAGTCCCATGTTTTGTCAGTTTGTATAAGTGCAAGGCAGACCTACAGTGTATCATCAAAGCCAGTGAAATTTGTCCAGTACGTGTGGAACTGTTCAAACTGGTAGGTGTAGATGATAATGAGAATAAATATGGAGTAGATGATGACAATCCACCAGAAAATGTAGTTCAAACGTCTCCAGATGGTAAAGTTCAGCTGGAAAAAATTTGGGAGGTGGGGGTTAAAAATGTTGGGTGATGTGATGTTCTATTACTGTCTAGTAGAGAAAACTGAACATAGCATGCACATTAACTAGATAACATTCACCTTAGATAACAAGCCTAAGTATAACCAAGGAAATTATAACTAACACATTTAATTTCATTTAAAAACCTATTCCAATTTACGTTAAACAATTGTTAAAAGATTAATTCCGTTTCAAAGTTTTGTGCATGTCTTCTTGTGTGACTGAAGATTTAGGAAATTGTTTCAAACTCACCTGAAAAACAAGGACAAAGAATAAGAAGAGAAACATGTAGATGATCCTGTAGATGACAACATCTTGAAGGGAGATAACTGCCATCATTATAGCACAGAAGATAATCCAGTACTTGCACAGGAGGACCCACAAGAAGTGCCCTAAGAGATGACGAGCAGCAGGCAAAGAGAGACATGCATTAATGTCATGGGAGATAAAAACATAAATCTAAAGATAATTTGAAATTAATAAGCGTGAAAATGATGAGAAGTTTAGTGGAAAGAAATACTGCAACAAAAAAAGTCTTAATCCAAAAGATTTTAAGTGACATCACAACATGTAGCGTGCAGTTGGTTAATCAACACAAATAAGCTTCATAAGCAAAACACATTAGTGGCAGTGTTAGCTTGAATAAATTATGTGAATACACATGTGCCATGCAATTTGTAGACAGAAGCTTGTCTTAAAGTGTGTTCATCTCAATGAATAAGGAATCATGTGCTGTCCTTTGTTTTCCTTTTCAAAATTTGATTGGCAGTCACAATGATTGGCAGTCACACCCCCCAGGGCTAAGCTGAAAAGTAATCATTGTTTAAAAACTATTTAAAAGAAGACAGAAGATCATGTGGCAAAGGTACTACCAAGTACTCATGAAAGATATCAGCCAATGGATATATATGCCAGAAAATCCAACCCAGTTGAAAGTATGCAAGACATTGGAAGGGGAGATGAAGCGCATTGCAGAATCAGGAAGTATAAGCGTATGGCACCTCTGATGGCAAGTCATAATAATAGAAGGTACAGATATGGCACCTCTGATGGTAAGTCATAATAAAGAAGGTACAAATCTCCGATGATTATAATCTGATTTCAGTATATACCCAATGCACCCAGACCAATAAAAACCAAAGAGCTTGGAGAATACAAATAATAGATACTTGTGTGTACCCGATGGAATAGATACTTGTGTGTACCCGATGGAATAGATACTTGTGTGTACCCGATGGAATAGATACTTGTGTGTACCCGATGGAATAGATACTTGTGTGTACCCGATGGAATAGATACTTGTGTGTACCCGATGGAATAGATACTTGTGTGTACCCGATGGAATAGATACTTGTGTGTACCCGATGGAATAGATACTTGTGTGTACCCGATGGAATAGATACTTGTGTGTACCCGATGGAATAGATACTTGTGTGTACCCGATGGAATAGATACTTGTGTGTACCCGATGGAATAGATACTTGTGTGTATCCGATGGAATAGATACTTGTGTGTACCCGATGGAATAGATACTTGTGTGTACCCGATGGAATAGATACTTGTGTGTACCCGATGACTAAAATTTTGTTAAACTTGAAAAGAGACTCAACTCTTTACATCTAAAATCCTTAACGATTGAATTTATCACAGATGTACTCACTTAGTTAATATTTCATTAAATAGATATCACAGATGTACTCACGTAGTTAACTTGAAGGATATTTCATTAAATAGATATCACAGATGTTGCAATTTATTTTGTTGAAATTAGAACATATAATTTATTTTTTTGACCTTCTCAACTGTTTGCTGGTAATGCTACGATTCAAGTTTTAACTAGACATTTGTATGCATATTAACGTCTGCCGGTCAAAACTGGGTCAAGCGGGGTCATCATACCTATGAATATCATCGTCTTGCTGTCCTGCGCTCGTTCTTGGTGATCCAGCGGCACTGAGGACAGTTGTTAAAAATAGAACGCACAGAATAAGAGCACAACAGTTAGGGGTTTTTCATGTTCTATTCAAACAACTCTTTCCACTCACAATGACTCATCTACTTCTCAAAAAATACTTCAAATGTATTTATACCAGTGCTTTTCTTTTGTGTGTAAGATTTACCATATTTCCAAGGGATAAATGAGTTGAACCAAACTATACATAGACTAAAACCAATATTTGCAGCCTATTAAAATGTAGAATAAATGAAAATCTTATTTAATTCTTTATCTGTTTCATCAGCCTGGTAAAATCTTTTATGCTGACAGATGGAGTGATTTAGATGCAATTATTAAGATGAGACTACAGTCCTGAAGTCATTATATACAGACAGTAGTTTGATTCTTTGCTACAGATGTAATCTCATGATATTTTTAGAGATAGTTTTTAAATCTTGAAATAAGCATAAAAGTCAAAGCACTGATATTTTTACTATACTTAACAGCTTTATATAACATTTGATAGCATTGACAAAACATGATGTTAAAAATAATTAATTTCAGAATTGTATCCCTAAAAGTCATTTTCTTCAACAAATCAATCTTGGATGATATGGTTACATGTCTCTTTAATGATAGGCCTATATTGTGTGCAGTGTTGGAAAAAATGTAACTAAGTCTTGCATAACAAAATGTATGAAATACTTGCTCTTTTTTTCAAATGCCTATATATAAGAACTCAAATTCCTGTTCAATATAAATATTGTGTACATATCTCATATTTTGTGAGTAGAAAAATTCCATATCTTAAAATATGAGGGATATAACTAAATTTGTCTGATATTTAAAAGTTGTTTTTTCAAGTTGGAAATCTATTTAAATGCATAAATATGAATTTGCATGGAAGACTTTATTTTAAAAGAAAATTTAAAATGTTAGAAAGGGAAAAAAATCAATGCAAAAGTCTAAAGGAAATCAAATGTCAGAATCTTAAACATTTGAAGAAATTTAACTTTGTATGCAATAACTTGAATCTGTGATGTAATTTCTTGCACAGAAGATACTGAAAAGGTTTGAAAGAGGGTTAATGCTTGCACAGCAGATACTGACAAGGTTTGAAAGAGGGTAAATTCTTGCACAGAAGATACTGAAAACGTTTGAAAGAGGGTAAATGCAGCTGAGTATGAGATCTTGAATAGAATCATCATCCAGATAATTGTTTAAAATGAGTTACTTTTTCAGCAATGCACGTGACTTATTCCATGCATGAAAAGAAACAAACCAGTTCAAAGAGACTTCAATAAAAATGTCTTGACTGTTTAGACATAGTGCATATTTGGACCCATGTCAAATGAATCACTTCAAAATGCTGAGTAGAATGAGACAGAATTTTTTGTATTGCTATTTAAAACCAGTTAGATGGATTATAAAAAAATTACAGAATTGAAGGGGAAGAATGGTTCTCATATTGAAGGGGAGACAAGTTCTCAATTTGTTTAACAGTTAATCAAAGACAAATTACAATGCATTAAAATCATAGGGGAAACAAAGGGCAATAGCTATGTATTAAAATCATGGTGGAAAGAAAGGGCAATAACTACTTTTATAACCATTGCCAAATAAAGACAAAAAGTAACTGTTTTTCTGGGAAATAAAACGAGATTAAGATTTCTTTGTCCCATCACAACTTCCACCGCTTACACACATTTACATACTCTGCACACACACACACATAGACAGGAGAAGTACACAGGGAATTAATGCATTGTGGTTAACGGTCAATGAAATAAGCAGTGAGAAAACAACAAGTCACGAGTCAAGTACAAAGTATAAATAACTCCATCACTCAAATATATCATAGTTTCATCAAAAAAATCTTTGCCTTTCCCAGCAAAACAAGACTATCTCTAATAAAGCTGACATGTGGGGGATGAACATTAACTGAGAATTTACTCATGTCAAAAGGGATAGTAAAAAAATAATCCTTCAACAACCCTGGGCCCATAGGTTATAGAGGGTAAAAGAATCAATTATATAGCTGGGGAAATTTGTTAGTAAACAAAAAAGAAGTAATAAAAGAATATCCAGTAATTTCTGTCAAAATATAAAGAAATATTTATTAGTGGATTTTTAAACATTTTCTGGACTAATTTGTACCTAGAGCTAATGACCTACTTCTATTTATTTATAAAAATATAGAATGGAACCTCTGCTCCATTTCCATCTTTGTCAGTGAAAAAAATAAGGAAGGATATATGGGCGGGACATTAGTTAAATATTTAATGTAATTACCTGCAACCTCTACCACGTCATGGGCCAGAGAAATAGATCAGATGCATAAAATATATGACATGATATGAAAGGGTGTGGCATGATATTCATATGAAAAAAAGGCGCATCAATCATATAGAATTAAAATATTTTACTTAGGAAAATAAATCATTGACTTTGTGAGTTGATTAAAAATGCCACAGTAATGGCACTTGTATGCAGAGGGCTCCTCAGGAAAGTAGAGCTGTCATATAAGTTCAGTGTATACCATTGTAAAGACAAATTTACAGATCAGTGTTAACAAATGTTGATTATAAGAAGTCATGTTAAACAGTTCAGCAATGGACAATGGCAGCATCTACAGCAGCAATCACAAAGCAGATAAACTGAGCAAACAATTGAGCTGCCATTTGAGGGGACAATCCTGTCATATGTACAGAAAAAGAAACTACACCAGCAATGGTCAAGCCGTGAAAGTTAAAACTTCTGGAACATCAGTTACAACTGAGCCGCCCCATGAGTGGCATGTCTGGGTTAACAGGATCAGAATGATGAGCAAGCAGGAAATAGTTTGCTCAAGTATTGAGCTGGTACATTGTTAAATTATAGAATGATTTTTAATTATAGATATTTTTAAGGTAAATCCAGCTGGAAGACTGCAGTGTGAGACAGAGCCAGCAAATTTATGATATCTTATGTGGTGGCTAACAAATTTTTAAAAGCTGTTATATTTCATAGGAGCCAGAACGATCAATACATTGATCGTGGGCCCTCAAAATATAGAAGTAGAAGATTACTTGTAAGAAATAAGTTAAATTTAAATAGAGGTAAAATTAAATGGATTGTACTTATTTAGTAGATTTAATTGAATTAATAGTAAACTAATTATAAAATATGTACTGCTGTTTAGTAGAATATATTTTGTTCTCAGCTTCAGTTATGTATGCTAGAGTAAAAAGAGTATAAATGGCCCAGCACAAATTATTAATTTTTTAATTAGCCCCTAATATTGAGATTATGGGTGTGTTGGTTTTTCTAATACTGGAAATGATCACGATGCTCTGTGGATAATTCAATGTTAAAATATGGGTTCTATAAACCCTGACAGTAAACATACACAACAGCAGTGCAGAGAAAGTGTAAGCAAAGCCCTGGGTTACAGACAACATCAAAAGAACAAGCATAAAAAATATAGTAACATAATGATTGCAAACCAAAACTCTTGATCACAAAGTTCAACTCAAAGGTTTTAACCAGTCAATTTAAATGAAATATCTCCAATGGAAAGTGGAGAAATTAAGTGATTTTTTTAACAAATTCATTGTAACAAATTGTATAATGTTTTTGTCTGTAATTTAACTTTTACTTCTTTATTTAGTCATCATTTTCATTGAAAGTTTTGATCCAATTAACTTTCTATCTTTATAACTGTTACCCCAAATGTTTCTAATTTGACCATCTATCTTTATAACTGTTACCCCAAATGTTTCTAATTTGACCATCTATCTTTACAACTTTTACCCCAAATGTTTCTAATTCAACTTTCTATCTTTACAATTTTTACCCCAAATGTTTCTAATTTGACTATCTATCTTTATAACTTTTACCCCAAATGTTTCTAATTTGACCATCTATCTTTATAACTTTTACCCCAAATGTTTCTAATTTGACTATCTATCTTTATAACTTTTACCCCAAATGTTTCTAATTCGACCATCTATCTTTATAACTTTTACCCCAAATGTTTCTAATTTCACCATCTATCTTTCTAACTTTTACCCCAAATGTTTCTAATTCGACTATCTTAATTGATCACTGATATTTTTTTCTCTTGCTGAAGCACCAACAAGAAAAGACAATAATTCTAACTCACGCAACATCTCAAACACTGAAACCCGATGAGGACGTTGCTCCAGGGCGTAGGCTTGCTGGTCTAACCTGGACGTGGGACTCCTCTCACTGATGTACTGTCTCAAGGTCATCACCATGAACACTGTGTAAATGGTCTACAGATGGACAACACAAGTGTTTAAAGTGGAAGGTCACAATCACAGGCCACTTATATACTATTTATTCTATTCCGTCAGTTAGCATAGAGAATGGTAATTAAATAGCGCTAAGTCTGAGAGATAAATGAGCTTAAGAGGTAACTGAGCTTAAGAGGTAATTGAGTTTAAAAGGTAACCGAGTTTAAAAGGTAACTGAGTTTAAAATGTAACTTTTTACTTGTAGCCCTATGTTCAGCCCGGGTTCTGAGTGCCGCTTCAAGCCAATCTCATCAAACTTGTATTGATTGGTCTCAGTGGGCAGTTCCTTGAGGTTCATGCCAAAGATGTACTGAGCCAGCAGCAGGAGCTCAGCGTACAACAGCACAAATGGAGAGCTTCTCAGGCACCAAGTTCGGGAGTTGGGCAGCATCCACAGGAAGCAGGCGGTCAAAAGGAAAACAAATGTCAGCCAGGAATGATAGGTGATGCTCCAAGCCTAGGGATAGGAATTCAACCAATGTGACATGACATCTAGTATACAGAATGAAATGCCACCCACTGATGTACAGGGTGAAATGCCACCCACAGATGTTGTTGTTGTTCATCCGTCAAATCGACTAGGATCATTCAGTCATCCGGTTAGGGGGCTGGGTTATGGTGGGTTAGTAGGTGGCTTGCCAATCCTATACGAACTCGGAATAGTCTGTTGCACCAACTATCCCTAGCACCCACTGAGAGTGAAATGCCACCAACTGAGAGGGAAATGCCACCCAATGAGAGTGAAATGCCACCCACTTAGAGTGAAATGCCACCCACAGATGTACAAATTGAAAGGCCACCCACTCTGATGTACAGAGATTGCAAGAAATACTTTATTGATACATATTTTAAATCACTGACCAGGGAAGCATTCAATGCTAACACTTACAAAGACCCTGCACATTACATTTCACCACCATAAACACTCCACTCAGCCAAGACTTTGACTCAATTGTAGTCCAAACTTTCTCTGTGTTGGCCAACAATTGATTTCCCTATCTCTTTCTTCCACTTCATGCTCTGTTGGGTTGTACCCTAAACATTGCAATCAACACAGACAACTATTACATGACACTTCTGATTTTTTGTTTTGTTTCAGGGCTTCAACCAACCAAGTCCAAAGACTTTCCATATCAGCCGTACCATCATATATAAAGCTATTACATAATTTATAGAAATCCTTACCATCATAACTATCAGAGACAAAACATAACTCTGCTTCATAATTAGAAGCATCACAGACATCCAGGGTCTCCGCTTTGCCTTCTCCTCTTCACCATTAGTAGTCGTGGGAACAGACTCGTGGATTCCTTCATCAGAAGATATTCCTCCATACCTGCCTCCAGGGGGCTCCTCATTTTCAACAAGCCGCTGCGTAATGGAATATCACAATAGTGATGTCAGCCTCATTTCAATATCAAGTAGTTCATTCACAACCGATAGGTAGGTTTTATTTTTTGTTTATTTAAATGTAGAAGAAATTCTTTTCTTTTTGTTAAACAGATTATTCTTGATTGCACTGCCAATGAAATAAGATATCTTTGCATTTAGTTCTACAGATCACTCCAGCTTGTAAATATTATATTATGTAATCAGCAGGAACAAATTCAATCACGGAACCCATCAAGCTGATAAGTTATAGATGCCAAACTCATATTAAACTATGTTAGAAACTGAGAAAAAAAAAATCTACAAGTCAGCATCATCATTCAAATTTTGACAATCATCCAAGTCAAATAAAGCAATTTTTTTTAACACACATCTGCAGGCATTGCTTGTTTTAGGGCACAAAAAAAATTTTTTTTTTTCAATTAATAAAAAATTTTTTTTAATTGTTAATTTTCACATTCATCTGATGTAATTTTGAATAATGAAGAAAGAAAATGATGACATAAAATTAAACTTTAACAGGCTAAGAACAAAACTACCATGCCTTAACGTATCCATCAAAATATAAAAACTGACAAAGTGATATAATGTCTATGAATGCTCTTTAAATATGCTCTAAAGAACAGACTTAAAGATATTTGATAAAACTATTCATGCCTACATTAAATATTTTAACGTGTCAATGTTATTAGCTTTAATGAAGTCACACAACATGCAATGGCTGCTGTTTATATTACAATGAAACATTTAGACAAGACACTGGCCAAACAGGGGCAGCTAACTCATGATGAGGCAAACATTTTTAGCTTGGTTCAGTCAGAGAGTCACGGAAGTGCTCCACGATATACAAGATATTAACATCACAATTTTTGCCGGATCCTTAATATATGATTAAAATCGATTAGGTCCCTTCCTTTTCCTGACTTGACATAAGTGAGTACCACAAAAGTATTTGTGCTATTGAAATTTATACACACCAAACTCAATGTAAAATTATTTTAACCATGATGTATGCATGACAGGCTATGTTAAATTTGGAATTCAAGTGTATTAAAATTAAACTTGAGGCAAAAAATTGTCACGCACATAAAAATATTTTCTTTCCGCCATTTGTCTCCACCCCCCCACCCCCCCATTACATTTAAAAAATGCAATTAATGTTTGCTCACTCGCATCAGGTCATTAGCATCTGTGTATATTGATAAGTTAATACTAAGTAGTGCTGCGCATTCAAGCATGGCTTTTTCTGTACATAGGTAAGCTATGTGTTAAATCAGCTGTACAAATAAAAAAGGCAGGTATGTACGGCATTGGTCATTTAAATGATGTATATCAGTGGTTCCCATCTCAGGAATTGATTGGGGCTCAGAGGCTTTAAAACACCATTTAGTTGGAGAAGCAAATCAAAACCCCAGGTATTCTCTTATTTAAAATCTTCACTAGGGAAAAAAAATAATTATGTAATGCATCAAAATTTTCTGGGGCTTTTTAATGGTTTTTTTGGCCAGAATTATAGAAGTTTGAAATTCTTTTATTTAACATTGTTGCTGATTGAGAACCACTGCTCTAAAAATATTAGTACAGGTGACAACTGAAAATTAAAATAACTTGACTATGGAATATAAACATAAGACAGTCAAAGAGCTTCTATTTGGAGACAGTCAAAGAACAGAGCTTCTATTTGGAGACAGTCAAAGAACAGAACTTCTATTTGGAGACAGTAAAAGAACAGAGCTTCTATTTGGAGACAGTCAAAGAACAGAGCTTCTATTTGGAGACAGTCAAAGAACAGAGCTTCTATTTGGAGACAGTCAAAGAACAGAGCTTCTCTTTGGAGACAGTCAAAGAGCTTCTATTTGGAGACAGTCAAAGAACAGAGCTTCTCTTTGGAGACAGTCAAAGAACAGAGCTTCTCTTTGGAGACAGTCAAAGAACAGAGCTTCTCTTTGGAGACAGTCAAAGAACAGAGCTTCTCTTTGGAGACAGTCAAAGAACAGAGCTTCTCTTTGGAGACATTCAAAGAACAGAGCTTCTACTTGGAGACAGTCAAAGAACAGAGCTTCTCTTTGGAGACATTCAAAGAACATAGCTTCTATTTGGAGACAGTCAAAGTACAGAGCTTCTATTTGGAGACATTCAAAGAACAGAGCTTCTATTTGGAGACATTCAAAGAACAGAGCTTCTATAAGGAGACAGTAAAAGAACAGAGCTTCTATTTTTATTTATTTATTTATTTAATTACTTATTTATTTATTTTCCACCCAAAACAATCTCATTTGGCCAAAGGTGAGAAACAAGTTACAAGGAGTAACATCATGAGAAACACTGTGACAGATACAAGTTACAACGAGTGACATCATGGGAAACACTGTGACAGATACATGTTATCAGAGTAAAACATCCTTAAATGTGAATCATGCAGACAATTTTGGAAGGGGTTCTCGTGCCAAATAAAGAACTCAGATGGCAACAGTTGCTGGCAGTTTGAAATAATCATCAACTGCAGCCAACGTCCTTAGTAAAGGCAACCTAAACATGCTGGGAAACTTGTTTGAAGCACAAAGCTGAATGTGATTGGCTTTTCTTGGGTGATATGTTGCAAAGCTTCTGTTGAAAGCTATCAACTGATATGACATACATTTTTTTTCAAGCTAAAAGATATGGGTGAAATACATTACCTACCTCCTCCCCTCCTTCACCCCTTCCTGTATGATTTATATATCAGTTATAGCAATATTTGCATAATTAGTATCTATACTACTTTATAATTTATTATGTCTACCACTTTATAGTTTATTATCTCTGTCCCTTTATAATTTATGATCACTACCAATTTATAGCTTATGATCTCTGTCACTTTATAGTTTATGATTTCTGTCACTTTAAAGTTTATGATCTCTGTCGCTTTATAGCTTATGATCTCTGTCACTTTATAGTTTATGATCTCTGTCACTTTATAGCTTATGATCTCTACCACTTTATAGCCTATGATCTGTCACTTTATAATTTATAATCTCTGCCACTCTATAGTTTATGATCAATACCAATTTATAATTTATAATCTCTACCACTTTATAGTTTATAATCATTACCACTTTATACATACAATGAATATTCAATTTCATCTGTTTTCTTTTTTAATCCATAAATACATTACTATAAACATTAAATTTTGTTTTATTATCTAAAAACGTTTTGACATTTCACTACAACCAATCAAATCACATGGTCAGTGTTTAGTGCTGGAATAAAAAATACTGTTAACGTCCATGCAGTCTTCAAACTTAGTTTCTGGGCCAGTATGGGGCTATAGATAAAACATGAAGCACTTGATTACAGAGATTTTGCCTAGGTTAACAATCATTATTTCATCATTAAAAACAGGATCTTCAGTTATGGCTCATGTCCCTAATCAGTGGGCTGGAGGAATTAATGTAATGACACAGACTCTTGGGAACTGCTAAATGATCTTTTACTTCAGTGGGTCGAACACATAATATTTATTGACAATTATGTAAATCATATACTATAGAGACTTAATTACATTTGTGCAATGAGAAAATACAAGACTAAATCTCCAGGCAATATCTCTGCTGTTCAAAGATAGCAGACAAACACAGCACAAGACAATATGTCCGCTTGAGTCAAGCACATTAACAATAAGTTCATGCTGCAGGTATGTTCACCTCTGGCGTTGTGGGAAGTCCAGGCTGTGTTAGGAAGACAACAGTAATGTGTGAGCCAATGTTAAAGACAAACATTCAGATAAGAGTAGACAGTGATCTGCAAAGAACTATAGCTCCAAGCTGTACCCAGAATGTTGACCTAATCGATATTTGAAAACATTTGTCTGCAATTTAAATGCCCCTTTTATTATTGATCAACTGAAAATTTGAATAGAACTGATATCAGTTTTGGGACCTTTCGTATGAGGACAAAAATGATTTCTTGTAACTCTGAAGATGCTGGTCTGGTATCTGAAGGTGGTGCATGTAAAAATTACTTGGGCTCCAGATAATATGCAACAAGCAAGTCAAATTTGACCCTATATGTTAACCTTGACCCTAGCATGTTAACCCTGACCCTACATGTTAAACCTGACCCTACATGTTAACCCTGACCATAGCATGTTAACCCTGACCATAGCATGTTAACCCTGACCATAGCATGTTAACCCTGACCCTACCATGTTAACCCTGACCCTAGCATGTTAACCCTGACCCTAGCATGTTAACCCTGACCCTAGCATGTTAACCCTGACCCTAGCATGTTAACCCTGACCCTAGCATGTTAACCCTGACGCTACATGTTAACCTTGACCCTAGCTTCTAGAAACTCAAACAATGAGAGGATTGACTGATGCTATTAAATGCCTAGGCAACACAATACATTAAAAAATTTTGAGACTTTGTTTAACTTTAGATCACTTCATATGACCTGCATATTTGACAACAAACACATTACCTATACAAAAAATACAAATTCAGTTTTTGTCAGTCTTTTAAAATATTTTTTTTGGTACTAAATTGTCTTTTAAAAGAACCTCTTGCTACATTTTGTATCCCCATTGCAGCACAATGCGCAACCAAATTATTGCTTCAAACTCAACTCATGGGACTCAACAAACCCCGATGGGACTCAACAAACCCCGATGGGACTCAACAAACCCCGATGGGACTCACCAAACTTAGGGACTCACCAAACCCAAGGGAATAACCTAGCAAATAATTTATTGAAGAGGAGTATAATATTTTAACAGTAACCAATAATATTATCAGTTTAGTCTCACAGACAACCAGTTCACAGCCAACCATTTAACAGACAACCAGTTCACAGACAACCAGTCAGTCTCACAATCTGTTTGAAATTTGATTAGGTTGTTTCGGTGCCAAGTATTTCTAAATGGGGTGTCCTACTTACCTTGAGTTCAAAGGTCAAACAAAATTACATCATTCATAATAAAGATGCTGATAGGGCAGGTTCACCCTTGCAAAAATAGAATGCAACAAAATCACAAAACAAACATGCCAAACCCTGCAGTGTTCATGGTGTAAACAAATCAAAGGCAAACAACAAGGCAAATAACAAGGCAAATAACAAGGCAAAGCTACAACACTGAGGCTGGCTAAAACTTTTCCCCATCTTTTTTTAAATACAGTTGTGTTTTGTTTTGGTAGATTTCACCTTTCACTTATTTTTTAACAAGTTTTAAAACTTAACTGCCTATTAAATATTCTGAGCTTTCATAAAGCTGAGACTGACCGATTATGAGTGGTGTTGAAACTACCAAAAGCCGGCATTAAAATAGACTACAAATATCCAATACTTTTTTTTTAGATAAACTTGTCATACAATCAACCTAGCTTTCAATTTACATGGAGGAACATATTATCTGACATATTATCTGACATATTATCTGACATATTCTGACATATTATCTGACATATTATCTGACATATTATCTGACATATTATCTGACATAGTATCGGACATATTATCTGACATTTTATCTGACATTTTATCTGACATATTATCTGACATATTATCTGACATTATCTGACATATTATCTGACATATTATCTGACATTATCTGACATATTATCTGACATATTATCTGACATATTATTTGACATATTATCTGACATATTATCTGACATATTCTGACATATTATCTGACATATCTCAATGTGTACTGTCTTATAGGGGGCACTAAATGAATTTTAAAATATTTAACTTTAAATAAATAGTTAATATGTTTTTGAAATGTTCTTACTTTGACTTTTCATGTGACCAGTGCATTTTTGTGTAGGGCTGATCATGTGACCAGTGCATTTTTATGTTAGGCTGATCATGTGACCAGTGCATTTTTGTGTAGGGCTGATCATGTGACCAGTGCATTTTTATGTTAGGCTGATCATGTGACCAGTGCATTTTTGTGTAGGGCTGATCATGTGACCAGTGCATTTTTATGTAGGGCTGATCATGTGACCAGTGCATTTTTATGTTAGGCTGATCATGTGACCAGTGCATTTTTGTGTAGGGCTGATCATGTGACCAGTGCATTTTTATGTTAGGCTGATCATGTGACCAGTGCATTTTTGTGTAGGGCTGATCATGTGACCAGTGCATTTTTGTGTAGGGCTGATCATGTGACCAGTGCATTTTTGTGTAGGGCTGATCATGTGACCAGTGCATTTTTGTGTAGGGCTGATCATGTGACCAGTGCATTTTTGTGTAGGGCTGATCATGTGACCAGTGCATTTTTGTATAGGGCTGATCATGTGACCAGTGCATTTTTGTGTAGGGCTGTAGTGAAGCCAATCAAAAATGGCAGTGAAAAAAATAAAAAACATTATCCGATCCATAATTACCCCAACACACTTTTAAGAAAGCAAGGGTCTTTTAAGATTTTCATGCATTCATTTCTCTGAATGATAAGTCTTCCATCTTCCAAACCTTCTAAAACAATGGAGAACTTCAAAAAGTGATGGCAGGTCAAGCCTGAATAAAAGTTTTAAAATACAAATGTGCCACAAAGACTTATGACTTATGTGCTCTGTAAAAAAACTGTCAAAAACTAAAAGCTCTATGAAGCAAACAATTATACAAATAGAAACAAACATAGAACAACATATATTGTTCTATAGACCATGGTATCGACAAATGTGGTACAACATATATTGCTACATAGAACATAGTAGCACAAAATGTAGTAGAACAGATATTGCTACATAGAACATAGTAGCAAAAAAATGTAGTACAACAAAATGTTGTTCGTCAGTCGGGAGTCGACCATGACCACTTTAATCATCAGATTTGTGCTAGTTCTGTCTGTGGGTGCGCAGATGGCTAATGAGGCCGATCCTGGCACGAAATTTTATTGTGCAGCGGGTGCAGGGGAATGATGGGGCATCGCCGGGAGCAGAGTCAGACCGGGCCTTCCTGACATGTCTCTTGCTTTCTGCAGCCGCAGTTCTGCCCAGTTCATGTAGCATGGAACTCTTGTGTCAAGTGGAATGCCATGATGTTCGATCCTTTGCTTTTTCCTCCCACGTGTCTGGGCTTATGTTGAACACTTTCAGTGAGGCTTTTAGGTTGTCTTTAAAACGTTTCTTCTGCCCACCAGCAGACTGCTTTCCTTGTTCGAACTCACCATAGAAAATTCTTTTGGGCAGGCGGTCGTCTTTTCTTCTTACTTGTCCTGCCAAGCTAAGTTGGGACTTCATTAAGATGGTAAATAAGCTGGGGAGACCTTGTAGTGTGAGCACCTCAGTGTCTGGGACTCTGTCCTGCAATTTAATGTTGAGGATATTTCTGAGTCTTGTTGAGGATTTTTCTGAGTCTTGTTGTATGAAAGTGGTTCAGCATTCTTGCATGGTGTTTTTATACTTTCCACGTTTCACAGACATAGAGAAGCGTAGGGAGAACAGCCGCCTGATATACTTTAAGTTTAGTTTGAGTGCTGATACCTCTCCTGTTTTATACGATCTTAGTCAATTTTCCGTATGTTGCACTGGCTCTCGCAATACGGAGATTAACCTCGTCATCGATGGTTGAGCTTTGGGGCAATGTGCTGCCAAGAGAAGAAAATCTATTCACCACCTTAAGTCTTTCGCCATATACTTGGATATTGGGCTCAACATGAGGTCTTCGAGGAGCTGGTTGGTGTAGGACCTCAATCTTTTTTGTGTTAATGGTGAGCCCGAAGTTTGTGCAAGCATTAGAAAAGTTTGTGATGCAGCGTTGTATATCCACTTCTGATACAGCGTTTAGGGCACAGTCGCCTGTATACAGGATGTCTCTGATGGTGTCTGCCAGGACCGTCGTTTTGGCATGTAGTCTCTTGGGGTTGAATAGATTACCTTCAGTTCGGTAGCCGAGGACAGTTCCAGCGTCTCCCTCTCTGAAGGCATCAGTCAACATTGCGAAAAACATGAGGATGAAAAGTGTTGGGGCAAGTATACAGCCTTGTTTCATAGAACATAGTAGCAAAAAATGTAGCACAACAGATATTGCTACATAGGACAAGTGTGTTTTGTTTCATCAATGCTGACATCATTCCAACATGAACTGTTTTGTTTCATCAATAAGGAGATAAGGATGTATTCTAAAGTCTTGATTAACTACAATAAACGATGATAAAATCTAGTATTAGTAGACATAAAACACAATCAAGATGTGATGGACACAATCAAGATGTGATGGACACAATCAAGATGTGATGGAACCATCAAGATGTGATGGACACAATCAAGATGTTATGGACAACATCAAGATGTGATGGACAACATCAAGATGTGATGGACACAATCAAGATGTAATGGACACAATCAAGATGTGATGGACAACATCAAGATGTTATGGACACAATTAATATGGCATGGACAACATTAAGATGTTATGGACAACATTAAGATGTGATGGACAACATCAAGATGCTATGTAAAAATGATTAGTTTGGATCAAGAAATGTACACAAAATAATAAACAAGTAAAGATTGCTACCATCAGTTGATGTTTGAGCATTTCTATATAACACCACACAGGAGACTGTATCTCATCAACTTTCCTGTCTTTACAAATTAATTAAATATCATATGCTTGTTTTTCACCTACATCCAAGTGGCCACTCAAACAGGTGTTTGTTGCCTACATCTGTGTGGCCATTCAAACAGGTGTTTGTTGCCTACATCTGTGTGGCCATTCAAACAGGTGTTTGTTGCCTACATCAGTGTGACCATTCAGACAGGTGTTTGTTGCCTACATCCGAGTGGCCATTCAGACAGGTGTTTGTTGCCTACATCCGTGTGGCCATTCAAACAGGTGTTTGTTGCCTACATCCGTGTGGCCATTTAAACAGGTGTTTTTGCCAACATCTGTGTGGCCATTCAGACAGGTGTTTGTTGCCTACATCCGTGTGGCCATTTAAACAGGTGTTTGTTGCCTACATCTGTGTGGCCATTCAAACAGGTGTTTGTTGCCTACATCTGTGTGTCTACTCAAACAGGTGTTTGTTGCCTACATCTGTGTGTCCACTCAAACAGGTGTTTGTTGCCTACATCTGTGTGTCCACTCAAACAGGTGTTTGTTGCCTACATCTGTGTGTCCACTCAAACAGGTGTTTGTTGCCTACATCTGTGTGGCCATTCAAACAGGTGTTTGTTGCTTACATCTGTGTGGCCATTCAGAATGGGCAATGAAATGCTGCCCTCTCTGTTCATCCAGCTGATTCAATTATTATTGTTAAAAATCTCAATTAAAAAGTAGACTTTTGAAAATAATGATTCCGGCAAGTAAATAGAAAGTTAAAAATGCTGATTCACACCACCAATAATAAAATGGCATGCAGAATGAAATCAAGAAGGAAAAAAATGGCGACAATGCCCAAATATGGAAAGTGTTAGTCAAACACACAAAGCTATAAATCCCATGTGAAGATAATGGATAGTACGACAGGCTACGACAAGCTACAAGCAGTGTTTTAAATGTTTAGAGCGAAGTCCATGGGCGGATTACATGAACCGAAAATTTCACAGCACATTAACTACAAGCAGTAGAATCGAGTCCGTGGTTAGACCGCGTCTTCTACCGGCAGTGTGAGAAAATCTATGAAGAGCTACAAGCGGTATTAAAAGTAGAGTAAAGCTCAACGTTTCCTCACCTCGTCTTCCCCTGGTTCATCGTCGCCGTCCATAGAGCCCGAGAACACCATGCTGCCCGTCTGATGTGTTGAAAAAGACAGATCAGATGAAAAGTTCAATAACATATGGAAACCAAACAATACTGTAATCCAGCCAGAATTACCCATTGAGAGAGAGCAGGTTGCATAAAGGAACAACTTATTGGGGTCCAGAGTCGACAAACAGCAACTTAACAGCTTCTACGGGCAGTCACGCATAAAACAGACTTAATGCAATTAAGAAAGCTGGAAATAAACATCTTTACAGTAAATATGGCTTTAACTTTAAAAATTCATGGTGAAAGAACAGTAAAAAAAAAAAAAATCAAGTTAAAAAAAAATACATATATATATATATATAAATTCTGTGAGTGCAGACAATAACATAAGTACTACAGTAAAACAAAATATGTAGCAGTGCTGTCAACATGATACTCAATACAGAGATTACAGACATTGAAAACATGATTTTGTATCAATGAAATGAAAACGCCTTATTGGTAAAGCTGAACACCAACTATAAATAACACTGAAATCCATGATTAAGACCAACATTACTCAAAGACCCTATGGCAGTCATGAGCGTTGTTATTTATAGAAGGATCTAATTCTTACTATAGCTGTGGTTACCCTTTAACTGACAGGCCTGTCTTTGAACAAACAAATCTCACACGACTTTGTAGGAAAAATTATATCATTACTTTGAGATTTCTATCTTTACTTTCTATGCACTGAGATTTCCATCATTACTATCTATGCACTGAGATTTCCATCATTACTTTCTATGCATTGAGATTTCAATCTTTACTTTCTATAACCTGAGATTTCCATCACTAATTTAAATAACCTGAGATTTCTATCTTTACTTTCAATGCACTGAGATTTCCATCATTACTTTCTATGCACTGAGATTTCCATCATTACTTTCTATGCACTGAGATTTCCATCATATCAATACTTTCATTAATCTCAGATTACTAGTTATTCTGTCATAACTATCTATAAATGAGATAATTAAGTTGTTATATAACAGTAGTTAATAGATTGACATTATATCATTATCATGCCATAGTTACATTAGGGACATTCTTGGAAAAGGTGGGGAAAATTTGGTATTGTTACAATCTGACTTTGACTCATGCTTACTGAGCTGTTAGACACAATCTGACTTGGACTCATGCTTACTGAGCTGTTAGACACAATCTGACTTGGACTCATGCTTACTGATTACTGACAAACTTTGCATATTGTGATATGAATGAACTGCATGTGTGTTAAAGGAGTTCATTGCTGGACTAGACTTATACATTTAATGTTTTGAAAACCAGTTCTCTGTTATGGTGACCAAAAAATGTTAGTCTCCGAAACTTCTCTAAAAAAAAAAGCCAAACATGATTCTTTGTCAGTGTTGAAAGGTCTTCTAATCCGTAAGCAGAGAAACATGATTCTTTGTCAGTGTTGAAAGGTCTTCTAATCCATAAGCAGAGAAACATGATTCTTTGTCAGTGTTGAAAGGTCTTCTAATCCTTAGCAGAGAAACATGATTCTTTGTCAGTGTTGAAAGGTCTTCTAATCCATAAGCAGAGAAACGTGATTCTTTGTCAGTGTAGAAAGGTCTTCTAATCCATAAGCAGAGAAACATGATTCTTTGTCAGTGTTGAAAGGTCTCCATAAGCAGAGGTGGATAAACCTAAAGCTAATTTAAGAGCCAACACTTACTGGGATCAGAAATAGAACAACTTAGTTTAGTAGGAGAAGGAATTACTTCAACAAAAAAGTGAAGTAGTTACATCAATCAGACTAAACACTTGGTCACACCAAATAAGTTGGATGAATAAGGCAAACAAAAACAATTCAAATCTCATTTATATATATACCAGAGGTTCTTAAACTTTTTAGTATTATGGGTAGGTGGATTTGTATCCTATCAGTACAGATGGATGATCAGTTGATTGATTTTTGTTTTAGATTACTGTTAGTTTTATCCGCCTTTGCAGTCAAGCAACAAATACTTGTGGGTCAGCACCAGAGCACCATTTTGAGAACCACTGTCTTAACCAATTAATTCCAAAAAACAGTATCAGATTTCTCAAATGTCCAGATGTAAACCATGCTGTGCAGGATTGTTGCAAACCCAGTGATTAGATTCATAGCACAGTGAAACCCATGCTGTGCTGGACTGTTGCAAACCCAGTGATTAGATTCATAGCACAGTGAAACCCATGCTGTGCTGGACTGTTGCAAACCCAGTGATTAGATTCATAGCACAGTGAAACCCATGCTGTGCTGGACTGTTGCAAACCCAGTGATTAGATTCATAGCACAGTGAAACCCATGATGTGCTGGACTGTAGCAAACCCAGTGATTAGATTCATAGCACAGTGAAACCCATGCTGTGCTGGACTGTTGCAAACCCAGTGATTAGATTCATAGCACAGTGAAACCCATGCTGTGCTGGACTGTTGCAAACCCAGTGATTAGATTCATAGCACAGTGAAACCCATGCTGTGCTGGACTGTTGCAAACCCAGTGATTAGATTCATAGCACAGTGAAACCCATGCTGTGCTGGACTGTTGCAAACCCAGTGATTAGATTCATAGCACAGTGAAACCCATGCTGTGCTGGACTGTTGCAAACCCAGTGATTAGATTCATAGCACAGTGAAACCCATGCTGTGCTGGACTGTTGCAAACCCAGTGATTAGATTCATAGCACAGTGAAACCCATGCTGTGCTGGACTGTTGCAAACCCAGTGATTAGATTCATAGCACAGTGAAACCCATGCTGTGCTGGATTGTTGCAAACCCAGTGATTAGATTCATAGCACAGTGAAACCCATGCTGTGCTGGACTGTTGCAAACCCAGTGATTAGATTCATAGCACAGTGAAACCCATGCTGTGCTGGACTGTTGCAAACCCAGTGATTAGATTCATAGCACACATGATTAGTAGAGAAACACAGTAGCACATTCCAACAATAAAGCGGAATAATTGGATGTTTATGACAGAATGATCCTTTGGGGAGATAAAGTTTCAGGTGTGGGCGGATGAGGCTCATTCCAACCGACCTACATTGGTTAAACGGTTAACTTTAAAAAAAATAATAGAAATCATTTCCGGTACACTACCTCGCTGTCGATACAGCGCTTGGGTTCATCCCACTGTGGAAAATGGCAATGTACAAAAATGTTTCTTTTTTCTTTATTACTTTTCTTATATTAAATTAAATAACAATTAGAGTGAGACAAGGCTTCTGGCTCTCAATCAATTGCCTGATAATCTGATCATCTGATCATCTGATAAGAGTGAGACAAGGCTTCTGGCTCTCAATCAATTGCCTGATAATCTGATCATCTGATCATCTGATAAGAGTGAGACAAGGCTTCTGTCTCTCAATCAATTGCCTGATAATCTGATCATCTGATCATCTGATAAGAGTGAGACAAGGCTTCTGGCTCTCAATCAATTGCCAGATCATCTGATCATCTGATCATCTGATAAGAGTGAGACAAGGCTTCTGGCTCTCAATCAATTGCCTGATAATCTGATCATCTGATCATCTGATAAGAGTGAGACAAGGCTTCTGTCTCTCAATCAATTGCCTGATAATCTGATCATCTGATCATCTGATAAGAGTGAGACAAGGCTTCTGGCTCTCAATCAATTGCCAGATCATCTGATCATCTGATCATCTGATAAGAGTGAGACAAGGCTTCTGGCTCTCAATCAATTGCCTGATAATCTGATCATCTGATCATCTGATAAGAGTGAGACAAGGCTTCTGGCTCTCAATCAATTGCCAGATCATCTGATCATCTGATCATCTGATAAGAGTGAGACAAGGCTTCTGGCTCTCAATCAATTGCCTGATCATCTGATCATCTGATCATCTGATAAGAGTGAGACAAGGCTTCTGTCTCTCAATCAATTGCCAGATAATCTGATCATCTGATCATCTGATAAGAGTGAGACAAGGCTTCTGGCTCTCAATCAATTGCCTGATCATCTGATCATCTGATCATCTGATAAGAGTGAGACAAGGCTTCTGGCTCTCAATCAATTGCCAGATCATCTGATCATCTGATCATCTGATAAGAGTGAGACAAGGCTTCTGGCTCTCAATCAATTGCCTGATAATCTGATCATCTGATCATCTGATAAGAGTGAGACAAGGCTTCTGGCTCTCAATCAATTGCCAGATCATCTGATCATCTGATCATCTGATAAGAGTGAGACAAGGCTTCTGGCTCTCAATCAATTGCCAGATCATCTGATCATCTGATCATCTGATAAGAGTGAGACAAGGCTTCTGGCTCTCAATCAATTGCCTGATAATCTGATCATCTGATCATCTGATAAGAGTGAGACAAGGCTTCTGGCTCTCAATCAATTGCCAGATCATCTGATCATCTGATCATCTGATAAGAGTGAGACAAGGCTTCTGGCTCTCAATCAATTGCCTGATAATCTGATCATCTGATCATCTGATAAGAGTGAGACAAGGCTTCTGTCTCTCAATCAATTGCCAGATAATCTGATCATCTGATCATCTGATAAGAGTGAGACAAGGCTTCTGGCTCTCAATCAATTGCCAGATAATCTGATCATCTGATCATCTGATAAGAGTGAGACAAGGCTTCTGGCTCTCAATCAATTGCCAGATAATCTGATCATCTGATCATCTGATAAGAGTGAGACAAGGCTTCTGTCTCTCAATCAATTGCCAGATAATCTGATCATCTGATCATCTGATAAGAGTGAGACAAGGCTTCTGGCTCTCAATCAATTGCCAGATCATCTGATCATCTGATCATCTGATAAGAGTGAGACAAGGCTTCTGGCTCTCAATCAATTGCCTGATAATCTGATCATCTGATCATCTGATAAGAGTGAGACAAGGCTTCTGTCTCTCAATCAATTGCCAGATAATCTGATCATCTGATCATCTGATAAGAGTGAGACAAGGCTTCTGGCTCTCAATCAATTGCCAGATAATCTGATCATCTGATCATCTGATAAGAGTGAGACAAGGCTTCTGTCTCTCAATCAATTGCCAGATAATCTGATCATCTGATCATCTGATAAGAGTGAGACAAGGCTTCTGTCTCTCAATCAATTGCCAGATAATCTGATCATCTGATCATCTGATAAGAGTGAGACAAGGCTTCTGTCTCTCAATCAATTGCCAGATAATCTGATCATCTGATCATCTGATAAGAGTGAGACAAGGCTTCTGGCTCTCAATCAATTGCCAGATAATCTGATCATCTGATCATCTGATAAGAGTGAGACAAGGCTTCTGGCTCTCAATCAATTGCCAGATAATCTGATCATCTGATCATCTGATAAGAGTGAGACAAGGCTTCTGTCTCTCAATCAATTGCCAGATAATCTGATCATCTGATCATCTGATCATCTGATAAGAGTGAGACAAGGCTTCTGTCTCTCAATCAATTGCCAGATAATCTGATCATCTGATCATCTGATAAGAGTGAGACAAGGCTTCTGTCTCTCAATCAATTGCCAGATAATCTGATCATCTGATCATCTGATAAGAGTGAGACAAGGCTTCTGTCTCTCAATCAATTGCCAGATAATCTGATCATCTGATCATCTGATAAGAGTGAGACAAGGCTTCTGTCTCTCAATCAATTGCCAGATCATCTGATCATCTGATCATCTGATAAGAGTGAGACAAGGCTTCTGTCTCTCAATCAATTGCCAGATCATCTGATCATCTGATCATCTGATAAGAGTGAGACAAGGCTTCTGGCTCTCAATCAATTGCCAGATAATCTGATCATCTGATCATCTGATAAGAGTGAGACAAGGCTTCTGGCTCTCAATCAATTGCCAGATAATCTGATCATCTGATCATCTGATAAGAGTGAGACAAGGCTTCTGTCTCTCAATCAATTGCCAGATAATCTGATCATCTGATCATCTGATAAGAGTGAGACAAGGCTTCTGGCTCTCAATCAATTGCCAGATAATCTGATCATCTGATCATCTGATCATCTGATAAGAGTGAGACAAGGCTTCTGTCTCTCAATCAATTGCCAGATAATCTGATCATCTGATCATCTGATAAGAGTGAGACAAGGCTTCTGTCTCTCAATCAATTGCCAGATAATCTGATCATCTGATCATCTGATAAGAGTGAGACTAGGCTTCTGGCTCTCAATCAATTGCCAGATAATCTGATCATCTGATCATCTGATAAGAGTGAGACAAGGCTTCTGGCTCTCAATCAATTGCCAGATAATCTGATCATCTGATCATCTGATAAGAGTGAGACAAGGCTTCTGTCTCTCAATCAATTGCCAGATAATCTGATCATCTGATCATCTGATAAGAGTGAGACAAGGCTTCTGGCTCTCAATCAATTGCCAGATCATCTGATCATCTGATCATCTGATCATCTGATAAGAGTGAGACAAGGCTTCTGTCTCTCAATCAATTGCCAGATAATCTGATCATCTGATCATCTGATAAGAGTGAGACAAGGCTTCTGGCTCTCAATCAATTGCCAGATAATCTGATCATCTGATCATCTGATCATCTGATAAGAGTGAGACAAGGCTTCTGTCTCTCAATCAATTGCCAGATAATCTGATCATCTGATCATCTGATAAGAGTGAGACAAGGCTTCTGGCTCTCAATCAATTGCCAGATCATCTGATCATCTGATCATCTGATCATCTGATAAGAGTGAGACAAGGCTTCTGTCTCTCAATCAATTGCCAGATCATCTGATCATCTGATCATCTGATCATCTGATCATCTGATAAGAGTGAGACAAGGCTTCTGTCTCTCAATCAATTGCCAGATAATCTGATCATCTGATCATCTGATAAGAGTGAGACAAGGCTTCTGTCTCTCAATCAATTGCCAGATAATCTGATCATCTGATCATCTGATAAGAGTGAGACAAGGCTTCTGGCTCTCAATCAATTGCCAGATAATCTGATCATCTGATCATCTGATCATCTGATCATCTGATAAGAGTGAGACAAGGCTTCTGGCTCTCAATCAATTGCCAGATCATCTGATCATCTGATCATCTGATCATCTGATAAGAGTGAGACAAGGCTTCTGTCTCTCAATCAATTGCCAGATAATCTGATCATCTGATCATCTGATAAGAGTGAGACAAGGCTTCTGGCTCTCAATCAATTGCCAGATAATCTGATAATCTGATCATCTGATCATCTGATCATCTGATAAGAGTGAGACAAGGCTTCTGGCTCTCAATCAATTGCCAGATAATCTGATAATCTGATAATCTGATCATCTGATAAGAGTGAGACAAGGCTTCTGGCTCTCAATCAATTGCCAGATAATCTGATAATCTGATCATCTGATCATCTGATCATCTGATTATCTGATAATCTGATACAGTTCAACTTAATTGAAATTAATTTTATCCCTGAATATATGATTTGCAACAGTAAATAGAACAGTTAAATTTCCCCTAACCTTTCATATCCCACCTACAACATCCCCTTCCCATCCTAATATTTTCACAACAGCAAAGTGCATGTTTCACCCTGATGCCGGCAAACAACCAAAGTTTTTTTTAAACAAAATAATTAGGAGACGCAAAGGGAGATAAAAAAAAAAAAGCCACAACAATGAAAAAGTCACTTGAATAAATCGTTAGACTGTTAGTCTAACATTTCAGCAGCCCATACCTCTGTGTCAAAATGAAGCTGGACATCAGACTGGGACTGGGAAAGGACAAAAACATTTCAGTGTCATTGGTATATCTCCAAACAAAATTCAAGAAATTGAGAGTTATATGACAGAAAATGATCATCACAGACCTCTGAGACTTTGATAGTTAAAACATTTGGAACATTTTTATGCAGTGGTTGTTTGACTGCATTTTGAAGAGATGGAAAAATCAAATGAGTGGGTTCTTTTCAAACAAGTTGACAAAACTTTCACAAGTAATAAAAAATCTCCTGTCATTGTTGTAGCACACAGCAGTTGCCAAAATAAATGTGGAAATATCCTGCCCAAAACAAATGTGGAAATATCCAGCCCAAAACAAACATGGATATATTGAAACAAACCCTTTTCAGTTCAAGGAATTTATACATTTTTAAGACAGTACTAACTCTGGTACAATGTTAGCTCAGGTAGAATCTTAACTCAGGTACGATCTTAACTCAAGTATGGTCTTAACTCAAGTAGATGCCATTTTTAGTTAAAGTAATCAATCATTGCCCTGACAATCATAACTTAATTTAGAGCAGGGTCTAATCAATGCAAATTTGCTAGGGAATAAATGAAAGTGTTTACACGCACAAAAACACTGGTCACATGGCCTTATCCAGATGTTTACACGTACAAAAACACTGGTCACATGGCTTTACCCAACAATCAATCCATTGAATTTCAATAACTTTTTTTTTTTTTTTAAACTCCAACAGCATCAGATTTTATCACAATTCTAACCAAAAAAATTTTAAGTCATAAAAGACAAAATACTACCAAAGCATAGGATTTTTAATTGAATTAATTTTTAGTTTGATAACCTTAAACTGATTTTTTTTCAATTTAAACAGAGTATAGACTTTTACGCTAACACACATTTAAAAAAATTAGTTTTCACTACTTGAGATTGTTTCATTGCTAAACCGATGAAAACTTGAAACTATTTTTTGAACCAAACTTAATCGTACAACATCAAAATGTTGAACTGTCAAAGAACAAACAGCAAGGAAAAAAATGACAGGGAAAAAGTTCTGGCAAACCTCATTCTGACTTGTTGGAAGGAATACCTGTCTTTCCGTTTCTCCTGAGGTTCTTACCACAGAACCTAACCGTTCGTCCCCTAGATTCTGCAAAGAAAGGATAAGTAGCAAAAAAACTCTTTTAATGACTGCCCATTGTTCATGCCAATCTTTTAAATAATTAATCATAATATAATATTTTTTTTTTTTTATTTTTGGTACCTTAGTTTTGGGAGATAAACACATACCTTAGTTTTGGGAGATAAACACATACCTTAGTTTTGGGAGATAAACACATACCTTAGTTTTGGGAGATAAACACATACCTTAGTTTTGGGAGATGAACACATACCTTAGTTTTGGGAGATGAACACATACCTTAGTTTTGGGAGATGAACACATACCTTAGTTTTGGGAGATGAACACATACCTTAGTTTTGGGAGATGAACACATACCTTAGTTTTGGGAGATGAACACATACCTTAGTTTTGGGAGATGAACACATACCTTAGTTTTGGGAGATGAACACATACCTTAGTTTTGAGAGATGAACACATACCTTAGTTTTGGGAGATGAACACATACCTTAGTTTTGAAATTGGAATGGCGGCTGTTGGTGGCTGTGATCCAAAATAGCACTAGCAGAAGGAAAGGGTTGATAAATACTGACCAGGGCACATCTGAATGGAAATATACACTATCAACATCAAAACATTCAGTTCTTATGATGCCAGTTAGCCCCAGAACTCTGTATTTTGGAAGGAAAGAATAAAACCAGTCATCAACACACGGCCGGAGATCACACTTACATATCCACATGGGTTTATGTTGGTTTTGTTATGTTGGTCAGGTTATGTCGGTTGGGTTATGTTGGTTGGTTATGTCGGTTGGGTTATGTTGGTTAAGTTATGTTGGTCAGGTTATGTTGGTTAAGTTATGTTGGTCAAGTTATGTTGGTTAAGTTATGTTGGTCAAGTTATGTTGGTCAAGTTATGTTGGTCAGGTTATGTTAGTCAGGTTATGTTGGTTAAGTTATGTTGGTCAGCTTATGTTTTTCTGATATGTTGGTTCGTTTTTGTTGATTGGGTTATGTTAACCAGGCTTTGGTGGTCAAGTTATTTTGGTAAGGTTATGTTGATTGGTTATGTTGGTTCTGTGATGTTGTTCAGGTTACATTGGGTGGGTTGTGCAAAAATAATGGGAGTGCAAAAATTGTAAATGTTTGAAAAGTTTACCTTGCTATGAGATCATCAGGTGGTAGCACCTCTTGAAAAAACTGAAACTGATACAGGTGAAGCAGCAGGAGATGACCACCTGTGTAGATCAGAAGTAGTTTCTGAACAAAGCCAAACTTTCGTCCCATGGGTATGTAACAACCCCAGAGGGTCAGTAGGATCAGAAATGTAATAAAATACACCTGGAGAATAGATAGATCAGAAATGTAATAAAATACATCAGGGGAACAGTTAGATCAGAAATGTAATAAAATACATCAGGGGAACAGTTAGATCAGAAATGTAATAAAATACATCAGGGGAACTGTTAGATCAGAAATGTAATAAAATACATCTGGGGAACAGTTAGATCAGAAATGTAATAAAATACATCTGGGGAACAGTTAGATCAGAAATGTAATAAAATACATCTGGGGAACAGTTAGATCAGAAATGTAATAAAATACATCAGGGGAACAGTTAGATCAGAAATGTAATAAAATACATCTGGGGAACAGTTAGATCAGAAATGTAATCAAATACATCTGGGGAATAGCTGGACCATTTTTTTTTTAAATTTTTATCTTCCTTTTTCTATAGTGAGCAAATAAGTGTAGACAGCAGACATTTTATTCTATGCAATGTTCACAGCTGATGTTACTCCCCAGAAATACCTGTCTTGCTGCGCTGACGAGTTCATTCCACCCCGGCCATTAGACCATAGCTGAAAACAGCAGCACATGTTTACATATCATGAACCAACAGATTGTGAGGCAGATGTCCAACCACTGTGGTCATTAGACCATAGCTAAAGACCACAGCACATGTTTACAAACTATGAACCAACAGATTGTGAGGCAGATGTCCAACCACTGCGCCATCACTAGACACTTATTCTAAGACACGGCAGCTCCTCTGTTTACTTCATTAAAGTTCCCCCTTTCACTCACCCCTCCAAAGATTGACGGCACAATAACTCCTGCGGCCAATAGAGCCATGTTGAGTGCAAACTGAGCCAACGTCTTCATGTAGATGTTTGTTGTCTTCTGCCTGATGACAGGAATCAGGGGCATGTCGATGGACTGGCTCGGCAGTGAATTCTGACGAGTGATTCTAATAGACAGTAGCAGAATCACCAGTGTCAAGATGAAGACCACGGCATCCGGCACTATCAGGCGAACGATGTTGGGAATGCTGGCATTATCCAACCTGGTGGAGAAAAGGACGCAAAATGTCATTTGTCATGAAATGACAGAAATAAGATGACAATTTATTCCATTGATTAATTTTGTATAAGTTCATTTGAGTGTGAGGTATGTTACATACAATAACTTAGTATCAAATATATTTAGACTGTACCATGCCAATTTGACCAAACCAAACAGCTGAATTTTTTTCATTACGAATGAATAGCAGTCTGACTGGGTTGACAAGGCCTCCCACCTGACTGGGCAGACAAATCCACCTGCCTAACTGGGCAGAAAATTCCATCTGGCTGAGTTGACAAGTCTACCTGCTTAACTGGGCAGACAAGTCCACCAGTCTAACTGGGCAGACAAGCCCACCAGCTTAACTGGGCAGACAAGTCCACCAGCCTGAGTTGAAAAATCCACCTGGCTAACTGGTCAGATTAGTCCACCTTCCTAAATGGGTTGACAAGCCAAATCTTCCTCAATGGGCAGACTAGCAAAGTCCACCTAACTTTGGCCATGGTATAGGCATGAAGATTAATGTAATTATCAATGAAAAAAGTGTAACATATAACGCAGCATTTTATGTACAAAAACATATTTTTATTACCTCTGAAAGCCAATCTGCCGAAATAAGGACTCTCTTGTTGAGCCTGATGAGAACAGTTTGAAAAGACATTTTTCCAGTTAATCATTTACAACGTGATAAATTATTTCAAATAATTCATTTGAGCATCTCCCAAATATCTGCCCCCATTCATCAACACACATGAACATCTCCCAAAAATCTGCCCCTTTGGGAGTCGAACGACCCTTGGTCGCCTAAGACCAACAAAAAACACATATACCCTGTAGTTATTAAGTAACAACAAAAATAATTGTGTGGTTGGGGGTCACCACATCATGAGAAAATATATTAAAAGGTCGCAGCTTTAGAAAGGTTAAGAACCACTGTGTTAGAGGATTTTATCAGATAATTTGTCATTATTTTAGCAGTGATTAACATTGATTCATCCAAAAATGGTCCATATGGTCTTTAGTTTCTTAAAGGCTCCAGCTTTTTAGAGTGTCCAGTACAAAAGGCCACGGCTGTTTAGAGCGTCCGGGTCTCTATGGCCTCCTTCTCCTTCTACCTTCATGCTTCTTTGATATCTAGCTCCTTATAATCTCTGCTAATCATCAGCTGCCAATGGTCTAATCATAAGTCTTTGATATCTAGCTCCTTATAATCTATGCTAATCATCAGCCCAAAATGGTCTAATCATAAGTCTTTGATATCTAGCTCCTTATAATCTATGCTAATCATCAGCCCAAAATGGTCTAATCATAAGTCTTTGATATCTAGCTCCTTATAATCTATGCTAATCATCAGCCCAAAATGGTCTAATCATAAGTCTTTGATATCTAGCTCCTTATAATCTATGCTAATCATCAGCCCAAAATGGTCTAATCATAAGGGCAAAGTCATAAGACTTGAATTTTTAAAGCACAAGCCCCATTGCACCCCTTGAGACCACATCCTGAACACCTGGACAGAAGGATGTCAACACCTGTCAGGTCATTCTGTGACCGCTAAAGATGTCTTTATTAAAGTTTTCAAACAACGGCTCATCAAACTGTGCCTCACTGACATCAGGGTCCTCATCAAACTGTGCCTCACTGACATCAGGGTCCTCATCAAACCGTGCCTCACTGACATCAGGGTCCTCATCAAACTGTGCCTCACTGACATCAGGGTCCTCATCAAACTGTGCCTCACTGACATCAGGGTCCTCATCAAACTGTGCCTCACTGACATCAGGGTCCTCATCAAACTGTGCATCACTGACATCAGGGTCCTCATCAAACCGTGCCTCACTGACATCAGGGTCCTCATCAAACTGTGCCTCACTGACATCAGGGTCCTCATCAAACTGTGCCTCACTGACATCAGGGTCCTCATCAAACTGTGCATCACTGACATCAGGGTCCTCATCAAACCGTGCCTCACTGACATCAGGGTCCTCATCGGGTTCATCATCTAATGTTTTTAGAATATGCTAGGAAAAAGGCAATTTTGAACAAATAGCGCCTTACCCCCAATCATTGCACAACTTACAGTTTGAAAAGTAGAAGCCGTAAGGTTCTTTCGGGGAAGCTATAGCCACCAGAGTGACATGAAAGATGATGTGGCCAATTACTGGCAGTATGCTGATTGGCACCAGAATTTTCAGGAAAATCCCTGTGGCACCTGCAAAAAGAGAAGATCAAAATGAGAGGAATGCATTTAGAAACATAATATTTATGGTTTAACTAATCATATGTTTATTTTATTTTATTATTAAAAAGTAAATCAATTCAAATACCTAGGATTTTTATTAAATGAAAGAATTGAATTACTGACGTAAATAAAAGAAAGAATATCGGCTAAAATAGTGATCAGAAAATACTCAAAAGTAAAAACATTACAAGAAAAACAAAGAAAACTATTTATAAAACTGTAATCATGTAACATACGCAAGTGAACCGAGGTCCTTAACTAAAATGTCAGAAAACCTATAAAACAGATGGGGGAGAAAGGTTCTCCGGGAAATATACAGACCAACAAAGGATGAATATGGATGGAGAATATGAACCAACAAGGAATTGTACAGTCAATATCAGGATCCCACGTTAGTATCAGAAATAAAAAAGGGCAGGCTATGCTGGGCGGGACACTTTGAAAGAATTCCTAATGACAGGGGCGTGAAGAGGGTGCACCACCATGTCCAGGTAGAGTTGTAATTATATTATAAAAATAAAGGCCCCCAAGGGTCTATTTTGCATGAATTTTGCCCACCTCCCCCCCCTTCAGCCTAAATTTTCTCTTACCATACTACTTTAAAATACATTTTTCTCAACTTGATATTACCTTTTAATTCAAATGGTAAAAGTCAAAGAATTCATTGGATTTTTTTAATCTATTTAATTTCGCCATAATCTCATTTTTGATGAAACAAATATAAATACATCCCCTTTAATTTTTTGACGTACGCAAAAAGTATGCACAAACAAGTTTTGAAATATCTAAATCTTTTGGTTTCGGTTGAAAGTCTTGTAAAGTGTGTGGTTTAGGCTGCGTTTTCGGCTGAAACTTACTTTTAAAATTTGGTTTGTTTTCAGCCAAAAGTCATTTTTAACTTTGGGTTAGGTTTCGGTTTCAGACAAAAATCAGATCTTCACATTCGGTCTGTAAGATCTTCACATTCTGTCTGTAAGATCTCCTCACTCGGTCTGTAAGATCTTCACACTCAGTCTGTAAGATTTCACACTCGGTCTGTAAGATCTTCACACTCTGTCTGTAAGATCTCCACACTCTGTCTGTAAGATCTTCACACTCGGTCTGTAAGATCTTCACACTCTGTAAGTTCTTTACACTCTGTCTGTAAGATCTTCACACTCTGTCTGTAAGATCTTCACAGTGGTGTTACCATTGACAGATTTTTTTTAAAATCCTTCTTTGAGTTTTTCCTTGTTCATTAAAAGTAGTCTGTAGCAAGACTTTCCTCCAATAATTGTGTGATCAGACTAACTGTTGAGTTCTTGAGTTGTAATTATGAACAGAGTCTTGGATTTTTGTTTGAACAGACTTCTTGTTTTGTTTTTTCCAAGATCATGGACACTCCTTAAGTCTGTAGGTGTTTTGTGTTTTGGTGGTTATTTTCATCTTGTCATTTGTTTACAAGATGGCATATCCTTTTTTCTAATAGGGCAGATATGAATGTATTTGCCCAGCAGTAATAGAATAGTCAATATGTTTACATATGGTACAGCAGTGACAGAACAGTAAATATATTAACATGTGGTCTTGCAATGATAGAACAGTTAATATGTTAACACATGGTACAGCAGTGATAGAATGGTCAATACATCAACAGATATGGTACAGCAGTGATAGAACGGTCAATACATTACATATGGTACAACAGGAACAGTGTTAACGAAAAGTAACGCCACCCCGTGCAAAGCCTTTTTAAGGAGCCATGCCCTCATATTTCATCAATAAATGATACACACACACATACACTCTTGTACATAAAAACTTTTTTTCCGCCGATTGTACTGCCAATTTAGGCGCCCCCTAATGTTGATCCAACCTGCAGCACGGTATTGATAAATGCTCCCTCCCAAAGCGTAACCTGGTTGTTCAACCCATCTAACGAAGGTACGTTTCTGAGCTGAACAGTTTTACAACCCATCCAATGAAGGTACGTTACTGAACTGAACAGTTTTACAACCGATCCAATGAAGGTACGTTTCTGAGCTGAACAGTTTTACAACCCATCCAATGAAGGTACATTTCTGAACTGAGCTTTTTTACAACCCATCCAATGAAGGTACATTTCTGAGCTGAACAGTTTTACAACCCAACCAATGAAGGTACGTTACTGAACTGAACAGTTTTACAACCCATCCAATGAAGGTACGTTTCTGAGCTGAACACTTCTACAACCCATCCAATGAAGGTACGTTTCTGAGCTGAACAGTTTTACAACCCATCAAATAAAGGTACGTTTCTGAGCTGAAGAGTTTTACAACCCATTCAATGAAGGTACGTTTCTGAACTGAACAGTTCTACAACCCATCAAATAAAGGTAAGTTTCTGAACTGAACAGTTTTACAACCCATCCAATGAAGGTACGTTTCTGAACTGAACAGTTCTACAACCCATCCAATGAAGGTACGTTTCTGAGCTGAACACTTCTACAACCCATCCAATGAAGGTACGTTTCTGAGCTGAACAGTTTTACAACCCATCAAATAAAGGTACGTTTCTGAGCTGAAGAGTTTTACAACCCATCCAATGAAAGTAAGTTTCTGAGCTGAAGAGTTCTACAACCCATCAAATAAAGGTACGTTTCTGAGCGGAGAAGTTGTTCAACTCATCCAATGAAAGTACGTTACTGAGCTGAAGAGAGTTTTACAATGGAATGTTGGGGATGTTCCCATTGACTTTTAAAAGCGCACACATTTTGTTCCCATCATGCAATGGAGCAATCAACCTGTGTTAGTGGTGGACGGTCCAACTTTTGGCCGTAGTTCTGGGAACTGCTACATGGCTAAGTGTGGCTAAGTGTCGCCGCGGTACACTTATGTCTATATATATATATATATATACATATATATACATATGATTAGTCACGTGACAAGAAAACAAGGGCTCGCCAAAGATATCATGCAAGGCACAAATAGAGGAGGGAGAAGAAGAGGAAGAGAGAGAAAAAGATGGGAAGAAAACATCAAAGAGTGGACGGGATAAAAATTAGACGATGCTATGCGTAGTGCAGAGGACAGAGAGGAATGGAGAAGGATAGTTTTCATGTCATCTGTGGCGCCCCAACGGTCCAAGGACTAAGGGACATGATAATGATGATGAGCACACCCCTTGCCTCATACGCCCCCCTCTATTTACTTGGCCTGTAATGGCTAATGTCGTAGTTTTACCAATATATCATATCGACCATGGGATTGTTTAATAAAATAGATTAAGACTGGTTCTCTTATCAAGTCTAACAGCTGGTGGTAAAGTGCATGCTTATAGTGATCCATGTGCACGACTCCCTGCTGTGATGTTACGGCAGTGTGGTGCATGTATAGGAACTTTAGAAACCTATACACAGCTAATCAAGTTCAAATACTAAGACAACATTGACATCCTAGCGAAACAAAAATATATGACAGACAGGCGCGGGGTGGGCTACATATTATGACAGTCAGGCGTGGGACGGGCTACAGTCAGACTACATAATAGGAAAGACAGGCGTGGGGTAAGCTACATCATGACAGGCAGGTGGGACTGGGCTACATAATATGACAGACAGGCGGGACTGGACTACATAATATGACAGGCAGGTGGGACTGGACTACATTATATGACAGGCAGGCGGGATTGCACTACATAATATGACAGACAGGCGGGACTGGGATACACAATATTACAGGCAGGCGGGACTAAGGTACATAATATGACAGGCAGGCGGGACTAAGGTACATAATATGACAGGCAGGCGGGACTGGGCTACATAATATGACAGGCAGGTGGGACTAAGGTACATAATATGACAGGCAGGTGGGACTAGGATACTTAATGACAGGTAGGCGGTACTGGGATACATAATATGACAATCGGGCGGGACTGTGCTACATAAATTCATAATATGACAATCAGGCGGGACTGGGCTACATAATATGACAGGCACAGGCAGGGGTGGGATAGGCAACATTATAAGACAGTCACGGGGGGGGGGGGGGGCTATTAATATTATACAGGCAGGGGATGGCTACATAATGACAGTCAGACGGGGGTGGGCTACATCAAATGACAGACAAGCGAAGGAGGGAGAAGTCTTAAGCGAAGCAGATACTAGATCCTGGTAAGGGGCAATCATCCAATCTTGTTATGCCATGGAATATTTGGTTTGTTTCCCCTTTACAAACACTGAATATTCACCGTCGTTGTTCTGTAGTGTAACACTATAGATGACTGAATTGTCCGTTTATTGTTGGGGATTATTTCTAACCGTAAATATATACTTGTATTGGTGTTTTTACTAAGTTGGGTTGTACATTGATATTGCCTCGTAAGAGCCCAGAATATTCTGTTGTGCAGTTAAACTGAAGCCATACCACATTTCACACCTAGGACAAAGAGGTTATGTACAGTTAAACTGAAGCCATACCACACTGCACACATAGGACCGAGAGGTTGTGTACAGACCGAAGCTATACGTAGATACTTTGTTATGTATACTGTATCCATTCATAAGTGGATACTTTGTTATGTATACTGTATCCATTCATAAGTGGATACTTTGTTATGTATACTGTATCCATTCATAAGTGGATACTTTGTTATGTATACTGTATCCATTCATAAGTGGATACTTTGTTATGTATACTGTATCCATTCATAAGTATATACTTTGTTATGTATACTGTATCCATTCATAAGTGGATACTTTGTTATGTATACTGTATCCATTCATAAGTGGATACTTTGTTATGTATATTGTATCCATTCATAAGTGGATACTTTGTTATGTATACTGTATCCATTCATAAGTGGATACTTTGTTATGTATACTGCATCCATTCATAAGTGGATACTTTGTTATGCGTGAAGCCAATTAACGTGGACATCACTGATGGAATGACACTAAATGGTTGTAAACAATGTGTGCAGAGGTGGACATCACTGATGGAATGACACTAAATGGTTGTAAACAATGTGTGCAGAGGTGGACATCACTGATGGAATGACACTAAATGGTTGTAAACAATGTGTGCAGAGGTGGACATTACTGATGGAATGACACTAAATGGTTGTAAACAATGTGTGCAGAGGTGGACATTACTGATGGAATGACACTAAATGGTTGTAAACAATGTGTGCAGAAGTGGACATTACTGATGGAATGACACTAAATGGTTGTAAACAATGTGTGCAGAGGTGGACATTACTGGTGGAATGACACTAAATGGTTGTAAACAATGTGTGCAGAGGTGGACATTACTGGTGGAATGACACTAAATGGTTGTAAACAATGTGTGCAGAGGTGGACATTACTGATGGAATGGCAATAGATGGTAGTAAAAAATCTGTGCAGAGATCAAGCTCTCACACAAACAAGAAGAGTCATTTGATTCTCGCTCGGGGTGACATGTTTGTATTTTTTTGTTGGATGAAAGTGTGTGATTGTGATTTAAAAGAATCCCCGACACATGTGACATCGTTCACAGTAACGGAATGCAAGGAAAACAATTGAGGCACCAGTGTAGTGATAACACAATCCAGACAAAGCATCAGATGCCTTAATGTGGTCAATGCAAGTAAAACAACTGAGGCACTGGTGTAGTGATAAACCAGACAAAGCATCAGATACCTTAATGTGGTCCATGCAAGTAAAACAACTGAGGCACTGGTGTAGTGATAACACAATCCAGACAAAGCATCAGATGCATCAATGTGGTCAATGCAAGTAAAACAACTGAGGCACTGGTGTAGTGATAAACCAGACAAAGCATCAGATGCCTTAATGTGGTCCATGCAAGTAAAACAACTGAGGCACTAGTGTAGTGATAAACCAGACAAAGCACCAGATGCCTCAATGTGGTCAATGCAAGTAAAACAACTGAGGCACTGGTGTAGTGATAAACCAGACAAAGCATCAGATGCCTTAATGTGGTCAATGCAAGGAAAACAACTGAGGCACTGGTGTAGTGATAAACCAGACAAAGCACCAGATGCCTCAATGTGGTCAATGCAACGTTGTTCCCCGAATCTTGTCAGAATTTACCAGTGTGCTTTTCCGACTGTTCTCATCAGAAACCAAAAATTATTTTGTTTCTTTGTTTACAATGTGTTACCCTCAGACGTAGCTATGAATTTATGTGATACTCATCCATGCATATTAAGTTTTGTATATTTTATTAATATTTTGTTATTTTCTTCCTATCACTTTTCTTCTATGACTTTTTCCCTAGCAGAACTTAACTTTTTTCCGTGCCTTTTTTTTCTGCGCCATTTTTTTCTGCACACCAGTTCTACACAACAT
Source organism: Omphiscola glabra (assembly GCA_964017045.1). Taxonomy (NCBI): domain Eukaryota; kingdom Metazoa; phylum Mollusca; class Gastropoda; family Lymnaeidae; genus Omphiscola; species Omphiscola glabra. The sequence goes on from OZ024800.1 coordinate 4,068,733, forward strand.
TCTTCCGAGTAGTTCTGTCCCTTCGTTTACATTCCAACTATCCACTGGCGGCGCGCAGGTCACAGTGCCCCCATACTAATTAATGTGCATCATTACCATACAAACAATCGGCAGAAGCGGCACTGAACACGAAGCATAACCAGACTTCTGACGACAAACGGGTACTTCGGCGAAATAGTTGCACGTGTGACCGACCAGGGCTTCTCAAGCTCTGGTTTGTCAGTGTGATGTCGTCATTATACGGAACGCATCATATAGTAACTTGCGTATCTTTTTGACGTGACATAATCCTACTTGGCTTATCCTACTGAAGTGACACCCATCTAATTATCCCTAGCTTATCCCATCACGTGAAACCCATTCACTAATAACCAGCCAATCTTATTGTTATGACAGTTATACCACTACCTTATCCTACTGAAGTGACACCCATCTACTTATGGCAAGCCAATCCTATTGACATGACACACATGCGTCACTAGAGGATCTAATTGGTGTGACAAGAAAAAGAATCACTAGCTTGCCCCATTGACGTGACACACATAATTATCACTAGCTTATCCTATTGACGTGACATACATGGGTTATCACTTGGGTCACCGTGACCCGTGTATGTGACGTCACTGTTGATCCACTCTTGTTAGGTTGGAAGAGTACCTTAGTTGCCCACCCCCCCCCCCCTTTTTTTTCTCCAACTCCAAGCACGTTATCTTATTGCGCTTGATGTGTTTTTCCTGTTTTCACCACTACACATACACTACACATACAATACACTAAACATACTACCACTATAAATACATTACACAGATACTACCACTAAACTACACATACACCTCACATACACTAACCATATACTACACATCCATGATGCTTACACAACATTTACACACCAGACTGAACATAATGTGAGCACGCCTGTCACCATGTAATATCGTTATTTGCTTATCTGGAAGCGCTATATACTTTCATGTCTGGATATTCTATATACTTTCATGCCTGGATATTCTATATACTTTCATGTCTGGATATTCTATATACTTTCATGTCTGGATATTCTATATACTTTCATGTCTGGATATTCTATATACTTTCATGTCTGGATATTCTATATACTTTCATGTCTGGATATTCTATATACTTTCATGTCTGGATATTCTATATACTTTCATGTCTGGATATACTGTATACTTTCATGTCTGGATATACTGTATACTTTCTTTGTGAGAGAAAAGTGATGGAAAAAAAAGGATCTCAGATAAGTGACAGGTGATGTGAGAACGGAAGAGCTGATCTGTGGTAGTAACATTGGACATTGTGAGAACGGAAGAGCTGATCTGTGGTAGTAACATTGGACATTGTGAGAACGGAAGAGCTGATCTGTGGTAGTAACATTGGACATTGTGAGAACGGAAGAGCTGATCTGTGGTAGTAACATTGGACATTGTGAGAACGGAAGAGCTGATCTGTGGTAGTAACATTGGACATTGTGAGAACGGAAGAGCTGATCTGTGGTAGTAACATTGGACATTGTGAGAACGGAAGAGCTGATCTGTGGTAGTAACATTGGACATTGTGAGAACGGAAGAGCTGATCTGTGGTAGTAACATTGGACATTGTGAGAACGGAAGAGCTGATCTGTGGTAGTAACATTGGACATTGTGAGAACGGAAGAGCTAATCTGTGGTAGTAACATTGGACATTGTGAGAACGGAAGAGCTGATCTGTGGTAGTAACATTGGACATTGTGAGAACGGAAGAGCTGATCTGTGGTAGTAACATTGGACATTGTGAGAACGGAAGAGCTAATCTGTGGTAGTAACATTTGACATTGTGAGAACGGAAGAGCTGATCTGTGGTAGTAACATTGGACATTGTGAGAACGGAAGAGCTGATCTGTGGTAGTAACATTGGACATTGTGAGAACGGAAGAGCTGATCTGTGGTAGTAACATTGGACATTGTGAGAACGGAAGAGCTGATCTGTGGTAGTAACATTGGACATTGTGAGAACGGAAGAGCTGATCTGTGGTAGTAACATTGGACATTGTGAGAACGGAAGAGCTAATCTGTGGTAGTAACATTGGACATTGTGAGAACGGAAGAGCTGATCTGTGGTAGTAACATTGGACATTGTGAGAACGGAAGAGCTGATCTGTGGTAGTAACATTGGACATTGTGAGAACGGAAGAGCTAATCTGTGGTAGTAACATTTGACATTGTGAGAACGGAAGAGCTGATCTGTGGTAGTAACATTGGACATTGTGAGAACGGAAGAGCTGATCTGTGGTAGTAACATTGGACATTGTGAGAACGGAAGAGCTGATCTGTGGTAGTAACATTGGACATTGTGAGAACGGAAGAGCTGATCTGTGGTAGTAACATTGGACATTGTGAGAACGGAAGAGCTGATCTGTGGTAGTAACATTGGACATTGTGAGAACGGAAGAGCTGATCTGTGGTAGTAACATTGGACATTGTGAGAACGGAAGAGCTGATCTGTGGTAGTAACATTGGACATTGTGAGAACGGAAGAGCTGATCTGTGGTAGTAACATTGGACATTGTGAGAACGGAAGAGCTAATCTGTGGTAGTAACATTTGACATTGTGAGAACGGAAGAGCTGATCTGTGGTAGTAACATTGGACATTGTGAGAACGGAAGAGCTGATCTGTGGTAGTAACATTGGACATTGTGAGAACGGAAGAGCTGATCTGTGGTAGTAACATTGGACATTGTGAGAACGGAAGAGCTGATCTGTGGTAGTAACATTGGACATTGTGAGAACGGAAGAGCTGATCTGTGGTAGTAACATTGGACATTGTGAGAACGGAAGAGCTAATCTGTGGTAGTAACATTGGACATTGTGAGAACGGAAGAGCTGATCTGTGGTAGTAACATTGGACATTGTGAGAACGGAAGAGCTGATCTGTGGTAGTAACATTGGACATTGTGAGAACGGAAGAGCTAATCTGTGGTAGTAACATTTGACATTGTGAGAACGGAAGAGCTGATCTGTGGTAGTAACATTGGACATTGTGAGAACGGAAGAGCTGATCTGTGGTAGTAACATTGGACATTGTGAGAACGGAAGAGCTGATCTGTGGTAGTAACATTGGACATTGTGAGAACGGAAGAGCTATTCTGTGGTAGTAACATTGGACATTGTGAGAACGGAAGAGCTAATCTGTGGTAGTAACATTGGACATTGTGAGAACGGAAGAGCTAATCTGTGGTAGTAACATTGGACATTGTGAGAACGGAAGAGCTGATCTGTGGTAGTAACATTGGACATTGTGAGAACGGAAGAGCTGATCTGTGGTAGTAACATTGGACATTGTGAGAACGGAAGAGCTGATCTGTGGTAGTAACATTTGACATTGTGAGAACGGAAGAGCTGATCTGTGGTAGTAACATTGGACATTGTGAGAACGGAAGAGCTGATCTGTGGTAGTAACATTGGACATTGTGAGAACGGAAGAGCTGATCTGTGGTAGTAACATTGGACATTGTGAGAACGGAAGAGCTGATCTGTGGTAGTAACATTGGACATTGTGAGAACGGAAGAGCTGATCTGTGGTAGTAACATTGGACATTGTGAGAACGGAAGAGCTGATCTGTGGTAGTAACATTGGACATTGTGAGAACGGAAGAGCTGATCTGTGGTAGTAACATTGGACATTGTGAGAACGGAAGAGCTGATCTGTGGTAGTAACATTGGACATTGTGAGAACGGAAGAGCTGATCTGTGGTAGTAACATTGGACCATGTGAGAACGGAAGAGCTGATCTGTGGTAGTAACATTGGACATTGTGAGAACGGAAGAGCTGATCTGTGGTAGTAACATTGGACATTGTGAGAACGGAAGAGCTGATCTGTGGTAGTAACATTGGACATTGTGAGAACGGAAGAGCTGATCTGTGGTAGTAACATTGGACATTGTGAGAACGGAAGAGCTGATCTGTGGTAGTAACATTGGACATTGTGAGAACGGAAGAGCTGATCTGTGGTAGTAACATTGGACATTGTGAGAACGGAAGAGCTGATCTGTGGTAGTAACATTGGACATTGTGAGAACGGAAGAGCTGATCTGTGGTAGTAACATTGGACATTGTGAGAACGGAAGAGCTGATCTGTGGTAGTAACATTGGACATTGTGAGAACGGAAGAGCTATTCTGTGGTAGTAACATTGGACATTGTGAGAACGGAAGAGCTGATCTGTGGTAGTAACATTGGACATTGTGAGAACGGAAGAGCTGATCTGTGGTAGTAACATTGGACATTGTGAGAACGGAAGAGCTGATCTGTGGTAGTAACATTGGACATTGTGAGAACGGAAGAGCTGATCTGTGGTAGTAACATTGGACATTGTGAGAACGGAAGAGCTATTCTGTGGTAGTAACATTGGACATTGTGAGAACGGAAGAGCTAATCTGTGGTAGTAACATTGGACATTGTGAGAACGGAAGAGCTAATCTGTGGTAGTAACATTGGACATTGTGAGAACGGAAGAGCTAATCTGTGGTAGTAACATTGGACATTGTGAGAACGGAAGAGCTAATCTGTGGTAGTAACATTGGACATTGTGAGAACGGAAGAGCTAATCTGTGGTAGTAACATTGGACATTGTGAGAACGGAAGAGCTAATCTGTGGTAGTAACATTGGACATTGTGAGAACGGAAGAGCTAATCTGTGGTAGTAACATTGGACATTGTGAGAACGGAAGAGCTAATCTGTGGTAGTAACATTGGACATTGTGAGAACGGAAGAGCTAATCTGTGGTAGTAACATTGGACATTGTGAGAACGGAAGAGCTAATCTGTGGTAGTAACATTGGACATTGTGAGAACGGAAGAGCTAATCTGTGGTAGTAACATTGGACATTGTGAGAACGGAAGAGCTAATCTGTGGTAGTAACATTGGACATTGTGAGAACGGAAGAGCTAATCTGTGGTAGTAACATTGGACATTGTGAGAACGGAAGAGCTAATCTGTGGTAGTAACATTGGACATTGTGAGAACGGAAGAGCTAATCTGTGGTAGTAACATTGGACATTGTGAGAACGGAAGAGCTAATCTGTGGTAGTAACATTGGACATTGTGAGAACGGAAGAGCTAATATGTGGTAGTAACATTGGACATTGTGAGAACGGAAGAGCTAATCTGTGGTAGTAACATTGGACATTGTGAGAGTTGGAGACCGATCTGTGGTAGTAACATTTGACATTGTGAGAACGGAAGAGCTAATCTGTGGTAGTAACATTGGACATTGTGAGAGTTGGAGACCTATCTGTGGTAGTAACATTGGACATTGTGAGAACGGAAGAGCTAATCTGTGGTAGTAACATTGGACATTATGTGAACGGAAGAGCTAATCTGTGGTAGTAACATTGGACATTATGTGAACGGAAGAGCTAATCTGTGGTAGTAACATTGGACATTGTGAGAACGGAAGAGCTAATCTGTGGTAGTAACATTTGACATTGTGAGAACGGAAGAGCTAATCTGTGGTAGTAACATTGGACATTGTGAGAACGGAAGAGCTAATATGTGGTAGTAACATTGGACATTGTGAGAACGGAAGAGCTAATCTGTGGTAGTAACATTGGACATTGTGAGAGTTGGAGACCGATCTGTGGTAGTAACATTTGACATTGTGAGAACGGAAGAGCTAATCTGTGGTAGTAACATTGGACATTGTGAGAGTTGGAGACCTATCTGTGGTAGTAACATTGGACATTGTGAGAACGGAAGAGCTAATCTGTGGTAGTAACATTGGACATTATGTGAACGGAAGAGCTAATCTGTGGTAGTAACATTGGACATTATGTGAACGGAAGAGCTAATCTGTGGTAGTAACATTGGACATTGTGAGAACGGAAGAGCTAATCTGTGGTAGTAACATTTGACATTGTGAGAACGGAAGAGCTAATCTGTGGTAGTAACATTGGACATTGTGAGAACGGAAGAGCTAATCTGTGGTAGTAACATTTGACATTGTGAGAACGGAAGAGCTAATCTGTGGTAGTAACATTGGACATTATGTGAACGGAAGAGCTAATCTGTGGTAGTAACATTGGACATTGTGAGAACGGAAGAGCTATTCTGTGGTAGTAACATTGGACATTATGTGAACGGAAGAGCTAATCTGTGGTAGTAACATTGGACATTGTGAGAACGGAAGAGCTAATCTGTGGTAGTAACATTTGACATAGTGAGAACGGAAGAGCTAATCTGTGGTAGTAACATTGGACATTGTGAGAACGGAAGAGCTAATCTGTGGTAGTAACATTTGACATTGTGAGAACGGAAGAGCTAATCTGTGGTAGTAACATTGGACATTGTGAGAACGGAAGAGCTAATCTGTGGTAGTAACATTTGACATTATGTGAGTTGGAGACCTATCTGTGGTAGTAACATTGGACATTGTGAGAACGGAAGAGCTATTCTGTGGTAGTAACATTGGACATTGTGAGAGTTGGAGACCGATCTGTGGTAGTAACATTGGACATTGTGAGAACGGAAGATCTATTCTGTGGTAGTAACATTGGACATTGTGAGAGTTGGAGACCGATCTGTGGTAGTAACATTGGACATTGTGAGAACGGAAGAGCAATTCTGTGGTAGTAACATTTGACATTATGTGAGTTGGAGACCTATCTGTGGTAGTAACATTGGACATTGTGAGAACGGAAGAGCTATTCTGTGGTAGTAACATTGGACATTGTGAGAGTTGGAGACCGATCTGTGGTAGTAACATTTGACATTATGTGAGTTGGAGACCTATCTGTGGTAGTAACATTGGACATTGTGAGAACGGAAGAGCTATTCTGTGGTAGTAACATTGGACATTGTGAGAGTTGGAGACCGATCTGTGGTAGTAACATTGGACATTGTGAGAACGGAAGAGCAATTCTGTGGTAGTAACATTTGACATTATGTGAGTTGGAGACCTATCTGTGGTAGTAACATTGGACATTGTGAGAACGGAAGAGCTATTCTGTGGTAGTAACATTGGACATTGTGAGAGTTGGAGACCGATCTGTGGTAGTAACATTGGACATTGTGAGAACGGAAGAGCTATTCTGTGGTAGTAACATTGGACATTGTGAGAGTTGGAGACCGATCTGTGGTAGTAACATTGGACATTGTGAGAACGGAAGAGCAATTCTGTGGTAGTAACATTTGACATTATGTGAGTTGGAGACCTATCTGTGGTAGTAACATTGGACATTGTGAGAACGGAAGAGCTATTCTGTGGTAGTAACATTGGACATTGTGAGAGTTGGAGACCGATCTGTGGTAGTAACATTTGACATTATGTGAGTTGGAGACCTATCTGTGGTAGTAACATTGGACATTGTGAGAACGGAAGAGCTATTCTGTGGTAGTAACATTGGACATTGTGAGAGTTGGAGACCGATCTGTGGTAGTAACATTGGACATTGTGAGAACGGAAGAGCTATTCTGTGGTAGTAACATTGGACATTGTGAGAGTTGGAGACCGATCTGTGGTAGTAACATTGGACATTGTGAGAACGGAAGAGCAATTCTGTGGTAGTAACATTTGACATTATGTGAGTTGGAGACCTATCTGTGGTAGTAACATTGGACATTGTGAGAACGGAAGAGCTATTCTGTGGTAGTAACATTGGACATTGTGAGAGTTGGAGACCGATCTGTGGTAGTAACATTTGACATTATGTGAGTTGGAGACCTATCTGTGGTAGTAACATTGGACATTGTGAGAACGGAAGAGCTATTCTGTGGTAGTAACATTGGACATTGTGAGAGTTGGAGACCGATCTGTGGTAGTAACATTGGACATTGTGAGAACGGAAGAGCAATTCTGTGGTAGTAACATTTGACATTATGTGAGTTGGAGACCTATCTGTGGTAGTAACATTGGACATTGTGAGAACGGAAGAGCTATTCTGTGGTAGTAACATTGGACATTGTGAGAGTTGGAGACCGATCTGTGGTAGTAACATTGGACATTGTGAGAACGGAAGAGCTATTCTGTGGTAGTAACATTTGACATTATGTGAGTTGGAGACCTATCTGTGGTAGTAACATTGGACATTGTGAGAACGGAAGAGCAATTCTGTGGTAGTAACATTTGACATTATGTGAGTTGGAGACCTATCTGTGGTAGTAACATTGGACATTGTGAGAACGGAAGAGCTATTCTGTGGTAGTAACATTGGACATTGTGAGAGTTGGAGACCGATCTGTGGTAGTAACATTGGACATTGTGAGAACGGAAGAGCAATTCTGTGGTAGTAACATTTGACATTATGTGAGTTGGAGACCTATCTGTGGTAGTAACATTGGACATTGTGAGAACGGAAGAGCTATTCTGTGGTAGTAACATTGGACATTGTGAGAGTTGGAGACCGATCTGTGGTAGTAACATTGGACATTGTGAGAACGGAAGAGCTATTCTGTGGTAGTAACATTTGACATTATGTGAGTTGGAGACCTATCTGTGGTAGTAACATTGGACATTGTGAGAACGGAAGAGCTATTCTGTGGTAGTAACATTGGACATTGTGAGAGTTGGAGACCGATCTGTGGTAGTAACATTGGACATTGTGAGAACGGAAGAGCAATTCTGTGGTAGTAACATTTGACATTATGTGAGTTGGAGACCTATCTGTGGTAGTAACATTGGACATTGTGAGAACGGAAGAGCTATTCTGTGGTAGTAACATTGGACATTGTGAGAGTTGGAGACCGATCTGTGGTAGTAACATTGGACATTGTGAGAACGGAAGAGCTATTCTGTGGTAGTAACATTGGACATTGTGAGAACGGAAGAGCTATTCTGTGGTAGTAACATTGGACATTGTGAGAGTTGGAGACCGATCTGTGGTAGTAACATTGGACATTGTGAGAACGGAAGAGCTATTCTGTGGTAGTAACATTGGACATTGTGAGAGTTGGAGACCGATCTGTGGTAGTAACATTGGACATTGTGAGAACGGAAGAGCTATTCTGTGGTAGTAACATTGGACATTGTGAGAGTTGGAGACCGATCTGTGGTAGTAACATTGGACATTGTGAGAACGGAAGAGCTATTCTGTGGTAGTAACATTGGACATTGTGAGAACGGAAGAGCTATTCTGTGGTAGTAACATTGGACATTGTGAGAGTTGGAGACCGATCTGTGGTAGTAACATTGGACATTGTGAGAACGGAAGAGCAATTCTGTGGTAGTAACATTTGACATTATGTGAGTTGGAGACCTATCTGTGGTAGTAACATTGGACATTGTGAGAACGGAAGAGCTATTCTGTGGTAGTAACATTGGACATTGTGAGAGTTGGAGACCGATCTGTGGTAGTAACATTGGACATTGTGAGAACGGAAGAGCAATTCTGTGGTAGTAACATTTGACATTATGTGAGTTGGAGACCTATCTGTGGTAGTAACATTGGACATTGTGAGAACGGAAGAGCTATTCTGTGGTAGTAACATTGGACATTGTGAGAGTTGGAGACCGATCTGTGGTAGTAACATTTGACATTATGTGAGTTGGAGACCTATCTGTGGTAGTAACATTGGACATTGTGAGAACGGAAGAGCTATTCTGTGGTAGTAACATTGGACATTGTGAGAGTTGGAGACCGATCTGTGGTAGTAACATTGGACATTGTGAGAACGGAAGAGCAATTCTGTGGTAGTAACATTTGACATTATGTGAGTTGGAGACCTATCTGTGGTAGTAACATTGGACATTGTGAGAACGGAAGAGCTATTCTGTGGTAGTAACATTGGACATTGTGAGAGTTGGAGACCGATCTGTGGTAGTAACATTGGACATTGTGAGAACGGAAGAGCTATTCTGTGGTAGTAACATTGGACATTGTGAGAGTTGGAGACCGATCTGTGGTAGTAACATTGGACATTGTGAGAACGGAAGAGCAATTCTGTGGTAGTAACATTTGACATTATGTGAGTTGGAGACCTATCTGTGGTAGTAACATTGGACATTGTGAGAACGGAAGAGCTATTCTGTGGTAGTAACATTGGACATTGTGAGAGTTGGAGACCGATCTGTGGTAGTAACATTTGACATTATGTGAGTTGGAGACCTATCTGTGGTAGTAACATTGGACATTGTGAGAACGGAAGAGCTATTCTGTGGTAGTAACATTGGACATTGTGAGAGTTGGAGACCGATCTGTGGTAGTAACATTGGACATTGTGAGAACGGAAGAGCAATTCTGTGGTAGTAACATTTGACATTATGTGAGTTGGAGACCTATCTGTGGTAGTAACATTGGACATTGTGAGAACGGAAGAGCTATTCTGTGGTAGTAACATTGGACATTGTGAGAACGGAAGAGCTATTCTGTGGTAGTAACATTTGACATTATGTGAGTTGGAGACCTATCTGTGGTAGTAACATTGGACATTGTGAGAACGGAAGAGCAATTCTGTGGTAGTAACATTTGACATTATGTGAGTTGGAGACCTATCTGTGGTAGTAACATTGGACATTGTGAGAACGGAAGAGCTATTCTGTGGTAGTAACATTGGACATTGTGAGAGTTGGAGACCGATCTGTGGTAGTAACATTGGACATTGTGAGAACGGAAGAGCAATTCTGTGGTAGTAACATTTGACATTATGTGAGTTGGAGACCTATCTGTGGTAGTAACATTGGACATTGTGAGAACGGAAGAGCTATTCTGTGGTAGTAACATTGGACATTGTGAGAGTTGGAGACCGATCTGTGGTAGTAACATTGGACATTGTGAGAACGGAAGAGCTATTCTGTGGTAGTAACATTTGACATTATGTGAGTTGGAGACCTATCTGTGGTAGTAACATTGGACATTGTGAGAACGGAAGAGCTATTCTGTGGTAGTAACATTGGACATTGTGAGAGTTGGAGACCGATCTGTGGTAGTAACATTGGACATTGTGAGAACGGAAGAGCAATTCTGTGGTAGTAACATTTGACATTATGTGAGTTGGAGACCTATCTGTGGTAGTAACATTGGACATTGTGAGAACGGAAGAGCTATTCTGTGGTAGTAACATTGGACATTGTGAGAGTTGGAGACCGATCTGTGGTAGTAACATTGGACATTGTGAGAACGGAAGAGCTATTCTGTGGTAGTAACATTGGACATTGTGAGAACGGAAGAGCTATTCTGTGGTAGTAACATTGGACATTGTGAGAGTTGGAGACCGATCTGTGGTAGTAACATTGGACATTGTGAGAACGGAAGAGCTATTCTGTGGTAGTAACATTGGACATTGTGAGAGTTGGAGACCGATCTGTGGTAGTAACATTGGACATTGTGAGAACGGAAGAGCTATTCTGTGGTAGTAACATTGGACATTGTGAGAGTTGGAGACCGATCTGTGGTAGTAACATTGGACATTGTGAGAACGGAAGAGCTATTCTGTGGTAGTAACATTGGACATTGTGAGAACGGAAGAGCTATTCTGTGGTAGTAACATTGGACATTGTGAGAGTTGGAGACCGATCTGTGGTAGTAACATTGGACATTGTGAGAACGGAAGAGCAATTCTGTGGTAGTAACATTTGACATTATGTGAGTTGGAGACCTATCTGTGGTAGTAACATTGGACATTGTGAGAACGGAAGAGCTATTCTGTGGTAGTAACATTGGACATTGTGAGAGTTGGAGACCGATCTGTGGTAGTAACATTGGACATTGTGAGAACGGAAGAGCTATTCTGTGGTAGTAACATTGGACATTGTGAGAGTTGGAGACCGATCTGTGGTAGTAACATTGGACATTGTGAGAACGGAAGAGCAATTCTGTGGTAGTAACATTTGACATTATGTGAGTTGGAGACCTATCTGTGGTAGTAACATTGGACATTGTGAGAACGGAAGAGCTATTCTGTGGTAGTAACATTGGACATTGTGAGAGTTGGAGACCGATCTGTGGTAGTAACATTTGACATTATGTGAGTTGGAGACCTATCTGTGGTAGTAACATTGGACATTGTGAGAACGGAAGAGCTATTCTGTGGTAGTAACATTGGACATTGTGAGAGTTGGAGACCGATCTGTGGTAGTAACATTGGACATTGTGAGAACGGAAGAGCAATTCTGTGGTAGTAACATTTGACATTATGTGAGTTGGAGACCTATCTGTGGTAGTAACATTGGACATTGTGAGAACGGAAGAGCTATTCTGTGGTAGTAACATTGGACATTGTGAGAGTTGGAGACCGATCTGTGGTAGTAACATTGGACATTGTGAGAACGGAAGAGCTATTCTGTGGTAGTAACATTGGACATTGTGAGAGTTGGAGACCGATCTGTGGTAGTAACATTGGACATTGTGAGAACGGAAGAGCAATTCTGTGGTAGTAACATTTGACATTATGTGAGTTGGAGACCTATCTGTGGTAGTAACATTGGACATTGTGAGAACGGAAGAGCTATTCTGTGGTAGTAACATTGGACATTGTGAGAGTTGGAGACCGATCTGTGGTAGTAACATTTGACATTATGTGAGTTGGAGACCTATCTGTGGTAGTAACATTGGACATTGTGAGAACGGAAGAGCTATTCTGTGGTAGTAACATTGGACATTGTGAGAGTTGGAGACCGATCTGTGGTAGTAACATTGGACATTGTGAGAACGGAAGAGCAATTCTGTGGTAGTAACATTTGACATTATGTGAGTTGGAGACCTATCTGTGGTAGTAACATTGGACATTGTGAGAACGGAAGAGCTATTCTGTGGTAGTAACATTGGACATTGTGAGAGTTGGAGACCGATCTGTGGTAGTAACATTGGACATTGTGAGAACGGAAGAGCTATTCTGTGGTAGTAACATTTGACATTATGTGAGTTGGAGACCTATCTGTGGTAGTAACATTGGACATTGTGAGAACGGAAGAGCAATTCTGTGGTAGTAACATTTGACATTATGTGAGTTGGAGACCTATCTGTGGTAGTAACATTGGACATTGTGAGAACGGAAGAGCTATTCTGTGGTAGTAACATTGGACATTGTGAGAGTTGGAGACCGATCTGTGGTAGTAACATTGGACATTGTGAGAACGGAAGAGCAATTCTGTGGTAGTAACATTTGACATTATGTGAGTTGGAGACCTATCTGTGGTAGTAACATTGGACATTGTGAGAACGGAAGAGCTATTCTGTGGTAGTAACATTGGACATTGTGAGAGTTGGAGACCGATCTGTGGTAGTAACATTGGACATTGTGAGAACGGAAGAGCTATTCTGTGGTAGTAACATTTGACATTATGTGAGTTGGAGACCTATCTGTGGTAGTAACATTGGACATTGTGAGAACGGAAGAGCTATTCTGTGGTAGTAACATTGGACATTGTGAGAGTTGGAGACCGATCTGTGGTAGTAACATTGGACATTGTGAGAACGGAAGAGCAATTCTGTGGTAGTAACATTTGACATTATGTGAGTTGGAGACCTATCTGTGGTAGTAACATTGGACATTGTGAGAACGGAAGAGCTATTCTGTGGTAGTAACATTGGACATTGTGAGAGTTGGAGACCGATCTGTGGTAGTAACATTGGACATTGTGAGAACGGAAGAGCTATTCTGTGGTAGTAACATTGGACATTGTGAGAACGGAAGAGCTATTCTGTGGTAGTAACATTGGACATTGTGAGAGTTGGAGACCGATCTGTGGTAGTAACATTGGACATTGTGAGAACGGAAGAGCTATTCTGTGGTAGTAACATTGGACATTGTGAGAGTTGGAGACCGATCTGTGGTAGTAACATTGGACATTGTGAGAACGGAAGAGCTATTCTGTGGTAGTAACATTGGACATTGTGAGAGTTGGAGACCGATCTGTGGTAGTAACATTGGACATTGTGAGAACGGAAGAGCTATTCTGTGGTAGTAACATTGGACATTGTGAGAACGGAAGAGCTATTCTGTGGTAGTAACATTGGACATTGTGAGAGTTGGAGACCGATCTGTGGTAGTAACATTGGACATTGTGAGAACGGAAGAGCTATTCTGTGGTAGTAACATTGGACATTGTGAGAGTTGGAGACCGATCTGTGGTAGTAACATTGGACATTGTGAGAACGGAAGAGCTATTCTGTGGTAGTAACATTGGACATTGTGAGAGTTGGAGACCGATCTGTGGTAGTAACATTGGACATTGTGAGAACGGAAGAGCTATTCTGTGGTAGTAACATTGGACATTGTGAGAACGGAAGAGCTATTCTGTGGTAGTAACATTGGACATTGTGAGAACGGAAGAGCTATTCTGTGGTAGTAACATTGGACATTGTGAGAGTTGGAGACCGATCTGTGGTAGTAACATTGGACATTGTGAGAACGGAAGAGCTATTCTGTGGTAGTAACATTGGACATTGTGAGAACGGAAGAGCTATTCTGTGGTAGTAACATTGGACATTGTGAGAACGGAAGAGCTATTCTGTGGTAGTAACATTGGACATTGTGAGAGTTGGAGACCTATCTGTGGTAGTAACATTGGACATTGTGAGAACGGAAGAGCTATTCTGTGGTAGTAACATTGGACATTGTGAGAACGGAAGAGCTATTCTGTGGTAGTAACATTGGACATTGTGAGAGTTGGAGACCTATATGTGGTAGTAACATTGGACATTGTGAGAACGGAAGAGCTATTCTGTGGTAGTAACATTGGACATTGTGAGAGTTGGAGACCGATCTGTGGTAGTAACATTGGACATTGTGAGAACGGAAGAGCTATTCTGTGGTAGTAACATTGGACATTGTGAGAACGGAAGAGCTATTCTGTGGTAGTAACATTGGACATTGTGAGAACGGAAGAGCTATTCTGTGGTAGTAACATTGGACATTGTGAGAGTTGGAGACCGATCTGTGGTAGTAACATTGGACATTGTGAGAACGGAAGAGCAATTCTGTGGTAGTAACATTTGACATTATGTGAGTTGGAGACCTATCTGTGGTAGTAACATTGGACATTGTGAGAACGGAAGAGCTATTCTGTGGTAGTAACATTGGACATTGTGAGAGTTGGAGACCTATCTGTGGTAGTAACATTGGACATTGTGAGAACGGAAGAGCTATTCTGTGGTAGTAACATTGGACATTGTGAGAGTTGGAGACCGATCTGTGGTAGTAACATTGGACATTGTGAGAACGGAAGAGCTATTCTGTGGTAGTAACATTTGACATTATGTGAGTTGGAGACCTATCTGTGGTAGTAACATTGGACATTGTGAGAACGGAAGAGCTATTCTGTGGTAGTAACATTGGACATTGTGAGAGTTGGAGACCGATCTGTGGTAGTAACATTGGACATTGTGAGAACGGAAGAGCAATTCTGTGGTAGTAACATTTGACATTATGTGAGTTGGAGACCTATCTGTGGTAGTAACATTGGACATTGTGAGAACGGAAGAGCTATTCTGTGGTAGTAACATTGGACATTGTGAGAGTTGGAGACCGATCTGTGGTAGTAACATTGGACATTGTGAGAACGGAAGAGCTATTCTGTGGTAGTAACATTGGACATTGTGAGAACGGAAGAGCTATTCTGTGGTAGTAACATTGGACATTGTGAGAGTTGGAGACCGATCTGTGGTAGTAACATTGGACATTGTGAGAACGGAAGAGCTATTCTGTGGTAGTAACATTGGACATTGTGAGAGTTGGAGACCGATCTGTGGTAGTAACATTGGACATTGTGAGAACGGAAGAGCTATTCTGTGGTAGTAACATTGGACATTGTGAGAGTTGGAGACCGATCTGTGGTAGTAACATTGGACATTGTGAGAACGGAAGAGCTATTCTGTGGTAGTAACATTGGACATTGTGAGAGTTGGAGACCGATCTGTGGTAGTAACATTGGACATTGTGAGAACGGAAGAGCTATTCTGTGGTAGTAACATTGGACATTGTGAGAACGGAAGAGCTATTCTGTGGTAGTAACATTGGACATTGTGAGAACGGAAGAGCTATTCTGTGGTAGTAACATTGGACATTGTGAGAGTTGGAGACCGATCTGTGGTAGTAACATTGGACATTGTGAGAACGGAAGAGCTATTCTGTGGTAGTAACATTGGACATTGTGAGAACGGAAGAGCTATTCTGTGGTAGTAACATTGGACATTGTGAGAACGGAAGAGCTATTCTGTGGTAGTAACATTGGACATTGTGAGAGTTGGAGACCTATCTGTGGTAGTAACATTGGACATTGTGAGAACGGAAGAGCTATTCTGTGGTAGTAACATTGGACATTGTGAGAACGGAAGAGCTATTCTGTGGTAGTAACATTGGACATTGTGAGAGTTGGAGACCTATCTGTGGTAGTAACATTGGACATTGTGAGAACGGAAGAGCTATTCTGTGGTAGTAACATTGGACATTGTGAGAGTTGGAGACCGATCTGTGGTAGTAACATTGGACATTGTGAGAACGGAAGAGCTATTCTGTGGTAGTAACATTGGACATTGTGAGAACGGAAGAGCTATTCTGTGGTAGTAACATTGGACATTGTGAGAACGGAAGAGCTATTCTGTGGTAGTAACATTGGACATTGTGAGAGTTGGAGACCGATCTGTGGTAGTAACATTGGACATTGTGAGAACGGAAGAGCAATTCTGTGGTAGTAACATTTGACATTATGTGAGTTGGAGACCTATCTGTGGTAGTAACATTGGACATTGTGAGAACGGAAGAGCTATTCTGTGGTAGTAACATTGGACATTGTGAGAGTTGGAGACCTATCTGTGGTAGTAACATTGGACATTGTGAGAACGGAAGAGCTATTCTGTGGTAGTAACATTGGACATTGTGAGAGTTGGAGACCGATCTGTGGTAGTAACATTGGACATTGTGAGAACGGAAGAGCTATTCTGTGGTAGTAACATTTGACATTATGTGAGTTGGAGACCTATCTGTGGTAGTAACATTGGACATTGTGAGAACGGAAGAGCTATTCTGTGGTAGTAACATTGGACATTGTGAGAGTTGGAGACCGATCTGTGGTAGTAACATTGGACATTATGTGAGTTGGAGACCTATCTGTGGTAGTAACATTGGACATTGTGAGAACGGAAGAGCTATTCTGTGGTAGTAACATTGGACATTGTGAGAACGGAAGAGCTATTCTGTGGTAGTAACATTGGACATTGTGAGAGTTGGAGACCGATCTGTGGTAGTAACATTGGACATTGTGAGAACGGAAGAGCTATTCTGTGGTAGTAACATTGGACATTGTGAGAACGGAAGAGCTATTCTGTGGTAGTAACATTGGACATTGTGAGAGTTGGAGACCGATCTGTGGTAGTAACATTGGACATTGTGAGAACGGAAGAGCTATTCTGTGGTAGTAACATTGGACATTGTGAGAGTTGGAGACCGATCTGTGGTAGTAACATTGGACATTGTGAGAACGGAAGAGCTATTCTGTGGTAGTAACATTGGACATTGTGAGAGTTGGAGACCGATCTGTGGTAGTAACATTGGACATTGTGAGAACGGAAGAGCTATTCTGTGGTAGTAACATTGGACATTGTGAGAACGGAAGAGCTATTCTGTGGTAGTAACATTGGACATTGTGAGAGTTGGAGACCGATCTGTGGTAGTAACATTGGACATTGTGAGAACGGAAGAGCTATTCTGTGGTAGTAACATTGGACATTGTGAGAGTTGGAGACCGATCTGTGGTAGTAACATTGGACATTGTGAGAACGGAAGAGCTATTCTGTGGTAGTAACATTGGACATTGTGAGAGTTGGAGACCGATCTGTGGTAGTAACATTGGACATTGTGAGAACGGAAGAGCTATTCTGTGGTAGTAACATTGGACATTGTGAGAACGGAAGAGCTATTCTGTGGTAGTAACATTGGACATTGTGAGAACGGAAGAGCTATTCTGTGGTAGTAACATTGGACATTGTGAGAGTTGGAGACCGATCTGTGGTAGTAACATTGGACATTGTGAGAACGGAAGAGCTATTCTGTGGTAGTAACATTGGACATTGTGAGAACGGAAGAGCTATTCTGTGGTAGTAACATTGGACATTGTGAGAACGGAAGAGCGATTCTGTGGTAGTAACATTGGACATTGTGAGAGTTGGAGACCTATCTGTGGTAGTAACATTGGACATTGTGAGAACGGAAGAGCTATTCTGTGGTAGTAACATTGGACATTGTGAGAACGGAAGAGCTATTCTGTGGTAGTAACATTGGACATTGTGAGAGTTGGAGACCTATCTGTGGTAGTAACATTGGACATTGTGAGAACGGAAGAGCTATTCTGTGGTAGTAACATTGGACATTGTGAGAGTTGGAGACCGATCTGTGGTAGTAACATTGGACATTGTGAGAACGGAAGAGCTATTCTGTGGTAGTAACATTGGACATTGTGAGAACGGAAGAGCTATTCTGTGGTAGTAACATTGGACATTGTGAGAACGGAAGAGCTATTCTGTGGTAGTAACATTGGACATTGTGAGAGTTGGAGACCGATCTGTGGTAGTAACATTGGACATTGTGAGAACGGAAGAGCTATTCTGTGGTAGTAACATTGGACATTGTGAGAACGCAAGAGCTATTCTGTGGTAGTAACATTGGACATTGTGAGAACGGAAGAGCTATTCTGTGGTAGTAACATTGGACATTGTGAGAGTTGGAGACCTATCTGTGGTAGTAACATTGGACATTGTGAGAACGGAAGAGCTATTCTGTGGTAGTAACATTGGACATTGTGAGAACGGAAGAGCTATTCTGTGGTAGTAACATTGGACATTGTGAGAGTTGGAGACCTATCTGTGGTAGTAACATTGGACATTGTGAGAACGGAAGAGCTGATCTGTGGTATTAACATTGGACATTGTGAGAACGGAAGAGCTGATCTGTGGTAGTAACATTGGACATTATGTGAGTTGGAGACCGATCTGTGGTAGTAACATTTGACATTGTGAGAACGGAAGAGCTGATCTGTGGTAGTAACATTGGACATTGTGAGAGTTGGAGACCGATCTGTGGTAGTAACATTGGACATTGTGTGAACGGAAGAGCTATTCTGTGGTAGTAACATTTGACATTATGTGAGTTGGAGACCGATCTGTGGTAGTAACATTTGACATTGTGAGAACGGAAGAGCTGATCTGTGGTAGTAACATTGGACATTGTGAGAACGGAAGAGCTGATCTGTGGTAGTAACATTTGACATTGTGAGAACGGAAGAGCTGATCTGTGGTAGTAACATTGGACATTGTGAGAACGGAAGAGCTATTCTGTGGTAGTAACATTTGACATTATGTGAGTTGGAGACCGATCTGTGGTAGTAACATTTGACATTGTGAGAACGGAAGAGCTGATCTGTGGTAGTAACATTGGACATTGTGAGAGTTGGAGACCGATCTGTGGTAGTAATATTTGACATTGTGTGAGTTGGAGACCGATCTGTGGTAGTAACATTTGACATTGTGTGAGTTGGAGACCGATCTGTGGTAGTAATATTTGACATTGTGAGAGTTGGAGACCGATCTGTGGTAGTAACATTTGACATTGTGAGAGTTGGAGACCGATCTGTGGTAGTAACATTTGACATTGTGTGAGTTGGAGACCGATCTGTGGTAGTAATATTTGACATTGTGAGAGTTGGAGACCGATCTGTGGTAGTAATATTTGACATTGTGAGAGTTGGAGACCGATCTGTGGTAGTAACATTTGACATTGTGAGAGTTGGAGACCGATCTGTGGTAGTAATATTTGACATTGTGTGAGTTGGAGACCGATCTGTGGTAGTAAAATTTGACATTGTGTGAGTTGGAGACCGATCTGTGGTAGTAATATTTGACATTGTGAGAGTTGGAGACCGATCTGTGGTAGTAACATTTGACATTGTGAGAGTTGGAGACCGATCTGTGGTAGTAACATTTGACATTGTGTGAGTTGGAGACCGATCTGTGGTAGTAATATTTGACATTGTGAGAGTTGGAGACCGATCTGTGGTAGTAATATTTGACATTGTGAGAGTTGGAGACCGATCTGTGGTAGTAACATTGGACATTGTGAGAGTTGGAGACCGATCTGTGGTAGTAACATTGGACATTATGTGAGTTGGAGACCGATCTGTGGTAGTAATATTTAACATTGTGTGAGTTGGAGACCGATCTGTGGTAGTAACGTTTGACATTGTGTGAGTTGGAGACCGGTCTGTGATGGTAACATTTGACATTGTGTGAGTTGGAGACCGATCTGTGGTAGTAACATTTGACATTATGTGAGTTGGAGACCGATCTGTGGTAGTAACATTGGACATTGTGAGAGTTGGAGACCGATCTGTGGTAGTAACATTGGACATTGTGAGAGTTGGAGACCGATCTGTGGTAGTAACATTTGACATTATGTGAGTTGGAGACCGATCTGTGGTAGTAACATTGGACATTGTGAGAGTTGGAGACCGATCTGTGGTAGTAACATTGGACATTGTGTGAGTTGGAGACCGATCTGTGGTAGTAACATTTGACATTATGTGAGTTGGAGACCTATCTGTGGTAGTAACATTGGACATTGTGAGAGTTGGAGACCGATCTGTGGTAGTAACATTTGACATTATGTGAGTTGGAGACCGATCTGTGGTAGTAACATTGGACATTATGTGAGTTGGAGACCGATCTGTGGTAGTAACATTTGACATTATGTGAGTTGGAGACCGATCTGTGGTAGTAACATTTGACATTATGTGAGTTGGAGACCGATCTGTGGTAGTAACATTGGACATTATGTGAGTTGGAGACCGATCTGTGGTAGTAACATTTGACATTATGTGAGTTGGAGACCGATCTGTGGTAGTAACATTTGACATTATGTGAGTTGGAGACCGATCTGTGGTAGTAACATTTGACATTATGTGAGTTGGAGACCGATCTGTGGTAGTAACATTTGACATTATGTGAGTTGGAGACCGATCTGTGGTAGTAACATTGGACATTGTGAGAGTTGGAGACCGATCTGTGGTAGTAACATTGGACATTGTGTGAGTTGGAGACCGATCTGTGGTAGTAACATTTGACATTATGTGAGTTGGAGACCTATCTGTGGTAGTAACATTGGACATTGTGAGAGTTGGAGACCGATCTGTGGTAGTAACATTGGACATTGTGTGAGTTGGAGACCGATCTGTGGTAGTAACATTTGACATTATGTGAGTTGGAGACCTATCTGTGGTAGTAACATTGGACATTGTGAGAGTTGGAGACCGATCTGTGGTAGTAACATTTGACATTATGTGAGTTGGAGACCGATCTGTGGTAGTAACATTGGACATTATGTGAGTTGGAGACCGATCTGTGGTAGTAACATTTGACATTATGTGAGTTGGAGACCGATCTGTGGTAGTAACATTTGACATTATGTGAGTTGGAGACCGATCTGTGGTAGTAACATTGGACATTATGTGAGTTGGAGACCGATCTGTGGTAGTAACATTTGACATTATGTGAGTTGGAGACCGATCTGTGGTAGTAACATTTGACATTATGTGAGTTGGAGACCGATCTGTGGTAGTAACATTGGACATTGTGAGAGTTGGAGACCGATCTGTGGTAGTAACATTTGACATTATGTGAGTTGGAGACCGATCTGTGGTAGTAACATTGGACATTATGTGAGTTGGAGACCGATCTGTGGTAGTAACATTGGACATTGTGAGAGTTGGAGACCGATCTGTGGTAGTAACATTTGACATTATGTGAGTTGGAGACCGATCTGTGGTAGTAACATTGGACATTGTGAGAGTTGGAGACCGATCTGTGGTAGTAACATTTGACATTATGTGAGTTGGAGACCTATCTGTGGTAGTAACATTGGACATTGTGAGAGTTGGAGACCGATCTGTGGTAGTAACATTTGACATTATGTGAGTTGGAGACCGATCTGTGGTAGTAACATTGGACATTATGTGAGTTGGAGACCGATCTGTGGTAGTAACATTTGACATTATGTGAGTTGGAGACCGATCTGTGGTAGTAACATTTGACATTATGTGAGTTGGAGACCGATCTGTGGTAGTAACATTGGACATTATGTGAGTTGGAGACCGATCTGTGGTAGTAACATTTGACATTATGTGAGTTGGAGACCGATCTGTGGTAGTAACATTTGACATTATGTGAGTTGGAGACCGATCTGTGGTAGTAACATTGGACATTGTGAGAGTTGGAGACCGATCTGTGGTAGTAACATTTGACATTATGTGAGTTGGAGACCGATCTGTGGTAGTAACATTGGACATTATGTGAGTTGGAGACCGATCTGTGGTAGTAACATTGGACATTGTGAGAGTTGGAGACCGATCTGTGGTAGTAACATTTGACATTATGTGAGTTGGAGACCGATCTGTGGTAGTAACATTGGACATTGTGAGAGTTGGAGACCGATCTGTGGTAGTAACATTTGACATTATGTGAGTTGGAGACCGATCTGTGGTAGTAACATTGGACATTATGTGAGTTGGAGACCGATCTGTGGTAGTAACATTGGACATTGTGAGAGTTGGAGACCGATCTGTGGTAGTAACATTTGACATTATGTGAGTTGGAGACCGATCTGTGGTAGTAACATTGGACATTATGTGAGTTGGAGACCGATCTGTGGTAGTAACATTGGACATTGTGAGAGTTGGAGACCGATCTGTGGTAGTAACATTGGACATTATGTGAGTTGGAGACCGATCTGTGGTAGTAACATTGGACATTGTGTGAGTTGGAGACCGATCTGTGGTAGTAACATTTGACATTATGTGAGTTGGAGACCGATCTGTGGTAGTAACATTGGACATTGTGAGAGTTGGAGACCGATCTGTGGTAGTAACATTTGACATTATGTGAGTTGGAGACCGATCTGTGGTAGTAACATTTGACATTATGTGAGTTGGAGACCGATCTGTGGTAGTAACATTGGACATTGTGAGAGTTGGAGACCGATCTGTGGTAGTAACATTTGACATTATGTGAGTTGGAGACCGGTCTGTGATGTTAACATTTGACATTGTGTGAGTTGGAGACCGATCTGTGGTAGTAACGTTTGACATTGTGAGAGTTGGAGACCGATCTGTGATGTTAACATTTGACATTGTGTGAGTTGGAGACCGATCTGTGGTCGTAACATTGGACATTGTGAGAGTTGGAGACCGATCTGTGGTAGTAACATTTGACATTATGTGAGTTGGAGACCGATCTGTGGTCGTAACATTTGACATTGTGTGAGTTGGAGACCGATCTGTGGTAGTAACATTTGACATTATGTGAGTTGGAGACCGATCTGTGGTAGTAACATTGGACATTGTGAGAGTTGGAGACCGATCTGTGGTAGTAACATTTGACATTATGTGAGTTGGAGACCGATCTGTGGTAGTAACATTGGACATTGTGAGAGTTGGAGACCGGTCTGTGATGTTAACATTTGACATTATGTGAGTTGGAGACCGATCTGTGGTAGTAACATTTGACATTATGTGAGTTGGAGACCGATCTGTGGTAGTAACATTGGACATTGTGAGAGTTGGAGACCGATCTGTGGTAGTAACATTTGACATTATGTGAGTTGGAGACCGATCTGTGGTAGTAATATTTAACATTGTGTGAGTTGGAGACCGATCTGTGGTAGTAACGTTTGACATTGTGTGAGTTGGAGACCGGTCTGTGATGTTAACATTTGACATTGTGTGAGTTGGAGACCGATCTGTGGTAGTAACGTTTGACATTGTGTGAGTTGGAGACCGGTCTGTGATGTTAACATTTGACATTGTGTGAGTTGGAGACCGATCTGTGGTCGTAACATTGGACATTGTGTGAGTTGGAGACCGATCTGTGGTAGTAACATTTGACATTGTGTGAGTTGGAGACCGATCTGTGGTAGTAACATTTGACATTGTGAGAGTTGGAGACCGATCTGTGGTAGTAACATTTGACATTGTGAGAGTTGGAGACCGATCTGTGGTAGTAACATTTGACTTTGTGTGAGTTGGAGACTGATCTGTGATAGTAACATTGGACATTTTCTCAGTCCGCACACAAATACAATTTTCCTCACCTCGGTACCGTTTATGAAGTACAGAGGCTGCTATTTATCTTATGGGCCCTTTCCCAGTATTTGGACCCCACGAGCATATTATAGGTCCCTTTCATATTATGGACTACTTACACATAATGGATCCCTTACACATCATGGCCTAATTACATATTTTGGATTACTTAAATATCATGGCCTAATTACATATTTTGGACTACTTACATATCATGGCCTAATTACATATTTTGGACTACTTACATATCATGGACTATTTAGATATCAAAGACCCCTGATTTTTCAAGAGATTGGCATAAATGAAAGAGTAGCGAGAATGCATTAGCGCACAGCTCTCGGCTAGGAATGTTCCCCGCCTTGTATCAGTGATGGTAATCAAAGGCGGTCATAGGCCAACTCAACGTTAACGGATAGCTGTAGTGGGGCGCATGTTTAGATGGTAGTGGGCCGCTTGTTTAGATGGTAAACGTAAACCATTCAGACCGGTGGAGTCAAAGTTGTGCACACATCATTACACGGGGGATAAATAGATGCATGTAACGACGATATGATAAGCTAGTGATAAATAGATGTATGTCACGTACATGGGATAAGCTAGTGATAATTAGATATATGTCACGTCGATAGGATAAGCTAGTGATAATTATATGTATGTCACGACGATAGGATAAGCTAGTGATAAATAGATGTGTATGTCACGACGATAGGATAAGCTAGTGATAATTAGATGCATGTCACGTCGATAGGATAAGCTAGTGATAAATAGATGTGTATGTCACGACGATAGGATAAGCAAGTGATAATTAAATGTATGTCACGTCCATAGGATAAGCTAGTGATAATTAGATTATGTCATGTCGATAGGATAAGCTAGTGATAATTAGATGTATGTCACGTCGATAGGATAAGCTAGTGATGATTAGCTGTATGTCACGTCGATATGATAAGCCAGTGATAATTAGATTCAATAGGATAAGCTAATGATAGGTAGATGTATTTCACGTCAATTCAAGGTCACTACAAGCTGGTTCTGACAGATGACGTCACATTCCGAAAGGTCACTGTGACATAAATCACACATGAGACCAATTTAACTACAAAACTATGCCCCGCCTCTGTCTGACAGATGACGTCACATGCACACGGGTCACGGCGACACAAGTCACAAAGAGTACCGATGATTCAAGGTCAGTCTATGAAACTGAAGTGTCTTGGTCTCACACTAGTTGGTCTCTTAATCTTCCACCAACAGAGCAAAGAAAATACTAGAGCAGCTCTAGGCCATCGTCATCAGAGCTTTCCTAAGGGCCCGTAAATGGATTTTAAGTAACAACCAACAACGCTTAAATTTCATAGAAAAAGCCCTCATGCGAACCTTGGGCTGGTTTGAGACTCCCTGTGTTTCCATCAGCACATTTGAGATTACATTACATCTCAAACACGATACCAGGAATCAAACACGATACCAGGAATCAAACACGATACCAGGAATCAAACACGATACCAGGAATCAAACACG
This sequence comes from Omphiscola glabra, assembly GCA_964017045.1. Taxonomy (NCBI): domain Eukaryota; kingdom Metazoa; phylum Mollusca; class Gastropoda; family Lymnaeidae; genus Omphiscola; species Omphiscola glabra. The sequence continues at coordinate 4,094,304 of OZ024800.1, forward strand.
ATACCAGGAATCAAACACGATACCAGGAATCAAACACGATACCAGGAATCAGACACGATACCAGGAATCAAACACGATACCAGGAATCAAACACGATACCAGGAATCAAACACGATACCAGGAAAATCCCGCTCTCACAAATAATCGAATTCCAAAAACAAGGCGGACAATACTAGGAGGCCGACTCCTGGTGATTGACTCCAGCATATGACGCTGGGTCACAGTTGTCATCAAGTGTTGAGAAACAACGAACCCTAGAACCATGAGAAACAACGAACCCTAGAAGCCATCTAAAAGATCACAGCAGTGATACAGCCGCAACAGAAGGACATATTGTCACAACACAAGCAAACCGTCCAATTATCTTTGACCCTCCCTTTCACAACACTAACCACTCGCAGTGGCGTAGCTAGGGGGGTGCGGAGCGCACCAGGTGACACTAACCCTAGCTACGCCACTGAGCACTCACCTTTGACTCCCTATTTCACAACACTAACCACTCGCAGTGGCGTAGCTACGGGGGTGCGGAGCGCACCGGGTGACACCAACCCTAGCTACGCCACTGAGCACTCACCTTTGACTCACAATTTCACAACACTAACCACTCACAGTGGCGTAGCTACGGGGGTGCGGACCGCACCGGGTGACACCAACCCTAGCTAGGCCACTGAGCACTCACCTTTGACTCACAATTTCACAACACTAACCACTCACAGTGGCGTAGCTAGGGGGGTGCGGAGCGCACCAGGTGACACCAACCCTAGCTACGCCACTGAGCACTCACCTTTGACTCACAATTTCACAACACTAACCAGTCATTGATTTATCTCTAGTTCCTAATTCCTCCCAATATGTTCAGACTGACACATTTAAGGCAATGAAAAGTACATTCAGTTTTGAGCGTTACATTCGTGATCGTGATGAACTGAGTGACCAAGTTCTGAAACTACCCAACATACCATCCCTGACCCCAGTGAAACTACCCATCATACCATCTCTGTCCCTAGTGAAAGTACCCAACATACCATCTCTGTCCCTAGTGAAACTACCCATCATACCATCTCTGTCCCTAGTGAAACTACCCATCATACCATCTCTGTCCCTAGTGAAACTACTCATCATACCATCTCTGTCCCTAGTGAAACTACCCGTCATCATCAAACATCAAGGAACTCTCTTAGTGACAATAATAACTTAATTAGTGATCAGATTTAGTAGCCGCTGGTGAGGGGGGCGCTGGTAAATTCGTACAGACTGAGAACCAACATTAATTTGTATCTCTTTCGGTCCTAACTTTAAGAGAAAGAATTGGCCCTGATCGAGCACTTCTTAGATATGTCGTCATAAATTTGCGTACATCCATCTCCACTGCCCACAACCTCAATTTTGAAACACGTAAAAAGTACATAAATACGGTTCTCTACTCTTAATCATGCCACGCCCTGCGCACCTCCATTCCCCCCGCACCGTCTGGCCGCCCCTTCCATCCACACAGTCCAGTGTAGCACATGTTTGTTCCTACCGTACATTTCATACCGCCGACTCCTCCCAACCTGCGCGGCCTACTACCTCAATGGGACGGGCCCGTAGGCGTCTATTCAGCAAATCGCGCAAACATTTGGTTTCTAGCCCACAGGCAGGGTTATATCCCATGTCGGTTACATCATCAGCTTAGTGGCGGCATGCTACAGTGGGTCAACATCTGAATCGTGAGCCAATCATCTGTTGGACAACATCTGAATCGTGAGCCAATCATCTGTTGGACAACATCTGAATCGTGAGCCAATCATCTGTTGGACAACATCTGAATCGTGAGCCAATCATCTGTTGGACAACATATGAATAGTGAGCCAATCATCTGTTGGACAACATCTGAATAGTGAGCCAATCATCTGTTGGACAACATCTGAATAGTGAGCCAATCATCTGTTGGACAACATCTGAATAGTGAGCCAATCATCTGTTGGACAACATCTGAATCGTGAGCCAATCATATGTTGGACAACATATGAATAGTGAGCCAATCATCTGTTGGACAACATCTGAATCGTGAGCCAATCATATGTTGGACAACATCTGAATCGTGAGCCAATCATCTGTTGGACAACATCTGAATTGTGAGCCAATCATCTGTTGGACAACATATGAATAGTGAGCCAATCATCTGTTGGACAACATCTGAATAGTGAGCCAATCATCTGTTGGACAACATCTGAATAGTGAGCAAATCATCTGTTGGACAATGTCACAGAACGGTTGTTTCGGAGGAGGGCTCCGGTCCTGACTTATCACAAACTGTATTGGTTCAGTAGTGGTCAGTACAGGACAGCTCCTCTCTGTGATTTATATTGTGGGTACCTAGACCCCGTTGGGACAAAGCACGACGTAGACTTGATGAATCCAAAGAACACAAACTCCAGGTGTCCAGATGATAAAATAGAGTATATTTATTACTAAAATATAAAAGCTCTCTTGTAGTCTTCACTAGCTTTCAACTATCTATGACTGTTTCTAAACTGTTCTACTGTATCCTTTCAACTATTCCTATGTCAACTGCCGTCCCATCATCATGACATCTCTCTCGACTGTTCTCTCTCAACTGCTATACCGTTCAACTCCAATCTCCGAGTGTCCCCAAACCACTAGCTTATTTCTAGCCCCCGCGATACGACTAACTACCCACCACTAGAATCCCACGGTTATTTCGACCGAAATTCATTTTTACTTTCTGTTTTATTTCGGTTTATACCGAAAACAGAAAATCACATTCACTAATGGGGTGAGGGGGGCATGGGGCAGTAAGATTTGAGAAACACTGACTTGAGGCAACTGGACACAACCCCCCCCCCCTTGTTTCTATTTGTTTATTGAATTTTTTGGATTCGCCACTAGGGATATTGAGACCCCACGTAAAATTAAATGAGCAAAAAGTGAAACACGGCATCTGTAGCAAATGATTAGTTTAAGAACCACTATCTGTTTTAGCTCAATGCCTCTCCTCCGCCATCAATTGATCGTGCGACCAATATCCGTATATTGGATTCACCCGATGTGTTAAGTAAAGCGACACCGATGTTTGGCAGACTTTTTGCGACCGTGTGTGTGTGGGGGGGGGGGGGGTCCTTGACTTCCGTGGGGGTTATGATATCAAATAATGGTTCTCAAAGTGCATGAACGGTCATTAAATTTCAACGATTCTCTTATGGCAGTTTTTATTTTTCATTTTTTCTAAAAAGAGGCCCGAAGAACGTGCCGTGTATTGCAAGGCTAGCACAACGTGCGCACGCCCCCCCCCCCCCCAGCTGCTTTGAACGGTTGCACTAAATACCGGGAATGACATGCCTACCGGAGATATCTACGTCATGCGTGGCACGGTTCTATGCTCATTCCACTAGCGTGTATTACATGGGGTTAGATCGAGCGTGAGTAAGGCGTACAGTTACACGCTTGTTCCCGTCGTGATGGCAGAGTTTAGAGGATACATCACCTCAAAGTGTGACCAGGGGACTCATGAAAATGTGCTTGCCGGGTACTAGCCTTGCTAACGTTTTTTTTTCTATTTATATTGTTCTTTCATTGATACTCAGGTACTAACCTTGAGTACTTTGTACTTCTCTTGTTAATAGTGTACTAACTGTGAGTACTTTGTACTTCTCTTGTTAATAGTGTACTAACTGTGAGTACTTTGTACTTCTCTTGTTAATAGTGTACTAACTGTGAGTACTTCACTGCCATTCAACGCTGTATTCTGTATTTTTCACTTTATTATAAAAAAATATGTTGCTTTTATAAAATTCATACTGTTTAGGCTAAGTCAGCGGTTCTCAACCTGTGGGGCACGACCCTTTCCCAGGGGTCGCCTAATATCACCTGAAAACACTATGCTCTATAGTTATGGAGTATAACCGAAAATAATTTTGTGGCTGGGGGTCGCCACAACACGATGAACTGTATGAAAGGGTCGCGGCCTTAGGAAGGTTGAGAGCCACTGGGCTACATCCAATTCATAATAAAAGATATATTTCAAAAAACCTTTTAAAAATACTTTCTTTTGGAGACGAGTTCAAGCGCACTAAAAAGTATACATTATTTTATTTAAATATCTTAAGTTAAATTGGGCAAAGAAAGTCTTTGCAGAAAGGTAGTAAGGCAGCCCATAAAGTCAAGGATTCCAATTAAATTAAGAAGAAACTATTTTATTTTGTTTTTGGTGGGTGAGGGGGGTGGTTTCTAGTTAATGAGAATATTTTCTGAACAGACTTTCTTTGCGTAATGAATTTTAAGAAAATTATTTTACATTTTTTAGTGTGCTTAAACTCGTCTTCGAAAGAAAATCTTTCTTTTTTTTTTTTTTTTTTTTTAAATTTTCTGTATGAAAATTTATTCTGTAAATTATCTTCAAAACCCCGGCTATAGTGACTTGGCTCTTTACCCAGGGATAAAACTGACTAAGCCCTTTTTCCCCACATCACTCAACACTCCGCCCCATCCCCACCCTTTACCCAGCATACTGGCGCTGTAACTCTGTGTCATCAACGCAGGCAACCTTTCAGGTCAGCACGAGGAAGACTCAATCGACCGAACGAAAGTGTCACATGTGTCAAATAAAAAAAAGTACTCTCCACAAGATGGAGAGGCCAGTAGAGAGAAAGTCTTTAAAAATAGGGAACAGGATGGCCTGGACTAGATTCGTGAAAGTGGTTTAAATCATTTGCAACAATCGGAAGCAAAAAATCTCACCACTTCATTCAACGGTTGCAGTATATTGATTTCCCCCCCCCCCCACCCCCCGGCTCCAGGTGTGTAGCAAAGATTGGTTTATGGAGTAATCAAACTCAATGGGAAATGTTATGAGGGGATTTCACCTAGTAAGCTCTGTCGCCTATAATATAACACATCAAACCGAATATCACATATTATAGAAAGTATAGCGCCTTTAATATAACTATGACGTACTGCCATACGGTTTAACAAATTTGATCTGTTTAAGATTTTACTCTTAACAATGACTGAAAACCTCCAGTATACAAATAAAAAAGATACCAAAGGTAGTGATATTAGCAATTAGAAATGTTATTACGCATTTAAGTTGATATACAAATAGAAAACCAAAAATACATCAATTAATAATATATGACTTTAGAGCACGTACGTTTAGACATATGACTTTAGAGCACGTACGTTTAGACACGTATAATCGTATAACATAGGAAAGTAGAAATATTAATATTCACACAAAGTGGAAATCTCGTACGACTTGTAGGTCTATGAGGTCTCTCTTACATATACCGGCCACAGTCGACCGTATTATTTATAGTCCGTGAATGAGAACTTTCCAGAATAAAAAGTAAAGATTTTCAATCTTCAGAGTGTAGTCTCTCTCTCTTTGTAGAATGTTCTCGAAATCGTATATTTCCCAATAAAGGGAGGTGGGGGGAGTTTGGGCAGACAATTGCACCAAGTTAATTTGGGATGACAAAGAAATGTTAGATAAGGGGAGGTAAGGGATGCAAGTCACGGCTTCCCATCACGCAGGGTGAACCAAAATCGTGTCATCACACAGACTATAACAATAACCAAACACATATAATAGCAATAACAATATAACAAATCACATATTATATGTCTAGATTGGATGTTGCTCCTCACTGAAACACTGTGTTAGACCTCAATGTGTTGGATCTCAATGTGTTAGGCCTCAATCAGTTGGATCTCAATGTGTTAGACCTCAATGTGTTGGATCTCAATGTGTTAGACCTCAATGTGTTGGATCTCAATGTGTTGGACCTCAATGTGTTGGATCTCAATGTGTTAGACCTCAATGAGTTGGATCTCAATGTGTTAGACCTCAATGAGTTGGATCTCAATGTGTTAGACCTCAATGTGTTGGATCTCAATGTGTTAGACTTCAATGTGTTGGATCTCAATGTGTTGGACCTCAATGTGTTGGATCTCAATGTGTTGGATCTCAATGTGTTAGACCTCAATGTGTTGGATCTCAATGTGTTAGACCTCAATGTGTTGGATCTCAATGTGTTGGATCTCAATGTGTTGGATCTCAATGTGTTAGATCTCAATGTGTTAGATCTCAATGTGTTTGATCTCAATGTGCCTTTGGTGTTCATGTGTCTTTGGTGTTCATGTGTCCATGTGTCTTTAGTGTTCATTTCATGTGTCTTTAGTGTTCATGTGTCTTTAGTTTTCATGTGTCTTTAGTTTTCATGTGTCTTTAGTGTTCAGGTGTCTTTAGTGTTCAGGTGTCTTTAGTGTTCATGTGTCTTTAGTGTTCATGTGTCTTTAGTGTTCATGTGTCTGTAGTGTTCATGTGTTTTTGGTGTTTATGTGTCTTTGGTGTTCATGTGTCTTTAGTGTTCACGTGTCTTTAGTGTTCACGTGTCTTTAGTGTTCATGCAAACATTTGAGGTGGAAAACTCGGAAGGGGTGGTAGCGGGGAAAAACAGCTGGATCATGAGTTGTTTTTTTCAAGCTGTTTATGTTTAGTTCAAATCCTTTCACAACCCACGACCCTAAATCGTATCGAGCAAACATTTTAAAAGCCTATCTAATGAAACGCATTTTTAATTAGTATCATTGTCATGCAGGGGCGGCATTATGGGCGGCATTTTCGAAGCGATGCCAAAAAGTAACTGAAATGTTAAAGCTTTAAATTGTAAAGCAGTTTGTCATCACGTGGGCGCAATCAGGAGATCTTACACCGTCAAGATGTCTCCAGGGCCGCAGTTGAATAGATGCATGCCCATCAGAGACGTTATTACGTGGTGGGCGGGTGCGTTACTCTTGTACACTACCACCTGCCGAGTCCATGACAACACAAAGACTTCAGAAGTCGGTGCTCGTGTCCTGAGATCAGTGACCCATAACGCATGAGCAGCACTCAATCGGGGCACGGCACCTGACCCTGGCTCACGCGGGAAAGATGAATGAAGCTGACAATCAAAGTCCGACAACCACGCGGCCTAAAGGTGGCATTGATTCATCAGCAGGCCTCGCGTATTGCCGCCACAAAACCAGTCATGCCCTCGTCGAGCGCGAGTCGCCAGACGAGTGCCAAACAACGCCTATCCAAATATTGTGTACTATTTAGGCTATTCGATGACCCAATTTAGCGCAGTACAGTGTATGATCTCACGCTAAACCAGACGTCGAAAAAGTTTCATTATCTGCTAACGATAACATGTTATGACAGTCCTGTGGCGATCGGTACACGTCGTTTAGAGGTTGGGTTATGGCATGGAAACAGAAACAATGACAGAGTCAAAAACTGTTTTCCTCTAGACCCTGCAGAGCTCATGTGTTGTGTGCTGATAATTCCCTATCCAAAATTATAAATTCACTCTCTCTCTCTCTCACACACAAATGTCCACAGCTTTTATACCACGGGGTTTTAATCAACCCTCAGCAAAGGTCATGTGGGGCAGAGGTCATGTGGGGCTGAGTTCAATTCGCCATTAAAGGGAAAATGGCAGTAGCAGAAGATATAACAAACATGACCCTCGTCAGAACTATATCACATAATCTGACTGTGACAAGTGACCTGGCGTTAGGCAGAACTATATCACATAATCTGACTGTGACAAGTGACATCACACCCACAGAACTATTATTTTTCCATTGGCTGCAATGTTGTTCTCATTTGTTTCATTACTTTAAAATCACGTGACCTACTATGTTCAGCCCCAAGATGGCTGACCTACTATGTTCAGCACCAAGATGGCTGACCTACTATGTTCAGCCCCAAGATGGCTGACCGACTATGTTCAGCCCCAAGACGGCTGACCTACTATGTTCAGCCCCAAGATGGCTGACCTACTATGTTCAGCCCCAAGATGGCTGACCTACTATGTTCAGCCCCAAGATGGCTGACCTACTGTGTTCAGCCCCAAGATGGCTGACCTACTATGTTCAGCCCCAAGATGGCTGATCTACTATGTTCAGCCCCAAGATGGCTGATCTACTATGTTCAGCCCCAAGATGGCTGACCTACTGTGTTCAGCCCCAAGACGGCTGACCTACTATGTTCAGCCCCAAGATGGCTGACCTACTATGTTCAGCTCCAAGATGGCTGACCTACTGTGTTCAGCACCAAGATGGCTGACCTACTATGTTCAGCACCAAGATGGCTAACCTACTATGTTCAAAAGATGGCCGAGGTCAAACGTCTGCTCAAATCCTTGAATTAGTCTCCATATTAAGTCTGTTGATTCACCTGCAGCGGTAGGGAATGTTGAGTGTTGACGTTAGATACCGTCCTGCCGTTAGAGAAATTGTTCTGTTACCGTACCACTTAACGAAATCCCTGCTGTGTGGGTTATGATCATCTAATAGATATGCAGATTCATTCCGGTAACTCTAACTTAAATAGTATCACTATGACATCTTATGAATATTCCATCTGATGACTATGACATCTGATGACTATGGCATCTGATGACTATGACATCTTATGAATATGACATCTGATGACTATGACATCTGACGACTATGACATCTGACGACTATGACATCTGATGACTATGACATCTGATGACTATGACATCTGATGACTATGACATCTGATGACTATGACATCTGATGAATTTGACATATTTGTGTGTAGAGATACCAAGTAAATTGTGTTTGTTTTCAACTGAAGGTTTCTACCGTCCAAAAGACAAACTGCCTCACTTGGCTAACGAGGCCGTTACACCCAGCTCAACGCCCAGCCCGGGACAACTTGCAACGATTCTGAACCCACAACCACCGTAATCGAAAGACGGGGATAAGATTACCATTGCGTCACAGTCATTCAACCAGATTACCATTGCGTCACAGTCATTCAATCAGATTACCATTGCGTCACAGTCATTCAATCAGATTACCATTGCGTCAGCCATTCAACCAGATTACCATTGCGTCACAGTCATTCAATCAGATTACCATTGCGTCACAGTCATTCAATCAGATTACCATTGCGTCACAGTCATTCAACCAGATTACCATTACGTCACAGTCATTCAATCAGATTAACATTGCGTCAGTCATTCAACCAGATTACCATTGCGTCACGGTCAATCAACCAGATTACCATTGCGTCACAGTCATTCAACCAGATTACCATTGCGTCACAGTCATTCAACCAGATTACCATTGCGTCACAGTCATTCAATCAGATTACAATTGCGTCACAGTCATTCAACCAGATTACCATTGGGTCACAGTCATTCAATCAGATTACCATTGCGTCACAGTCATTCAACCAGATTACCATTACACCACAGTCATTCAATCAGATTACCATTACGCCACAGTCATTCAATCAGATTACCATTGCGTCACAGTCATTCAACCAGATTACCATTACGCCACAGTCATTCAATCAGTTTACCATTGCGTCACAGTCATTCAATCAGTTTACCATTGCGTCACAGTCATTTATCCAGATTACCATTACGCCACAGTCATTCAATCAGTTTACCATTGCGTCACAGTCATTCATCCAGATTACCATTGCGTCACAGTCATTCAACCAGATTACCATTGCGTCACAGTCATTCATCCAGATTACCATTGCGTCACAGTCATTCAATCAGATTACCATTGCGTCACAGTCATTCATCCAGATTACCATTACGCCCCAGTCATTCAATCAGTTTACCATTGCGTCACAGTCATTCATCCAGATTACAATTGCGTCACAGTCATTCAATCAGATTACCATTGCGTCACAGTCATTCAACCAGATTACAATTGCGTCACAGTCATTCAATCAAATTACCATTGCGTCACAGTCATTCAACCAGATTACAATTGCGTCACAGTCATTCAACCAGATTACCATTGCGTCACAGTCATTCAACACACATAGTTTTGAACAAGCGCACAACGCAGTCGAGTTAGATCATCTCATTGGATTGTCAAGAATGATTTCAATGTTTGAATTTTTCAACATTTGAGTTGTTAAATGCCCCACTATTCTAACAGCTCAGCACAGTAGAGGTGACTACGAGACGTGTGACATGTTAAAATCTATTGATTGGCATCCAGCAAGATTGGCTGGCGTCCATTGTGAGTTACACCAAATGGAATTGTAAGCGTCACTCTGCCCGGCGTAGCTAAAACTAGACCAAATCCCAGATATTAGAACTAGACCAACCAACAGACATGGACTGAAACAAAACCTTCAAAACAATTCAGTAGAAATAAACAAACATTGAACCACATAAGGGCGTCTATGATCTAATTCCCCCCCCCCTTTTTTTTTTCCACCGTAAAGACGCCACTGGGGCCACCTAAATCATATCTGGAATCTATGATCGTGAGCACCCTGAAGCCCAATGTGCTTTGGTCCAGTCTTTCACCTCAGTTGACAATCATTTGACCACACGGATGTGCCATTATCTATGATCGTGAGCACCCTGAAGCCCAATGTGCTTTGGTCCAGTCTTTCACCTCAGTTGACAATCATTTGACCACACGGCTGTGCCATTATCTATAACAGCTGTGCCACTCTTTATAACCTACAATCATTTCACCACACAGCTGTGCCACTCTCTATAAATTCATAATTTGATCAATTCAATGAAGCAATGTAACTACTCTCCGAGTGCATTCTGACTCCAATGAGACAACAAAACAGATGTGTTAGTAGTGTAGAACTAAATCGATGGTGGTGTAAAGAACTGGAAGATTGGACAGAGGAGAAAAAAGTCTAAGTCGAAAATTTCAACAATTTCGGAGGGGTGTCAGTGGACACAACATCATAACGAGAAGGTTGGAAAATGGGGGTGGGGGTCGGGGGGGGGGGGGGGGGAACAAGGGTGGTGTCAAATAGATGAAAATTGCCAGAGTTGTTAAATGATGAACTTAAATGTTTGTTTTAGTGGTCCCGTTGGCATGCTCCAGAGTGCTACTAGTGTTGGGTGTGAGGAGGTGTAACGTTGAGTGGTCCCGTTGGCATGCTCCAGAGTGTTACTAGTGTTGGGTGAGAGGAGGTGTAACGTTGAGTGACGTGGTGCAGCGGAATGGTGAAGCGGTATAACGGAACGAAGAGTGGCATAGCGGAATGGTATGAAAGGGTGTAGCCGAATGGTATAAGGAAACTTGATGGAATGGACGAGTCAATGTACAGGATGGCACACTGACCAGTGACTACATTTGACCGATAGACGATACTGCCGAGTGCCGTCCATGGCTTGACATTTAAAAAGCTATGGAATGGTTGGGCGAATACACATTTTTTTTGTTTTATTTAATTATTGTGTGTTAATTTTTAAGTTCATGATTATGTTTGTTAAATTGTATGTACAGCGTGGTGAGCCCAGGCCTATGTTGTGGTACTACGCTATAAAAAAACTTCTTTATAATAATAATAATATTTAAAGACATTTTTCTTTAAATGGATTTTTTGGCATCAGAGCGCTTTGAGCAAGGAGACGGGCGCTACACAAGTAATCAATCATCACCATCACATAAAAGTGATCATTTCCATTCATTAAAAAAAAAAATGTTGTGCTCGCGAAAGTCGCCTCGCGATGAATGATAAATGACCACCAATACAGGCGCACAGCGTGACTGCATTCTCCTGAAAGCCAGGTGGCTCAATTACTGTCAACTGTCAAGCATAGGATTACACGTTCGTTTTCCCCATCATACTGAAACGAGCGACCTCAGCTACAGGTTATTGATATGATAAATCCCAGTGTCTTAAATCATAGAACTATTCAAGTTGAATGTTTATGAAGCTGACTTAGGTCTTTGTGATTGCTACAACTTTTCTCGAGAAAAAATACAAATAGCGCTAGCGGCGTTAGAACGTATTTAGAATCCCTTTGAGATATCATGAAGACGTGGGGAAAATACCGTAGGGGATGTCTTGATCTGGGAGCATCGGAAATACCCTGACATGAAACAGTGTGTACAAATTAATTCAATACAGTCAGATAATTCATGGGCTGGTTTAAGAGCATGTAAATAACGGGCTGGTTTAAGAGCATGTAAATAACGGGCTGGTTTAAGAGCATATATATAACGGGCTGGTTTAAGAGCATATATATCATGGGCTGGTTTAAGAGCATATATATCATGGGCCGGTTTAAGAGCATATATATAAGGGGCTGGTTTAAGAGCATATATATAAGGGGCTGGTTTAAGAGCATATATATAAGGGGCTGGTTTAAGAGCTTATATATCATGGGCTGGTTTAAGAGCATATATATAAGGGGCTGGTTTAAGAGCATATATATAAGGGGCTGGTTTAAGAGCATATATATCATGGGCTGGTTTAAGAGCTTATATATCATGGGCTGGTTTAAGAGCATATATATAAGGGGCTGGTTTAAGAGCTTATATATCATGGGCTGGTTTAAGAGCATATATATAAGGGGCTGGTTTAAGAGCTTATATATCATGGGCTGGTTTAAGAGCATATATATAAGGGGCTGGTTTAAGAGCATATATATAAGGGGCTGGTTTAAGAGCATATATATCATGGGCTGGTTTAAGAGCTTATATATCACGGGCTGGTTTAAGAGCATATATATAAGGGGCTGGTTTAAGAGCTTATATATCATGGGCTGGTTTAAGAGCATATATATCATGGGCTGGTTTAAGAGCATATATATAAGGGGCTGGTTTAAGAGCATATATATCATGGGCTGGTTTAAGAGCATATATATCATGGGCTGGTTTAAGAGCATATATATAAGGGGCTGGTTTAAGAGCATATATATAAGGGGCTGGTTTAAGAGCATATATATCATGGGCTGGTTTAAGAGCATATATATAACGGGCTGGTTTAAGAGCATATATATCATGGGCTGGTTTAAGAGCATATATATAACGGGCTGGTTTAAGAGCATATATATCATGGGCTGGTTTAAGAGCATATATATAACGGGCTGGTTTAAGAGCATATATATCATGGGCTGGTTTAAGAGCATATATATAACGGGCTGGTTTAAGAGCATATATATATCATGGGCTGGTTTAAGAGCATATATATAACGGGCTGGTTTAAGAGCATATATATAACGGGCTGGTTTAAGAGCATATATATAACGGGCTGGTTTAAGAGCATATATATAACGGGCTGGTTTAAGAGCATATATATAACGGGCTGGTTTAAGGGCATATATATAACGGACTGGTTTAAGAGCATATATATCATGGGCTGGTTTAAGAGCATATATATATTGGGCTGGTTTAAGAGCATATATATAACGGGCTGGTTTAAGAGCATATATATAACGGGCTGGTTTAAGAGCATATATATAACGGGCTGGTTTAAGAGCATATATATCATGGGCTGGTGTAAGAGCATATATATCATGGGCTGGTTTAAGAGCATATATATATTGGGCTGGTTAAAGAGCATTATATAACGGGCTGGTTTAAGAGCATGTATATAACGGGCTGGTTTAAGAGCATATATATAACGGGCTGGTTTAAGAGCATATATATAAGGGGCTGGTTTAAGAGCATATATATAACGGGCGGGTTTAAGAGCATATATATAACGGGCTGGTTTAAGAGCATATATATAATGGGCTGGTTTAAGAGCATATATATAACAGGCTGAGTTATCATTTAGCTAAGTAAAATGCATTAAGCCACTAAGCTTACATCTGATTACCAGATGAATGTAAGATTACTGGTACATTCCAAGGGTGAGTCACTCTAGTGGTTTACACCAATTAACACAAGCACAAGAGTTAATGAGTGTGTTAATCCAACTCTCACAGCAGCCAATCAAACACAACTTAATGGCCAATCTCACACCACATTCACAAGTAGCTACAGCAATTATCAGCCAACAACCAACTCAAAAGTCTTACAATGGGATGTCGCTATAATTAAACCGTCATAACAATACACATCTTTGTAATGGGAACAAATGTGTAGACAAATACATGTCACAACCAGGAGCACACATCTCAAATTGTAGTGATATGAACTACTGACATGATATTTAAGATTAGACAGTGGGGCTCGAACTACTGACTTGATATTTAAAATTAGACTGTGGGGCTGGAACTACTGCCATATTGAAGATTAGTCAGAAGGGCTTGAACTACTGACACGATATTTAAAATGAGACTTTAGGGCCTGAACTACTGACATGATATTTAAAATGAGACTTTAGGGCCTGAACTACTGACATGATATTTAAGATTAGACCGTGGGGGTTGAACTACTGTCATGATATTTAAGATTAGACCGTGGCGGTTGAACTACTGACATATTTAAGATTAGACCGTGGGGGTTGAACTAATGACATGATATTTAAGATTATACTTTAGGGCCTGAACTACTGACATGATATTTAGGATTAGACCGTGGGGGTTGAACTACTGACATGATATTTAGGATTAGACAGTGGGGGTTGAACTACTGACATGATATTTAGGATTAGACCGTGGGGGTTGAACTACTGACATGATATTTAAGATTAGACCGTGGGGGTTGAACTACTGACATGATATTTAAGATTAGACTGTAGGGCTGATGAAAAACGTAATAAGTGGAGGCACATTTCAGCAGAAAAAATTTAATGAAAATGTCAAAACAGATGAAATAATCTGAATTTAACATTGATTTCATCTAACAAATTACTTGATTTCATCTGAACAAACTATTGATTTCATCTGAACAAAATATTTGATTTCATCTGAACAAACTAAATGATTTCATCTGAAAAAACTACTTAATTTCATGTGAAAAAATTACTTGGTTTCATCTGAACAAATGACTTGATTTCATCTTAACCAAATATATTAATTTCCCTGTCTCTAAGGCTGGGTCCATAATTTTCCCCATCATGCACCGTAAAATTCATTTGTACATCACAGGTGGGCAAGTAGATGAAATGAGCAAAAAACATTAAATTGAGAGAGTTACTCACCCCTCATAGTCACCCTGGAAGGGATTGGCAGCAGTGGTGTGATAAGGAGACATGCCAAGTATAGAAATGATAATCCATTGAAACGTAACAAGGATGCTGAAAAAAACAACAACATTTAAACAAGTATTGTAGTTGCTACACAGACAGATCAATGATGAACGATCATTAAGGCATGTATAATTATTGAAGAAAGAAAAATTAAAATAACTTATAGGACTGACAAAAAAATTAATTGTATTTTATTTTTTTTCTTTTAAGATAAATTTTACATCCACCTGCATGAAATCAGCACATATGAAATTACTGAAATCTTTGACAACAAAGGCATCCATCATTTGTGCCTAACACAGCTTTTTAAACATCAGATCAATATTCAATCATTTCACTGCCTTTATTGACATTGCAACCCTTTACTGGTTGGTTCAGTACACATGCTACCAGCTGATGGATCAAATTGCCGTGGATCTTTCATTTCACCATAGCAGAAAACAAGAGATTGATTGGAAGTGATATTTATTGTTTTCAATAACTTTTACTTTTAATATCTGAAGCATAAATGTTTATGATCCAACCCATTCTAAATGGCTATTAATTTACATGTTATGTGGAAATATGATTGTAGCCATATACTCACCAACAGGTTCTGCAGGATATGATTTGATAATAAACTCATTAAAACAAAAATTAGTGATAAAGGCCCTTTCCATGATAGTTTCTATATTCAATTTCAGTTGTCAGTGTGAATGGTAGTGACAATTAATTATAAAGTTTACCTCCTAATAATGTCAAGGGCAGGAAGATCCGAAATTGCAAAAATCCAATAATTTTTATAGCTTTTGCAGGCATCTTGGATACGATCCTTTACAGCCCTTTTCTATGCCAATGGTGAGGCTTTTTGCTTCAGAATGTTACTGGATGCAAATAAAAATCAATTAATATAAAGAAGTATTTAAAGCTGAAAATCATAATGTAGAAATGAGACTAAGAGTTTATATTTTTTAATATGGCTAATTTCACTTTGTATAAAAAACTGTGCATGTTTTCAACTAATTTACATCAGTAGCTATTTAAGGAAATATATACATAATGCAAAACAATTTTGTTAAAAATCCATTTCTTTTTGTACCGAAAAGACTCCACTTTAGTTAAAATGTCTCTAAACGGAGTGGTACAGCCACTGTCAAACCCTCCTCCTGATCACACAGTACAGTTGTCAATGATAATCTCTTGCTTTAACCCGAATGAGATATAAGCTTTGTTTTGCTATGACACTCAGTTGGACATTAAAAATCTAAATTTGCATGAGAATCATAAATTCATTTTAGTTAACTTATGGATAATAATAATGAAGAGGCAAAAATATTATTGGGCTTGTTTTGAGATGCACTGATATCGCTCATTCATTCACTCACCCATGTTCCACTCATCTTCATGTGCGCAACGATGCCTCTAATTGATTTAGGCCAAGAATTTGCAAGTTTTGAAGAATTTGATGTGTTAAATGACTTTGCTAAAGAAACTGGCCAACTTTTTCTAAAAGATATTCAGGGAATCCGCCAAAAAAACTCTGGCAGCGAGTCGGCCAAAATCCAATACAGATTTAAAATACTTGTGCATGACTTACCTATGCATCTGAATCTGACCCATGAACAAAGGGAGTTTGTCATACTAAGTAAATATTACATATAATTGTGAATTGCTTTCATACGTAAATACTTTAGTCACATAGAATAGATCGTTTTATTTAAGTTCGCTTATATAATGCCAATTGGCTTTGGAGCTTGTCACTATAAATAGCATGTAAAGGCCAGTCTGGCCCAGGCTAGTCTTTATTTTATAATTATAGTATTATAATTGATTATTCAATTAGTAACCCATTTTTCTAAATGTTAAAACTTATTGTATTGGGGCCAAAAATTCATAGTGGATATACAGCAAAGTAAAGGCTAGGAAATCCTGATCTGTGTCATAGATCATGCAAAAAAAAATACTTGCTCAATAACGTTTTTCAATGCAGTTTTTGTTCATTTTTGAATAGTTTATGATTTTCCAAGTGTGTTCTTTCTTAACACTAAGAGATAAACAAATATCTGATAAAATAAACCATCTGATAAAATTATCTTCTTCAGAGTGTTAGTATTAATACTGATTGGATCTGAGACTGCGAAGATGCTTTAGGACGTTTTAACGGTATTTCAACAAAATAATACCAATAATCAATAACATTTTATATTTTGCTGTGGATAAAAGACTTTGCAATGTTGGCTACTTTGAAAAACATTTTATCCTGAAACAAAAGTAGAACTCTGCCTTTTCCATGTAATGTATTAAAAAGTGCAAGATTACAGATTTCTAGTCTTGAAATAAGTAAAGATAAAAAAAATATGAAATTAATGAGGGATTTTAGGCTATAGACTATAGCATGTGTCTGTATGTAGTAGGCCTATTATGAGAAGGAAGTTGACAAATGTATGCCTGTACGTAAGCCTATCTTTAAGAAGGAAGTTGACAATGTATTTATACACAAAAAAAATTGTTACATTAACAACATAGTATCCCCATTTAAATAACTATGGGAGATATATTGAGCGAAATAATTTGTTTGAATTCAGAAATATCCTGAAACCATAGCTGTTATGATAAATCCAATGCAATTTTTCAATTCAGCTCTCCAAACATCACTAGGAGTAGGATTCAGGAACAGACCTATAACTAAAGGTACCAAGACAAGAATACAGTTTTTGTTTCTGGTTGGCCTGTGAACGTGTGTTAACAAGACAGTAAAAGTACCAACAAACAATATTAATTAATCATGTTTCCCAACACTTTTTTTTTTGCACTCCCAAGTCCTAAGCAGGGTTTACATTTGATGTTAATAATATTTAGTACTAATAAACTCACTCTCTGAACTCAGACTGAACTGGTCCTGAACTAAGTGTCCTTTGCAAGTCAGTAGTAGTAGTAGTGCTACTAACTAGGCTTACAACTGCCAGTACTGGATTAGGATTAGGCTTTATAAAGAAGTCATTGATTTAATCAATCAGACCTAGCTTACTACTAATTCTAGTTACTAAGTTAGGGTTAGGGCTAGACAATAGCCTGTCGTCACTGCTAGTAGCTACAATCCGTCGATATTCTCAAATTCAAATATAAAATAAATGAAGGACTGTGTTTCCGCTATTATTCCTAGCCTATTATTGCCTTCAAATATATAAATACAGCATTAATATAAGTATAAGCGTACTGAATATCTTAAATCTAATACTTTGTCACAAATGCCCAATAACTTACCTTTTTCCAAATGAGTATTTCTTTCACATATCGGTTTCATTCCGACTATATTCCACGTAGTGTATATGCACTGTGTAATACATCTAATATCCCTGCTAGGTAGTGATCTCCAATGATGAATAAGGTGGTGAGTCTAATCTACAAAACAAACTGTAAATGCATTTTCATTTTTGCGGTGCCCAGATTCTGAGGCGAAGTGTGAGTTATTCCTCCAGAGAACCAGAATTACCAAGGCTCTTCAACGTTTGGTCACAATTCACAAACGAATGTCACAATATCAGGAAAGTGGGGAGGGGTAGGGGAGAGAGACAACTCAATGGTTCCAAATAGGCAAATAGGGTTTCTCAAACGGGATCCAGGTTAATTTTTATAATAATTAATAATATAAAAGATTTTCCGGGAAATCCTCCCATCCCGGTTACAAACTTTTTGAATATAATTGTCCTTTTTTGCCTTGATTTCAGAAAGTCATAAATTGTCCCACTAAGCCAGGACCTGTAAAATCAAATTAACTGCATTGAATTATAAAGCTAGGTAGCTTTAGTGCACATATCAAGTGTTTTAAAGTCACGCGCGACCACATTTATACAGAAGGAAAGTGACCCTCACAGGGAAAAGAAAATATATTAAAACTATGGAAGGGCACTCTAGGCGTTATTCCCAGCCGATAAATGATTTACTACCGCTAGCAATTTACAAAATTAAGAATGTGTCGGAAATATGGGCTACATTTAATATATAACTTGTTTTAATTTTAACTAATTTTAATAGACTTTTTATGATAGCACAATTATTATAGATCTCAACGTTATTCAGTTATTCCCAGCTGAATATGTATAACACCATCCGTAAAACTATACTTTTCAGAAAAAGAAAAAATATAATAGTAATTTTTAAAATCTTTAACGCCTTTGTTGAAATTTTAAACCAAACTTAAAGACATTACCGGTATTAAAAAAGGAAAGTGATCGAAATCACTTTTGACGCAGCGCCGCCAGTCGCACCAGCAGGGCCGACCTAGGCCACTGCAACCTATGCGGCCGCAGTGGGCCCCGCACTTTCATAGGCCCCGCCCCGATTTTATTTTCTAATACAAAATATTAATTTTCACTTATTATCCTTATTCCTACCCAGACTGGGCCCCGCGCAATCCGTTTCGCATAGGGCCCCGCAATTGTTAGGGTCGGCCCTGCGCACCAGGGTCCCAAGGTATCGGCATCTCGGGCAGTTGCCCGGGCCGTCGTACGCTTAGGGCGCCACTAGCGAACTTCCAAAATAAGAAAAGGCATTGCATTTGGGCCTCATGGTCGACAAATAGTTTTAGTGCAAAATGTTTGTACGCCATACCACATGCACAGGACAAATGCAGCCGCTTCCTTTGTAGGTGTTGCGAATTCTTCTATCTTTACCATGGCGCCCATTTCTGATGACAGCGACTTGGTGACGGCGGTAGGTTTATCTGAGTATTTCTTCTTCTTCTATATATTAAGGGCCCACGATCAATTTATTGATCATTACAAGAGTAACTGAGTGAGGGTATCATGCACTGGGGGTTGAAAGGCCTGAGACGCAAATGAGTCAAGTGTTGTCGCCTCAACTGTTCCTTTTGAAAGCTTTTTCCAGTCCCTGATTGTCTTTGGCAGGAATGAGCAGTTCCTATACTGGCTACTCGCTGGTATGAGCCGGAACTGCCTGTCATGGCCTCGTCGTTGTCTATCGGGGAGTGGGACGAGTTTCTGTTTCATGCCAGAGCAGTGGACTAGCCCATTATTTATCTTGTAAATCATGGAGAGCCTGGATAGTCGTCGTCGTTCCTCCAATAGTGACCAGCCCAGTGTTTCCAGCATGCTGCCAACACTAGAGGTATTCCTGTAGCGGTTCAGGACATTTGGCGGCGGCGGCGATATGCGTTTGTAAACCCGTCGCAGAGGAGGCGGCGACTACGAATTTGCCGCTCACCGTAGTTTGGAATCGAATTTTGAGTTGTGCAAAACAGTGCATATTCAGCGCCCTATTAATTGCGAATAAACTCGGTGTGATCCCTCGATTTTCGAAGTTTTGTTTAATAAATAGATTATAATTAATAGATTAAAGTAAACTGATTATAATCGTTATTTGTTTAATATATTTAACTTTGTAGGTAATTTAATTCTGTCTCTTTGAAATAGCTGAGTAATTTAATCACTATGTTTAAATAAAGAAAAATCTTACAATTAGTTGAGATTTGATGAATGACAAGTAAAATAAGCCTGTTTGTCAGATGTCATCTCCCTTTAATATATAAATTAGACCAGTCCCTCGCAAAAATTCGCTTCTTGTATTTTTTGTTCATGCCATATAGGCCTAATTCCATTTATAATGATATACAGTTTATTGATAAAGAAATTCAGTGGAAAACAAAGTGAACATTGGCGTAAAGTTTAGAACGTTTAATCTAATGTGCATCACTCAATATTTTGCTGAACGAACTTTGACTTTTAGAGGAACTGCAGACACATTATTTACACCAGACAGTGAAACATTTTAGGCGTTTTTGAGCCGCTAGGAAAATTTGATTCAACAATGAGTGAACATCTACGTCAAGTTGTGTCTAAAGAAACTCACGTTCAATATTGTGGAAAAAAATGTTCAAAATGAAATAATTAAATAGAGATGTATAAATCACCTAATATATCTGCCAGACAAATTAAAGCTCAAAGCAGCTTGTCAAGGTTTGATGAATAAGTTAAACTATCAATAAACTAGTGATATAAATGGATGTGATCTGTTGATTAAACTAGAAATAGGCAATTAATTATTTCCTCATGACGTAAAGCTTCCAATAGAAGTCGCTAAATTTATAAACACTAATACGTTAAATGATGCCATGCCGAATCTGTGGGTAGCATTAAGAAAATTGCTTACAGTACCTATTATTGTAGTCGCTGGTGAGAGAATGTTTACGATCATCCGTGTCTCAAGACAGAATTAATTCATTGGCAATTGTGTCTATAGAAGATGATATTGCAAAGAATATAAATATAGAAATTGCACTTGAAATATTTGCTCATCTAAAGGCTAAACAATGATATCTGCCCATCGCTGTGACACTACAGCCCATATAGGGCTTTGGCCTGCCTCCCCACTTCCTGCAAAGCAGACCTAATTGATTGATGCTTTTCTTTTCCATGCTTTGGCGCCCAACTGCTGTAGATCTTTTGCACGTCATCCATCCCTCTAAGCCTAGTTCTGCCTTTGAACCGTTTTTCGCTGGGGTTTTGGTGCATCACCCTCTTTACTCCCCTGTCATTTTGACATTCTTTTTAAGTTTCGTGCCCAGCGTAGCCTGCCTTTTTTTTATGTGTGCTACTAGCATGGGATCCTGATATAGTCTATAGTCTATACAATTCCTGATTGGTTCGTATTCTCTATCCTTTGTTGGTCCATACATTTTCCTGAGAACTTTTCTCTCCCATGTGTTCAATAGGTTTTTATGTCGTTTTTGTTAGGGTCCAAGTTTTACTTGCGTGTGTTACAAACGGACCTTATACTTACAGTTTTGTAAATAGTTTTCTTTGTTATTCTTGTAATGTTTTTACTTTTTAATATTTTGTGCCTACTTTTTCCTGCCGATATTCCTTATATTATTTCTGTTAGTAATGCATTTCTTGTATTTAATAAAGGTCCTAGGTATTTGAATTGACTTACTTTTTCAAAAGTCTGATTTCTAATTTTAATGGCCTCATCAGTCTGTTCTTCTCTTATCCTATTCAATGTCATAGTCATGTATTTTGTTTTTTTGGTTGTTAACTTCCAGCCCGCTTTTAGTGATGCGTCTTCTAATTCAATGAAGGCTTTTGATATGTATTTAATAATTTTCCCTAACATTGCTATGTCATCAGCATATGCAAGATACTGAATGGGTTGGTTGTATATAGAGTGCCTATTG
Organism: Omphiscola glabra; assembly: GCA_964017045.1. Lineage (NCBI taxonomy): Eukaryota > Metazoa > Mollusca > Gastropoda > Lymnaeidae > Omphiscola > Omphiscola glabra. The sequence goes on from OZ024800.1 coordinate 4,116,422, forward strand.
GTTGTGGGTCTTGGGTTTCCTTCAGGAAGTCTCCTGTTATTGTTCCTCGGGTGTCAATATGTATGCCTCTTATAACTCTCACTAATGTTAGATTACATAGCATACAAGACAGTGAGTCTCCTTGCCATAGACCTATTGTATAATATCAAATTTACTTGAACATTCTCCTGAACCTTGGTTTATCTTTTTGGGTTTGGTTTTTTTTAGCATTAAACTATGTATCAGTCTTGTCAGTTTGTTGGGTATGCCAAACACCTGCAGAGTCTCATATAGATATTTTCTTTTGATGCTGTCGTGGAACATTTTATAGTCCACATAGAGTTGGTGTACTGTGATATTCGTAACATTTCTCTAATAGACATCTTATAGTGAAAATCTGATCAGTCGTTGAACAATATATTCGGTAGGCTAATGTCCTAAGACAAGTTAAGAAAACCCGAATTTACTGTTTGTTAAAGAAAAAAAAATCTATGTAATAAACTCATTACCTAACCCTAAGTTTTTTCCTCGCAAAAATGTGTATGATTATACTTAAAAGGGGCGCCAGAGTTAAGCGTCGTCCAGTGGCGTGAACAATTACCTAGTGATTCGTTACTAGGGCTAAGCAGTGGAAAATGACGCAAAAAGGTTTTTCATTGGTCAAAGGACTATAAAATTATTTGATTATTAAAACCAACTCATTCCTTCAACATAAGTAGTTTGGCCTATTATATATTTTGTTGCCAGGAAATCCTGGCATGAGACCACGTCATCATTACAATCCTTGCAATAAAGTTTGCTATTAAATCCATCCTTAAAGATTTTCGTCGTGTGTCCCTTGGACGCCCCAGTCCCTCATGGAGGTACAGGTTACCCGTTTTCCTGGGTTAAAGCTAGTCCCCGTCAAATGAGCAACCCTAGTCACTGGTGACAAACATTGTCAGTTCTCTCACAACCCTAGTCACTAGTGACAAACTGTGTCAGTTCTCTCAGAAAGGTAGGATTTAGAATTGGGTTAAATCTCATTAGGGGTCGTCCATTAACTATGTCAACAAAATGGGGGGGGGGGTGTGTGGAAATGTTTGACAATTGTTGACAAGGGGGAGGGTGAGGTTAGATTAGTTGACGTCCACAATCATGTTTTCTCTATTCAAATTTTAATCTTAAAAATTGACTGAATTTCACATTATTTTAACAAATTTAATGTAAATTAAAATAGTTATATAATTGTTTGGCTTTTAACAAGATTTATTTAATATGTGTCTGTCTGTGCACTGCTGATGGCTGGTAAGAATGTAAAAATGTTAGTACACTTTGGTTAGAAGTCAAAGATTGGCTTCTCTTCGCCTGTAGATTATGTTTGTCGCAAATGACGAGGGCCCTCTTTAGCTGCCCTCTCGGATTCTTCTCAACTAAGTGCTATCTTTTAATTTTTTAATTTTATTCTGTTTTTTCTGTTGTGATCATGTATAGATCATAATGGAATGAGGAATGCTTTTAATTATTTAAATAAAGTGGTTTTCATACGATTTTTTGTTATATATAATAAATTTGCCACCGAGCGGTACTTGGAATGACCCCCGATTGGTGTTTCCGAGTTAGTTGGTTACCTTGAATTAAGTTCGCTTAATTTATGACATTTATAATTAGAGCTAAATTTCAAAGTTTAGTTACCAATACACTCATTTGTGAGGACAGGTCACGGATTGAGATGAGATAGAAAAGAATTAGAAGAAGAAGACTATTCTGAATAGATCAACTGATAAACCAACTCAAGTCAATAACACACATACTGCACACTGCACTGACACTCAGTCTGACTCAGAATCGGTGTGTGTGCTGAGTGCAACTAGAACTAGAAGTACCTGGTAGCATAGTAACAGTCTGAGTGGGACTTAATTTGGTACCCTTAATTTTAGCCAAAAGTCTAACACTGTAGACTACCATCTTTCTACTTATAGGCCTACTTGGTAATCTTGCAGTTCAGGTATGTATATTATATTTCTGATTGAACTTCGTATTTTCGCGTGTAAACTTAAATTAAGTTTAAGTGTATTCTTTATAAAATTTAGTCCAGAAAGTATTAGTTAAAACTAACACTAAATTGTACAGCACAAACTTTTCTTTTTATTTATTTTTACAGCCCCCATTGGTAAATATAACATAGCCGTTAGCGTAAACAATCTCTCCATTTTTTTGTTGTTTTTTTAATTCACCCTACATGCCAGATTGCAAGTTTGCATTTCCCAGTTTTTTTACAGGTCCCATAATTTAGATGTTAGTGAAAGGGCTTTTTAAAGATGTTCATTTCCGAATGCCATCACGAGCGACGCCGTGCATATTGAGGAAAAATTAAAATTATGTGGACATTAATCATTACCCTTAAGTACCGATTTTTTAATATGGATATTCAAGTGTATGGGTACTAAGTTTGATCTCGTTCCATTTACCCATGTCCATGCCCATACAATAGCCTTTGCTTGGAATTATATTTATACACCCCATATAAGAAAAAAAAAGAATTTTGGGCCCTAAAATGGAACATCTAATTAAGTTAACCCCCACCCTTTCTAAATCTCTCCCCCATATTTCATTCTTCTTGTGAATTTGCCTACAGTTTGAAAATTTTGTTTAGCATACCAACTTATAGGTGATCAAACATCTGGCAACAGGGTGAAAAAATACAAAACAAATAGAGCTATGGAAAGTTTGGGGATGTTCAAAGGCGCTTTAGAAATAGGCCTATAATAAAACGATAATTCTGTATTAGTTAACTATGACAGCCTGGATTTAATTTAATGAAGAATACACGTAAGTTTACATGCCATAGTACGAAATTTGATCAGAAATAATATACGCACCTGAACTGCAAGATTACCGGCCTACTTGTTAGTTAACTTTAAGAGTAAGAGAATGACTCGGAATGACAGATACAGTATCATTAGTATCATACAGTAGATTAGAAATTAGAAAGAATGATGATAGTTGATGTACTAGCTCGAGTGAAAACCTCCATGTTAATGTTAGTTTTGGTTTAAAATAACTTTAAAACAGCAAAACTTGCAATATGAAATTGAGACAATTAATGAACTATTATTCCAGGATTTAAGTCAATTAAATCAAAGAGTTTACCTTCTTAAATATAAGTGGTAGTAGTGTTGTTTGATGATACCGGTATAGATGAGACTCATGTGTGAATGATGTGTGTCACCACACTATCTATTCCATACTAAATATACTATTAATAGTATAGTATAGGCCTACTAAAAGTAAAAGAACATGAGGGATTTAAAGTGTTTTGCTTATTGGTTTGAAAATACACCATATGACTATGTCCATATCAATCAATATTGTTTCCTGGCTTCCAAATTCAGTGATAATATACAAATTAAAATAAAAACCTGAATGATTACATTTATTTTTTTAGTTGAGGATCTGAGGAAAGATATAAAAATGGGAAGACAATTGACCACATCCTTAACAGATGCCCTGCTCACCTGGTCTGTGTTGTATTTTATCTACCATGTCTTTTGGTGGAACTTTTTTGCCTGTTTTGGACTTGGCATCCAAGGTGCTGCGGCTGCATTGGGAGTTGCCAGATTCGCTCAGACAAGACCAGAAGGAAAGATTTACGAATATCATCAGATGATGTCTTGGCTAGCACAGGTAGATTTTTTAATGCCAACTAATGAAACACAGTAAATCAAAATTCTGTGAGCTTACATTTCAAATTTGCTATTGAGAAATTTAAAATATAAGCACATACCATGTACATAATTATGAAGTTAATTCATTTTAAAGCACACAAAATTTCACGGCAAGTCAGTAATTGTTTCAATTTTTGTACTAATTTAACGGTAACAAGACCTGAAATTAATTAATTTAAAAAAAACACTTATTTCATTTCAGGTCGTCGGTGTTCCCCTGTTGGCTGTAGGCTTCTGTCACAAAGATCTGCCAATCATGATGAATTTGAACATCATGATCATGGTCGGTGTTCTGATTGGTAGCCGTTTCCTGGCACGAGGTATGCGACAGTTGGCCCAAGAGAGTTGTTCTGGTTTTGCACTACTCACCATCATCTTGGTGAGCTTTCGAGCTTGGAACATTTATGGGCTTCTGGCCACTGCCGTCTATGTAGTTTCAGGAAAATTTGTCGGCTCAGAAGGGAAAATGGGTATGTTTTACAGAGTGGACATTCTTCATGTTGGGTTAGCTGTAGGCAATTTCCTTTTTACATTTGCTGTTTTAAATTTTTGAGAGGCTCCTTACAACATAAAACAAGACATCACATTACAAAGAAGAGGAAACTGTTTTTGTCCTACATGAAGGTGCTTTTAAAGAAATTTTTGATTTTTTTCTTCCACCCGCACGTAAAATTGAAAATAGCCTATGCTTGACCTGTGTAAGTTGAGATTTTTTACATTTAGTACTGGTACAAGCTTCACGTTGACATGTGCATAATTTGAGGAACCAACAGTAAAAATTTAATCGATAGTTTATATATCCGTACCGGTAATATTAGTATTAATATTCTAAGAATTTTTTTTGCTGGAGTAAATAATTAAATTATTTTTATTGATAATTTGTTTAATATTAAAACATAAGAAGATTTTTACTAAAATTACATCACTTGAATGAATACCCATAGTTATTTTTGTGGGTACCATACATAATTTTTATGATGTACATTTTATTTGTTTTTTTTCACAAAATTGTACTACAAAAAGATATTTTAATGGAATAATCCTTGAATTTGCATAACAAATTATTTTTTTTAATGAGGTTAGGGTTAGTAGTAATTCTCGCCTTATGCAATGATAAATGTAAATTTATTTGCAGGGAAAGAAAGTTCCACTATGTATCTGAAATTAATCAAAAGAACTTTACCAAAATGTCTAAAACATTGGGTTATGGACAAATTATAAAAGTGTTATGGACAAGGACCTCAAAAAATGTTGCAATGTCATTATTTAGCGTTGTCACTTACAAATTTATACCAGTATATGGTAGTAATAAATTTAAGGGTCCTTATTTGAAGTGTTTAAATGATTTTTTTTATATTTTAAAATCAGCCATTATATTTTCAATAAGATATTCAGATTTTCTAGTCTTCATGGTCCATTGTGAAAGAGTTTTAGTATGAGTAAAAGGCCACTATGGGCTGGGAGTGTTTTCAAGGAAATCAATTTTTTGTTATGGCCAGTGGTTATTTTCAAGCATGAAGCTGTAATTGTATTAAATATCTGATACCCATAACAATATCTGTCAATGTATTTGAAGTCTGCTAGTGCAACAATTTAGTATCTTCCAACTATTGCTTCCAATACAGCTGCATGTAATTTCTTGTTCTTCTTATAGCAAACAAATTATTCATATATAGAAAATTTACAATTATTTTAATCTACCGGTATTTAAAATTAAAGGCATTGTCATTTATATTTGTTTCCCCTTCCCAGGCATTTAACACTGTACTACTTTTTGCAACCAGTCAGATAGCAAACCTCAGCACATTGAAAATATCACTTCCATGTCTCCTTCACACACTTTTAAATTAAGTCACCCACACGCATTTCTTTATGTAATATAGGTATTTCATGTTATCATAATTGTAATAGGAATTAAATGTAATCATAAATGAACTAGGCCTTAGATATGGCAGTCTATGTTAAGGACTCCTCTAAACTAACATTGACAATGCCTCATAGTTTTCACTTATAATGAATGTACAAACGGTCACTACAAGTTCTACCCCAGTCCTCACGTTTTAAAACAAAGACAGAACACAAGTACTCACCACAAGTATCACATTCTTAATGTCTCTGGTGTTTCTCAGTTTGAGACCCAGTGATCTAGGGTGTACAGTAAACTTTTTAATGAAGCTGTTTTTTTTAATTCTTTATGGTTCCCAATTTCTTTTTGTGACCATCCAGGTAGTTGTGAATGTTAGCGTATCAGCATAATTGTATAGCATGTGTATTTACATTGGATAGCCAATGAAAGAGGACTGAACTGTTCTTCACTGTCAGTATCATAGAATCTAATGAAAAGCTCAAGACCAGAAAATTAGAAAACTATTATACTGTTGGGTAAGGTTTAGTTTGGAAACATTTCCGTCAAAGTTATAGATCTGAGATCTGAAAATTAGAAAACTATTAACACTGTTGGGTAAGGTTTAGTTTGGAAACATTTCCGTCAAAGTTATAGATCTGAGATCTGAAAATTAGAAAACTATTAACACTGTTGGGTAAGGTTTAGATTGGAAACATTTCTGTCAAAGTTATAGATCTGAGATCTGAAAATTAGAAAACTATTAACACTGTTGGGTAAAGTTTAGTTTGGAAACATTTCCGTCAAAGTTATAGATCTGAGATCTGAAAATTAGAAAACTATTAACACTGTTGGGTAAGGTTTAGTTTGGAAACATTTCCGTCAAAGTTATAGATCTGAGATCTGAAAATTAGAAAACTATTAACACTGTTGGGTAAGGTTTAGTTTGGAAACATTTCCGTCAAAGTTATAGATCTGAGATCTGAAAATTAGAAAACTATTAACACTGTTGGGTAAGGTTTAGTTTGGAAACATTTCCGTCAAAGTTATAGATCTGAGATCTGAAAATTAGAAAACTATTAACACTGTTGGGTAAAGTTTAGTTTGGAAACATTTCCGTCAAAGTTATAGATCTGATTTTGTATGTTGACAATAGCACTGGCTTATCCTTTCTTACATTTCAGTTTCTGTCATTATTTTTGTGAGTGTTAATGTTAGTTGGAGAATGTTTTTGGTATCACTGATAGGCTTGCAATTAAATTTGTGTTGCTAATACACCTATGTAGGTAATAAAAATATAAATGACTTACAAGTATAAGCTATTTTAACATTATGATTTGACCAGTAAAGGTGACGACTATTTTGCTGCTGTAGCTGATGCTATTGTTAGCTGTATAGCTCAACCACTTTATAGCTATGAACTGAACAGCTTTCTATTGACAGTTACACTGTATAAGTGAGTATTCAATGTCTGTGCCAACTGCTTGAATTTGAATATTTATTGTAAAATTATGAAAATCCACATAACCCCTAGTTAAAGTCTTGCCTACATAGATAATCAGGTCATCAAATAGCTTTATCACATGTGCTGACTCTTCTTGTCTTAAGTGTGCAATAATAAATACTTATTTCAGAAACATTCTGCTTTTGTAATGGTGGGGACATTGCTCAGAAATTATTAAGTTTAAATGATATGAACTGAAGAGTTGAAAGGCTGAAACAGTTTCCTTAAATGAATACATGCTTCCAATAAAAACATTTTGTTCAATCTTGAAAGCTGTGTTTGCCTGAAGGTTGCATTCCTTAAAATACCAAAAACCATACGCTACATATCTGAGTTATTATCTGACATGTACTTCAAAGCCATCCTTTCCAAGAGTGCAATACTATAATTTTTTTAGCATAATGCTGTATATTTCTTTTCTATTTTCTCAAATGATTTTTGTAGATTGATATATAATTAAATTTAACTGTTATTTTTAAACTTTTCAACAAAAAAAATATATTCCCATCTAATCTGTAGTTAATTTAATAAACAGAACAATGAATTCAAAAATATGTCAAATTTTGGAACTGGTTATACTGGTTGACTTTCACTTGCCTTGCGAACAACGGCCAATGTGGTGAGATTCATGCACACTTGGACAAGTCATTGCATTTATCAATGTGGTGAGATTCACACACACTTGGACAAGTCATTGCAGTAACCAATGGGGTGTGTACCGCTTGATGTTATACCACTATAGGTGTGTATCATCAATCTTAAGTTTAAATACTTTTTCTATGTCTAATCTCTGAAATGTATTTCCTTTAAAAACAAATGTAGAACTTCATAAAATGTATTTTAGTTACCCTATTTGTTTAAACTTTGAAATGGCTGGCTGCATTACAAACGCATGATGCTGACAATTTATTTTGTTTGATAACTTCTTTATGATTAACTTACGCCTTATATGTGCATTTTCCCCACTTTGCTGTTACTTCTGATGAGGGGTGACTGTTGATATGATAGTGTACATGTGTGTTTGTCTATTCAGTGTAAGAGATAAAATATTCTTACCATACTCTGCATCTTTTTATCTTTTAAGTAAATATGTTTAATTATAAACAATTTAAATGTAAAATAACTTAAATGTAATCAAACTTATTGTTATAATAAAGTGAGTATTTAGTAAATGTATAATTTTGTAGACAATAAAAACTGCCAAAACATTCTGTGTGAAAAAAAAATATATGAATTTCTTATTTTGAATGAGTTTGTTTCTTTTATGTTGCTATTAGTTGGAAAGTATCAGAGTCACAGTTAAATATTGTGAATTAAATATTTGAGATTGAACATTTATTTTACAATATCGTTTAACCACATAATATTTGTTGGTTAAATCATATACTATTAAAAATATATATTTACCTTCCCATTGTAAAAAAACCATGACTTCCCAATATAATAGAGCCATAAAATATTCAAAATAATAATATATTAAAATTGTTTGCCTAGGAACAAGATCAACTATTTTGGTACCTTAATTAAATTGTTTAATCCAAAACAGCACATTTTCACATTTGTTTTACATTGTTAGCTATAAAGATATAACATATATTAATTTAAAAATATAAAAGTACAACAGTAACTTAGTATGAGAGAAAATTAAAAACTTATTATTCAATTTGTTGTTTTTTAAACTTTAAAAAAAAGTCTTTGTTTTTCATTAATAAAAAATTAACATTTTTGCCAAAAGTCAATAATTCCTTAATTTTATGATGTTCTTTTTATCTTCCAAATAAACCTATTTTCACCTCTTAATATTTATTTCTAAACAAAACATGAAAAGAAATTAAACACATTTTAAAATTTAATATATAAATCAATACTCAAGCATTGATGCATTATTAATTTCTTTGGTTCATAACTGATTTTATCCATCATTTTAAAAGTTAACTATATATATATATACATATATATATATGAATTCAATGACATACATGTTTTGTACAAGTCTTTTAAACCATTACGCAAGAGTCATGGAGGGGAGAAGCAATTAAAGTAGGCTGTATGGTCCATCCACTCTTCTCTAGGTTCACTTTACCCCAGCTGAAAATGTGCAGCCCTGGCTTTTCTTTAAGTGTCCCATTGTCCTTTAACACCTGAGTACCCCAGTGTTGACTGACCTTTTCTAGAGCTTTAGTTAGCTAGGACAGCACCTTTTTATTTCAGAGGTTAAACGGCTGAGTTCATTTAGGACATTATAAAGCCAGAAAGACTCATATCCTATCTTCTTCAAACTACAAGTTTTAAAGAAGAAATGATACAACTAAGGATTTCTTTATTTATGCTTGCTAAGATTAAGTAGAATGCAAAGTTGACCCCTAAAATGATAGAACAATGCTGTAAAAGAACAAACTGGCAGCTAAAAACAAATAGCTGACTTCAACTCTTCAATTTCTTAAACAGAACAGTTATGCAACACGGAAAATGGAAGGTAACGTGTAATATGGGAGATATCATGTACAAATTGCATCAATAACATAATGAAGAACAGAAAAATACACAACCTTAACGTGAACAGTAAGACCCTAATGAAAGACACAGCTGCACAAACCTTCCTTTACATGAAAGAGAGGACTCTCTGTAACTTTGTATCACAGATAGAAAACTGATGTGCACACAGGGAGTTCAGCTTATCATCAAAATCATATGTCAGTCAACTATATTCCACTTCCTAGCAACACAGAATGTAGTGATCATTTACTTCTATTTCTAATGTATGTCAACCATTTTCCAGACAAGAAAAAAAACAAAAGTTTTCCTCAAAATGTCATTAGAGGATCACTTCAGATCAGACATGTTAGACTAATAGCTGTGGGATAATGTACCTTGTTTGATGCTTACTCAACTGATTGGCTCATCATTTTAAAAATAAAATATCATAATTTCTCTGCATTCATGGAAAAACAAAACATTCTCTGAGAAAAATAAAAGCTCATAATTGAAGAAAAAATTGGCCAAAGCAAAAGTTAAAGTCTTTTTAAAATGATTCCCAGAACACATCGCAAAACAAAAAAGAAGTAGGAAGTTTAGGGGTAAAACTTTATCTGTTGAAATCTGTGAAAATTCTTCTGTGGCCGCCACTTGGTTAATGACAGTTACTGTAACCAACCGTCTGTACATATTTATAATGTGCTTAATATCTTGCCATGAAAAGGATTTAATTAGAATTGTCAGGAGAAGAGTCCTTAACCTTATTCAATGCAACTCCATTACTCTTTCGCGGCAGAATATTTTTATCACAAAAATGTACATTTTTTTTTTCAAAGAGCAAAAAAGAGAGAGTTTGGGCTTATTAAAAATATTTCAAATATTATTCTTGGGTTTATAAGACTAAACTTGGTATCAAATGAAAGATAATTGAAAGGATTATATATTTGTAAACTTATTTCTTCAGTTTAAATAAAATAAGTTACAGAAAAGAACCATAAAATGTGAAAACATAATGTGCTAAACCATTTTTTTCCCAAACCCTATGATGTACGCAAACCTCATCTTCACTTCTATAACTCAAATCCTCTAAAACTACTGCTATCGGAATCATGCTATGGATCTAAATATAAATCATCTTCACTAACAAAAGAAATAGTATAAAACAATTCCAAAGCTTTTTGAACTGTTAATTGTCTAGGAAACATACTCATCTACTTGGGCTTAGGGTAGCCATAGCAACAGTAGAAAAAATCGCAAAAAATAATTAAAATTATGCTTCAAATGACAAAAAATAAACCTTGGTTTTGCTTGTAAACAATGAAGTACCACTCTTCTATGTAAAAGTCTTATTTAAAAATAGCTCTTAAAAAGTTTAACCAAGACATAGCAAAGAAACAAACATGATATCGAAACGAAGCAGAGCGCGTTGATCCGTGCTTTTGAGAACAACGGATGATCGCAGTGTGCGTTGCTCCGCAGCAAAAGAGTTAATAATCTGATGGAACCACAGACATTCAATAATAATTATGTCATATAATAACAATTGTTTCAATGTTTCAACTTCTTTACCACACAATGATTAATAAAAAAATTAACCAACCAAATCCAGTCATTTCAGGATAACTATATCCACAATCCAAGCACTGGTGACACATTATTGTCAATAAAAATATCAACAATGAAAAGCAGTTGCAGAATAACACCCAAAAGTGGCATTCAAACAGCCAAACATTGGAGTCAAACAGCCAAACATTGGAGTCAAACAGCCAAGCATTGGAGTCAAACAGCCAAGTATTGGAGTCAAACAGCCAAACATTGGAGTCAAACAGCCAAACATTGGAGTCAAACAGCCAAACATTGGAGTCAAACAGCCAAACATTGGAGTCAAACAGCCAAACATTGGAGTCAAACAGCCAAACATTGGAGTCAAACAGCCAAGCATTGGAGTCAAACAGCCAATGACAGTGAAGAAGAACACAAAAAGTACAGTTCTTAACAACAATATTTTGTTCATCCACTCAAGGGTCCTGTATACCAAAGAACAGCCAATGACAGTGAAGAAGAACACAAAAAGTACAGTTCTTAACAACAATATTTTGTTCATCAAAGAACTTTTCCTTGGCTCTTAAAAAGTTCTTTAGAAGAATCCTATAACACCAACTACATGGGACCTACTCCTGATAGAAAATGGGGCAGCGTGAGGATGCAGCAAGCCCTACCATACACCCGCGTGGGGAATCTATCCACAATGGTCATAACGTCTTTAGCAGGATCGTACTCCTGCAGCAGGTCTGAGTAGTAGTGCTCGCCATTAATGCCGCCCACTATGTAGATCTTACTGTTGAGGGTGGAGGCTCCGGCCTCCCTGATGTTGCACGTGGTCTTACAAATGGACCACTGGTCAGTTTCTGGATTGTAGAACTCCATGGCAATAATAGGTACGGGGAAGCCGTAGCTGTCTTCAATGTTTCCTCCAATGACATACAACTTGTTCTGTACCTGAGGATTGAAGAACACAAAGTGATCCCATTCTTTACATCAAATTCACAGATGGCTCTCACAAATTCCAAGTTAACACCTTCACAGTGGTAAAGGGACACAGCTCTGACTATTTCTATAAAAGACCTATCATGATGACATAATGGAACAATTCCATGATTTTTTACATTTTTGTTTCATTTTTGACCATTGAAAATGTGTGATGAATGAAGTTCAAGGATGACATTCCACAACCTACAAATTCTAAAATAAATCTTTAATTAATGTAAGGAAATGGAAGGTAAAAATTATACCAAACACAGAAAGGGATCTAGTGGAAATGTATCAGAAATCAAACTATGAATGATGTGCCATGATTAAAATCAAAATCATTTCCACTCATGAACACTCGACAGTTGATAATTAATTCACACTTAAAAATATTCTATTAATATAATCCTAACTCCATCATTATGTGATTGCACCTTCCATTCAGTTGATAATTAATTCACACTTAAAACTTTCTATTAAACTAATCCTACCTCCATCATTACGTGATTGCACCTTCCATTCAGTTGATAATTAATTCACACTTAAAAATATTCTATTAAAATAATCCTAACTCCATCATTACGTGATTGCACCTTCCATTCAGTTGATAATTAATTCACACTTAAAACTTTCTATTAAACTAATCCTAACTCCATCATTACGTGATTGCACCTTCCATTCAGTTGATAATTAATTCACACTTAAAACTTTCTATTAAACTAATCCTACCTCCATCATTACGTGATTGCACCTTCCATTCAGTTGATAATTAATTCACACTTAAAACTTTCTATTAAACTAATCCTACCTCCATCATTACGTGATTGCACCTTCCATTCAGTTGATAATTAATTCACACTTAAAACTTTCTATTAAACTAATCCTAACTCCATCATTATGTGATTGCACCTTCCATTCAGTTGATAATTAATTCACACTTAAAACTTTCTATTAAACTAATCCTACCTCCATCATTACGTGATTGCACCTTCCATTCAGTTGATAATTAATTCACACTTAAAACATTCTATTAAAATAATCCTACCTCCATCTTTATGTGATTGCACCTTCCATTCAGTTGATAATTAATTCACACTTAAAACATTCTATTAAAATAATCCTACCTCCATCTTTATGTGATTGCACCTTCCATTCAGTTGATAATTAATTCACACTTAAAACATTCTATTAAAATAATCCTACCTCCATCTTTATGTGATTGCACCTTCCATTCAGTTGATAATTAATTCACACTTAAAACATTCTATTAAAATAATCCTACCTCCATCATTACGTGATTGCACCTTCCATTCAACATTGAAGCTTTTTCCTCCCAAATATTTAACCCCGGCGTGTAGCAGCTCATATTATTGGCACAACCTGAGAACCTCTGACCACCTGATATGTAGATTTTGTCTTGGCAAAGGGCACCAGCGTGACCATAACAGGAATGGCTGAAAGTTTTCACACAAAAATAATTTTAGCAAAGTAATTAAAATGGTGAGAACTGTTTAACCCACTCCTGTCTGAGCCATCAAATTTTATACACACACCCGCCTACTGCGCTAGTTAACAAATTGTGATGTATTTTACTCATTCAAGGAAACCAAGCAACACAAAAAATTAACTTCTTCTTCTTGCATGAATGACCCTCTACTTTTTAGAGAAATCTGAACACTGAATGGTTTTATTGTCTGTCATGGCAAGATTACAAGAGTTGGAATTTTAACATGGCTTTCCAAACTCTTGAGAAATATATTAACAGACAGACTTTAAAACTAGAACTACTCCTATGGTAGCTGACGCCAACTTGTGGAAATTTATTTAGCTCCTAGTTCTATGGTAGCTGATGCCAACTTGTGGAAATTTACTTAGCTCCTAGTTCTATGGTAGCTGATGCCAACTTGTGGAAGTTTACTTAGCTCCTAGTTCTATGGTAGCTGATGCCAACTTGTGGAAGTTTACTTAGCTCCTAGTTCTATGGTAGCTGATGCCAACTTGTGGAAGTTTACTTAGCTCCTAGTTCTATGGTAGCTGACGCCAACTTGTGGAAGTTTACTTAGCTCCTAGTTCTATGGTAGCTGATGCCAACTTGTGGAAGTTTACTTAGCTCCTAGTTCTATGGTAGCTGACGCCAACTTGTGGAAGTTTACTTATCTCCAAATGTTTTTTATATTTGTTCATTTCCAAACTGAGTTATGGCCATTTTATTTATCTGTCTGTTGTGAGCTATCTAAACTTTTAGAAAACTAAATGAGACACATCAGTGTGTGATAACTGTTCAAGTATCTTCAAATTATTGTACATCTTTAAAGCTGTATTAATAGTGAAGTTTTGAAAACAATAACTTAAATCTATTATGACACAAACTTAAATATTTTTTTAAAAACTTAATGCAGGGTTAATATATACACATATTTAGATATGCATTTGAGAATTCAAAATTGTTTACATGCTCAGGGACTTATAAGAGACAACATTCAATAATGCACCTGATAGAAGCACAAAGATCCCACTCCTCTGTAGCAACAGTATAGCACTCAACCGTACACATGACCATGTTTTCATCTTGGCCGCCAACAGCATATATTTTCCCGTTGTAGGCAACAACTACAAAATCTTTCCTAGCCTCATTCATGGAAGTAAGTTCGTACCAAGAATCAAACCTGTTTAATATTTTTATGAGAGAGTGAAGAATTTTAGAATTCAACAAAGTAAAAAAATTCCTCTGCATAAAATGAAATCAAACGGACTTTCATGATGACTCTGTATGACAATGCATATGTTTTGTTGCAGAGCTAAGTTATGCATCCAATTCTTTTCTGCCCACCTAAATTTGTGGCACACCATATCAATTCAAAATGAATGCTTATGTCAAAAATTTTTACTAAGGGAGACAAATCCTACTTAAAGTCTTTCAAAGCATTCTGAAACATGCTTAGATTTTTACTTTTTTTCCTATTACTCATGGCATCTGACAGCTCATTTGATTTCAACTTATCAGAACAGAACTCAAGTTTTCAGACAACAACATATTCAAAACTTTCTATGCTTAGTACAGTTGACCTCATCTATCACCTGAGTTAGGTCCCAGAACCCCCAGGGATAGTAGTGACCTTATATTTCATATATTACATATGTATATTTTCATGTTTATTTAAACGCTCTCCACACTCTTGGCTTAGGTTCAATGTCAGAAGCCTTAGAAGGTGCAGAACGTTGGGGTGACATCATAGGGCAGTGGTTCTCAGCCTTTCTAATGCCGCGACCCTTTAATACAGTTCCTCGTGTTGTTGCGTCCTCCAACCACGAAATTATTTTCGTTGCTCTTCATAACTGTAGACTACATGCCTTTTCCGATGGTCTTAGGTAACCCTGTGAAAGGGTCGTTTGACCCCCAAAGGGGTCGCGACCCACAGGTTGAGAACCACTGTCATAGGTCTTGAAATAAATTCATTTTTTTACATTAACTTCACAAAAACACAACGCCGCAGAGCAACACTACGCACAGCAATCAGACGCCATTGTGAAATGGACAAAGGGAGGTGCTGCTGCATTCTGAACACAGAAGACAAAGGAGACTGGTAGTACAGTTGCTGAGCCAATCAGCGCCCAGGATACAGAACACATTGCTTTGGTTGGTTGCCTTCCATCCATCAGCCAAAAGTGAGCCATACCTACATTTTCCAAATGTGCAAGTCTTTGTCTACTCCTCTAATGTATGCTACATATTTTATTTAAATTTAATATTCATTTAATATGGTTTTTAATTAATAATATTAAATATTTATTTTACATTGATTTCAATTTTTTAGACTGGAAGAGGCTTATTTTACTGCTATAATAAGTAAAATAATAAATATATACCTATATACCACATATTCATCAATTTAGCAAAAAATCCACTATACAAAATTAGACATATACAAGCAAAAAATGTGTGATAAAGTGAGACTGCCAAAAGTAAACCTGCAATAGAAGAGGGACCACAGTACAGTACATCAGAGAATTAAACTTAAAGTGTAGAATAAATAAGTTGTGCAAATACCTTGGATCATATCTAAAGCACCGCGCTGTTGCAATCTCATTGTTCTCTGTACTGTCATATTTTCCCCCACATGCGTACATGAAATTATCCAAAACCGCCACACTGGGATTGAATAGTGGTATAGGGGAGTCCCGCAGAAAACCATGATGCTTATAATGGAAGGTGTAGCACTCAAGGTTCTGAGCGTGAGACATGACGATGCTCGGGTGGTTGGAACGGACCTGTGTGCGGGGTGTCTGCAGCATCGGCTGTTTGCCTGTTACAATGTGGTAATCTTTGGCTTCTGTCAGAAGGTCACTGCACTCCTGGTTGGTTCGCATCATGTCCACTTTGCTTACCTATTACAATAAAAAATACCAGTTTTACTGATTCACTTAATGAATGCTTTCCTAACATAGAGTCAAATACCAGTCACCACTGATTCACTTAATGAATGCTTTCCTAACATCGAATGGCCAAAAAGATGAATTTCTGATCCATCAGCCCAATAACACAAGCTGCGAGACTGGCTGGCTGGTTTTTGTACCAGCTAATCAGATTGCTTCTCAAATTTCTTGCTCATCTTGCCATTTTAATGGTGGCTTCCATTGACAGTTTACGAAGTTATGTCATCTTATAGGAATATTTTTGGACCTAGTGTCCCTTATACATGCTTTAAAAAAGTAAGTGATCTTGAAATATCCCGAAAGACATAAGAACCCCTAGGGGAATATTTTATGCAGATAAACACATTGACCCTCATTCAAATGTCTGTTAGGACTTATTTAGGCTTCAACAATCAGAAAATGTAACAAAATTCTGCAAGTAAGACATGTTTATTCTAGGAGTAAAAAAATAGCATTCATAAATTATCACATCTCAATAAATGTTGTGATTCCAGTTTGATTCATAAAGATCTTATCAGTTCATTCAATTTCCTAAAAGAATAGATTTAGATTTGCAAGGTAATTAGTTTTTAAAAAATTTTTTTTTTACAAAGTGCAAGGCTCGTGAAAAGGGACTCTGTCTCCTTGGCTTAATCAGAGTGTAAACAAAGATGGGATTGTTTAAATTTACCTTGAGTCTATGTACCTAATTTAAACTGCCTTGAGACTGTTTACCAAATCTAAACTATTTTGAAACTGTTTACCAAATCTAAACTATTTTGAAACTGTTTACCAAATCTAAACTATTTTGAAACTGTTTACCAAATCTAAACTATTTTGAAACTGTTTACCAACTTTTAACTCTGTAATACAACCAGAGGTTTAAGCAGTTGAGTGTTAGTACCCAAATAATAAAAAATAATCATCGCTCATACAAAATATTTTTAAACATTTTAAAAACAGGATTATAAATGAGAATAAACATGATTTTGCCACATTTTACAAACAACCCTTACTTTTTCAACAAGTTCTTCTCCTGCTAACAAAGGGAGTCGGATATTCCTCATGAGTTCTGCTAAGTACTGCAGCCTTTCTGGCTTGTCATGGTCGATCCATTGAAGGACTTTGGTAAACAACTGGAATTCTGAAGGTACCTTCAAGCTATTGTCACTTAGCATTGAAGCCAGCTGAGTGTGCATCAATTTGCTGAATTGCTCGGATGAACTGACTATCTGTTAGAGAAGTAGAATGAACACATTATTTTAATCAGAAGGAGATCTAACATAAAATAGTATAGCATATTACTTGTAATAAGGGAGAGACTGCAATAAGGTTAGTAAAATAGGTAATAAGCAAAACAAAGTAAGGTTAAAACTGAAAAAAAGGAACGCAAAACAAAACAACGAACGTGTCGGCAGGAAGCCTTCATCAGCGAACAAACAACAGAAAAAAACAGAATAAAATGTATAAAATATAATATAACACTTAACTGAGACTTGGGAATTTTAAGAGACTTTGATTGCTCCCAGTAATGACGAGATGTAGATCTCAAATATTGAATAGTCGTCTAATCTTAATATCAGGCAACTATTTGTTAGGTATTGACTCTCACTACGGTATCACAACCATTCAACACAACACCATATAGTTTAATTCACGCTACAAGTTTATTCCCCTTGACAATTTAACAATTCCTTAAACTGTTGCTGTTATATTAAGTTATGAATAATAGTCAAGACATTCCCGCAAAACACTCAGCAACACACAACAAGTTCAACAGTGAATGACCTTCAACTCCACTGCAGGTCATGGATCCACCATAACATCCAAAAAACTTACACATCATTTTCCCTTACCCAAATACTTCACAAAACTCTCAAAATAATAGATACAGATACACATATACTCTCTACACTAAACATCTTTTCCTTACCAAACATTTACTGTAACATAACAACAGTGATTCTCATACCCTTGACAACTTATGTGTTAAATCAGTATCCTAGTTGAAAATGTTGATCTAATCAACGAATATGGAAATCCCTTGGTCTAAAGGAAATCTTGTTGGGAATTTTAAGGGACTTTGATTGCTCCCAGTTTTTTTATTATACAACACTGAACTAGATGAATAAATTTCAGATACTATACTGACCAGATGAATGAATTTTATGTAATACTGACCAGATGAATGAATTTCAGGTACTATACTGACCAGATGAATGAATATCAGGTTCTTTCCTGAATGAGATCAAAGAAAGTCAGGTTTTCAGAGAAAGCAAACCTACCTCAAAGTTGTCCATCATGTACTGCAGTGCTTTGTTCTGTGTTGATGAGAGCGAATACATCTGGGCAAGATTTAAAATGTCTGTACAGTTGTATATGGTTAATGCCATTTCCAGATATTTGCTGCATAGCTCCACTGCTACACTCACCTGCAGAGGACAGTCAATTCTAAGAGATAAACCAGTAAACCAACATATCCTCAGAATTTGGTCATATTTAAGATTTCTGCTTTCCTAACAATTTATATCCACACAGCAACAATCCATTATACAGTGAAGTTTACTACACATCCATTCTAAAGATAGTTCTATTCATTATTATTATCATTATTTTGTTATTTAATGGGTGATTTCAAATAGGCTAACCACCTAAGTCGTATCTATCTGAAAATAAAGTTAAACTCAAGTCAATCATAAAATGTTAGTGAAATTTTGATATTTTTGCTGTAGATGAAAATTTTGCCCAGCAAGTTCACCATGTATGTGCATCAGGATGAGTTGGCCCTTTTAGTTTCTGTTTTTCACAATGAAGCAGACCAGAGTCAAGATATTTAATGCTATCAATTAAAAGTAGCAGACTTTGAAATTATGATTCAGTGAGATGAGGTCTGAGTGACTTTGAAATTATGATTCAATGAGATGAGGTCTGAGTGACTTTGAAATTATGATTCAATGAGATGAGGTCTGAGTGACTTTGAAATTATGATTCAATGTGATGAGGTCTGAGTGACTTTGAAATTATGATTCAATGAGATGAGGTCTGAGTCTCCTCTGACAAAAGTTGCAATACAATTTTTTATCTTGATGGTTCACATTGTGCAGCTAAATTTTTTATTATAAAAATATATGAATGAAAATAAAATACATGTATATCTTAATGTTTGTCTTCTTAAACTATGAAAACTTCTATTACCCAGTTATTCATTATTGACCATTATATTTAATTTACACATTGCTGGTCTCAGACCTCATATGGATATAAAGATTAATATATGAACTGTGCAACGTGGATAAAGTGTTAAATAGCTAAGTTTTATACAATCAATCACTGCAATTATTCACATGAAATATTTAAAGACACACACAGAGCTTTAAGTGAAGACTAAGTGGCCACACCTGTAAATGGGAAGCAGCAGACAGCACTTCCTCAACATTATCTGTTGTTAATTCAAGGCGCCCTGTATAAGCAAAGTCAACAACTACTTTTAAGCCATCAGCCGTTACGCCTTTAAGTTCCACAACCTGTTCTCTGCTCTCTTTCATGAAACCTGTTAGCATTACTCGAAAGTAGTCACTGCATGCTGCCATAACGGCACGATGAACAGCAATACTCTGAAATGTAGACAGTGAACACTTAAAATTGTTTCCTGAACATCAGATGTTTTTCCTTCTTTAATTAACCTTAAAATTTTTATCATCTGAATGTTATTAAACATTAGTGCATTATAGTTAACAAATTAACATTTCAGGAACTTGTTTTTAAAACCTTTTAAGGGAAACTTAATTTTTTTTTTTATGTGTGTTTAATTTGATATTGACATAGATCTATAAACACTGACTTGTCCATCTGCAATTAATGTGTAGTCACACAGTGTGTTAGATTTTCTCAATTCTTGCAAACCATGAAGCAGTGCACAGCAATGATTCTCTGTAGAACAGGACATATAGCTAGAGACTTTGTCATTTGCAGCTACTGAGGGGCCAGGAACGTCCTCCTCCCCAGGTGAAAGAGGAGTGTCTGTAGAGATATTTCAATATATTTAAAGGTAGAGTTTCTTCTCCTGACATTTGTTAAAAAGATTATTTGAAATATAAAAATGGTGCATTACTGTATTAATACATGGGCCGGTACAGGCAATTGGTTAGATATTCATAAAATGGTGGCACCATTCAAACAAACAAATTACATCTCATCTTCTTATTATCTCTTGAAGAAGGGGGAAGGGTGGGGGTGGGGGGGGGGTTTGCTTATTTCATATAAATATAAATTAATCATCACTGTAGAGCCCATTCAAAATCTGATGATAAATAGGTAGTTAAACTATATTATCAATAGAAATGAAGTTTTATATATTTCATGGCTTTGAAGTAATGAAATCTGAACTGAAAACAGAAGATTTCTTTCAAACAAATTTCAGTAGGTAATTTCTTTATTACTTTCATCAAATGAATAATAAAATGTACCTGTTTTTAAAATTTCTCTGGACTGAACCATGCTGTCACATGTATTGTCTAAAAAGCGCAGTCGACATGCTTGAGTGCTCCTGGAAACATATGGTGAAGGCTGTTTTCTTGGTGACAGAGGCATTTTTATTAAAATTAACGATGGCTATGCGATTCAATATGTGAACTTCAACTAGCTCTGAAAGAAAAATCAATTTGAAATTCGGTGACATTAAAGTAGTAATTTAAAAGAACATTACTGTGAAAAAAGATTGACATTAAGAATTTTACACAAAGATTTTGTTTTAACAATTATTAGTAGTGTTGCACAGATTAATCAGCCTTCTAAAATGCTCTCTCTAGAATTTCTATGTCCATCTAGAAATCTATGGATGTTTCATGCAATTTTATCAAATTTGTACCATATTCGGCATGATAATCCCTCTAACTATGGTTTAATATACTTTAATTATTTTAATTAACTAAAACATTTCCCCTTTCCCCATAGTGTGTATAAATTCCTTTCTGTGATGACATTAGAATTAGTTTTTACATAATAATTTGGTGGAGAACAAATTAGAAAGTTTTATTAACAGCCTTAAATAAGCTTTGAATGCTGAAAGTAAAGTGAAAGGTCACTAATGACGATGTCAAAATTGTCATTGGTCATTGGTAATCCTACATATTAGCCCAATGGGTAAATTTCGAGAGATGGGTCCGCGTTTTTTACCATGGCCGCCATCTTGGTTGACACCACCCGTAAAATTAAGAATAAAACGTTTAAAAATAATGAAAAAACTTCCTAAATGTATCCCTCACCCTAACCTGAACCCTAAATCTATCCCTCACCCTAACCTGAACACTAAATCTTTCCCTAAACCTAAGTTAACCTGAACCCAGTCATCAGCAACATAACAAAACACGCAAATGACGCCATGGCTCCATAACTAGACATTAGCCGCCCAATCATGATTAGGCATACACATTATTAATTACAACATGACCTTGTTTACAAAGACTGGTCTTATCAAATTTATCAATCAAATAATATTTCATAATATTTACAATATTCAATATTTTATTGATTAAGTAACTTTAGTAAGTATTTATTGAATTGATTACTTTTTTAGTTTCGAATGTCTGAATGTTGAGTGAGGCTTGTTTAATATTATTGATACCTATTAATAATTAAGTTAAGTAAAAATGTGTATGGCCTACTCAATTCAGCTGTGTTTGTGCTGTCACACATAAGTGTTGTTTGTTCAATTCATACTCAGTCACAGTCTCACATTCACAGTAGTCTCTGAGTTAGAGAAGTCACAATCTCACAATCACAATAATTTCAATTTCAGTCGTCGTCTTTTGTATAAAAGAAAAATCGTTGACAGTTAATTTAATTCAATTAGCGAAATACCATTTTTTAAATAGATTTAAACATGAATTATTTTTTAACGAGATGCGCATCATAATTTTCTATTTTACTTTGTCAGGATAAGCTGTTAGTTTCAGATTAAATCTTTTTAATTTTGTTCCCTATCCTCCATTTTGATTGCAGTTATCTCCTCTTGCTGAAGCAAAAAGTTATTCAGCGAATTAATTTAATATTAATCATCTTAACCTCGCGATAATTGTCTATAGTAAAATCCAGCATATGTCCCAAATTAAAAAAAAACATACCATATATTTATATTAATATAAAGAAATAGGCTTAATACCACAATTTTTAGGGTTGAAACTGGGTCATATGGATGAAACAGTGGTGGGCCTAATACCCAAGCATAAAAATAAAAGAAGTGGCGAAGAGGCAACTGCCCCGTGCCGTGGTGTGAAGTTTTGTCTATGGTAATTTCAAACAATATACAAGAGATGTTTAGAGATGCAATAGTGAAATTTTGGGAGTTCAAGAGGTACAAGGTAGACAATGTAACTCTTAGCAAGGTCTCACTTGTAGGAGAGGGGGAACTCTGCGAAAGGGGCTCTGAATATTTCTTCTTTTCGTGTGCAATGATCAGCATGCTGGCTGTAGGCCTACTTCCTAAGGGAGTCAACTATTGGATGATGACAATGAAATTACCTCTCTTTTCTGAAACACAAGCCTCACCATCATCGGTTGCTATGCTCCAGCAATGAACAAAATAAATGAAGTAAAGATCAAGTTCTGTTAGGATCTTCACTCTGTCATAGCTGATGTTCAGAGGCGTAGCTAAGGGGGCAGATGTCCCTGGGGGCCAGCTAGTTAATGTGCTTTGTTAGTGTGCTTTGACATTATTTTATTGATGAAAATAATGGGTTTAAGAGTTGAAAAAAGAAAAGGAGGTGCTTTAAAATGAATCTTGTCCCCGGGCGCGAATCTTGCACCCGAGCGCAAAACACTATAGCTACACCTCTTCTTCTTCTTCTATATATTAAGGGCCCATGATCAATTTATTATGGCTCCTATGAATGTAGATAGGATTTGCAATGTTTATGTGCCTGGTGTTGATGAGGATATTTCACTGGTTACATAAGTCTTGGTGACTGCAATGACCGAGTGGGCCGCCGTGGAAAAGCGGCACCCCGGGCAAAGTATAAAATGGCACCCATCAACGTATATAAAACGTGTGCCCGGGGTGAACTAGTAAAAAGTTGATTTTTATATCCAGTTGTCTTTGTGACGTACATTGAATTTTATCGTTTAACTCATTCATAAATTCCTAATTTAAGACGATTTTGGCGCCCCCATGTTGGCGCCCTGGGGTAGAGTTCCCTTCATTTTCCTTCTATCGCTTTTGTTCGTGGGTGGCTGGCTGATAAAATCTTCTGACGCCTAACAGACCCACTTCCCGTCAACCTATCGAGCTGAAGCTTGAAAAATCGACTCGTTGTCTATGACAACACATTCTATCAAATTTTAAGCCCCATCCCCAAAAATCAGTTTTTTCCTGTTTTTCAAGGGGAAGATGAAGGAAATATGGTGACACTGATTGGAAGATGAAGGAAATATGGTGACACTGATTGGAAGATGAAGGAAATATGGTGACACTGATTGGAAGATGAAGGAAATATGGTGACACTGATTGGAAGATGAAGGAAATATGGTGACACTGATTGGAAGATGAAGGAAATATGGTGACACTGATTGGAAGATGAAGGAAATATGGTGACACTGATTGGAAGATGAAGGAAATATGGTGACACTGATTGGAAGATGAAGGAAATATGGTGACACTGATTGGAAGATGAAGGAAATATGGTGACACTGATTGGAAGATGAAGGAAATATGGTGACACTGATTGGAAGATGAAGGAAATATGGTGACACTGATTGGAAGATGAAGGAAATATGGTGACACTGATTGGAAGATGAAGGAAATATGGTGACACTGATTGGAAGATGAAGGAAATATGGTGACACTGATTGGAAGATGAAGGAAATGTGGTGACACTGATTGGAAGATGAAGGAAATATGGTGACACTGATTGGAAGATGAAGGAAATATGGTGACACTGATTGGAAGATGAAGGAAATATGGTGACACTGATTGGAAGATGAAGGAAATATGGTGACACTGATTGGAAGATGAAGGAAATATGGTGACACTGATTGGAAGATGAAGGAAATATGGTGACACTGATTGGAAGATGAAGGAAATGTGGTGACACTGATTGGAAGATGAAGGAAATATGGTGACACTGATTGGAAGATGAAGGAAATATGGTGACACTGATTGGAAGATGAAGGAAATATGGTGACACTGATTGGAAGATGAAGGAAATATGGTGACACTGATTGGAAGATGAAGGAAATATGGTGACACTGATTGGAAGATGAAGGAAATATGGTGACACTGATTGGAAGATGAAGGAAATATGGTGACACTGATTGGAAGATGAAGGAAATATGGTGACACTGAATGGAAGATGAAGGAAATATGGTGACACTGATTGGAAGATGAAGGAAATATGGTGACACTGAATGGAAGATGAAGGAAATATGGTGACACTGATTGGAAGATGAAGGAAATATGGTGACACTGAATGGAAGATGAAGGAAATATGGTGACACTGATTGGAAGATGAAGGAAATATGGTGACACTGAATGGAAGATGAAGGAAATATGGTGACACTGAATGGAAGATGAAGGAAATATGGTGACACTGAATGGAAGATGAAGGAAATATGGTGACACTGATTGGAAGATGAAGGAAATATGGTGACTCTGAATGGAAGATGAAGGAAATATGGTGACACTGATTGGAAGATGAAGGAAATATGGTGACACTGATTGGAAGATGAAGGAAATATGGTGACACTGATTGGAAGATGAAGGAAATATGGTGACACTGATTGGAAGATGAAGGAAATATGGTGACACTGAATGGAAGATGAAGGAAATATGGTGACACTGATTGGAAGATGAAGGAAATATGGTGACACTGAATGGAAGATGAAGGAAATATGGTGACACTGATTGGAAGATGAAGGAAATATGGTGACACTGAATGGAAGATGAAGGAAATATGGTGACACTGAATGGAAGATGAAGGAAATATGGTGACACTGAATGGAAGATGAAGGAAATATGGTGACACTGAATGGAAGATGAAGGAAATATGGTGACACTGATTGGAAGATGAAGGAAATATGGTGACTCTGAATGGAAGATGAAGGAAATATGGTGACACTGATTGGAAGATGAAGGAAATATGGTGACACTGATTGGAAGATGAAGGAAATATGGTGACACTGATTGGAAGATGAAGGAAATATGGTGACACTGATTGGAAGATGAAGGAAATATGGTGACACTGAATGGAAGATGAAGGAAATATGGTGACACTGATTGGAAGATGAAGGAAATATGGTGACACTGAATGGAAGATGAAGGAAATATGGTGACACTGATTGGAAGATGAAGGAAATATGGTGACACTGAATGGAAGATGAAGGAAATATGGTGACACTGATTGGAAGATGAAGGAAATATGGTGACACTGAATGGAAGATGAAGGAAATATGGTGACACTGATTGGAAGATGAAGGAAATATGGTGACACTGATTGGAAGATGAAGGAAATATGGTGACACTGATTGGAAGATGAAGGAAATATGGTGACACTGATTGGAAGATGAAGGAAATATGGTGACACTGATTGGAAGATGAAGGAAATATGGTGACACTGATTGGAAGATGAAGGAAATATGGTGACACTGATTGGAAGATGAAGGAAATATGGTGACACTGATTGGAAGATGAAGGAAATATGGTGACACTGATTGGAAGATGAAGGAAATATGGTGACACTGAATGGAAGATGAAGGAAATATGGTGACACTGATTGGAAGATGAAGGAAATATGGTGACACTGAATGGAAGATGAAGGAAATATGGTGACACTGATTGGAAGATGAAGGAAATATGGTGACACTGAATGGAAGATGAAGGAAATATGGTGACACTGATTGGAAGATGAAGGAAATATGGTGACACTGAATGGAAGATGAAGGAAATATGGTGACACTGATTGGAAGATGAAGGAAATATGGTGACACTGAATGGAAGATGAAGGAAATATGGTGACACTGAATGGAAGATGAAGGAAATATGGTGACACTGAATGGAAGATGAAGGAAATATGGTGACACTGATTGGAAGATGAAGGAAATATGGTGACACTGAATGGAAGATGAAGGAAATATGGTGACACTGATTGGAAGATGAAGGAAATATGGTGACACTGAATGGAAGATGAAGGAAATATGGTGACACTGAATGGAAGATGAAGGAAATATGGTGACACTGATTGGAAGATGAAGGAAATATGGTGACACTGATTGGAAGATGAAGGAAATATGGTGACACTGATTGGAAGATGAAGGAAATATGGTGACACTGAATGGAAGATGAAGGAAATATGGTGACACTGATTGGAAGATGAAGGAAATATGGTGACACTGAATGGAAGATGAAGGAAATATGGTGACACTGATTGGAAGATGAAGGAAATATGGTGACACTGAATGGAAGATGAAGGAAATATGGTGACACTGAATGGAAGATGAAGGAAATATGGTGACACTGATTGGAAGATGAAGGAAATATGGTGACACTGATTGGAAGATGAAGGAAATATGGTGACACTGATTGGAAGATGAAGGAAATATGGTGACACTGATTGGAAGATGAAGGAAATATGGTGACACTGATTGGAAGATGAAGGAAATATGGTGACACTGATTGGAAGATGAAGGAAATATGGTGACACTGAATGGAAGATGAAGGAAATATGGTGACACTGAATGGAAGATGAAGGAAATATGGTGACACTGATTGGAAGATGAAGGAAATATGGTGACACTGATTGGAAGATGAAGGAAATATGGTGACACTGAATGGAAGATGAAGGAAATATGGTGACACTGATTGGAAGATGAAGGAAATATGGTGACACTGATTGGAAGATGAAGGAAATATGGTGACACTGAATGGAAGATGAAGGAAATATGGTGACACTGAATGGAAGATGAAGGAAATATGGTGACACTGATTGGAAGATGAAGGAAATATGGTGACACTGATTGGAAGATGAAGGAAATATGGTGACACTGAATGGAAGATGAAGGAAATATGGTGACACTGATTGGAAGATGAAGGAAATATGGTGACACTGATTGGAAGATGAAGGAAATATGGTGACACTGATTGGAAGATGAAGGAAATATGGTGACACTGAATGGAAGGATGAAGGAAATATGGTGACACTGATTGGAAGATGAAGGAAATATGGTGACACTGAATGGAAGATGAAGGAAATATTGGTGACACTGAATGGAAGATGAAGGAAATATGGTAGACC